>OX465114.1:18185402-18417902 GCA_949987565.1 Luidia sarsii | reverse complement strand
GCCCATTAACCAAAACTTCATCGCGCCGCGTGAGGGCGAGCAAACTCTAACTTCAATAACTGATGCATCCCTCACTATTGAGGCCGTTACGTGCCTAATAATGTGATCATAATATGGGGGGCCACCCCCTTTTATCTCGCACTCCCGTGCAGGTTCCCACACGGGAGGAACGGAGGGTGGGAACGGGCAACAGATGTCGAGATGGGGCTGGACCGCGTTGCCCGCCCATCCCTGGCCATGTGCGGCTGAAAATAAAGGTCGTCAGGGGACGCACCTATTGTAGCGAAGTGCCTCCATGACCCACTGTCATCTCCTACACCCCCCCATCCGTCTGCAGGGGTGGGAACACGACAATTATTGCCTGCCACCTGAAACACCCTCTCACCCACACACACGGACTCGCGTGGAGCCTCCAGTTTGACAACCCCCCCCCCGCCACCACAAAACCACACACACTAATGGAGTTGTCTATGTCCTTTGTTGATCTATGTTGTCTTTCTCCTCTTCCACACCCTCTCCTTCATTATATTATACCCACCTCCCCCTTTCTCTTTCTCTTCCCCCATCTCCACTCCATCGCCCCCTTTCATTCCTTGATTCCTTCCTAAGCTTCATCGCCTTCTTCTCCTTCACCCCTCTTCTCCCTCCTCCTCTTACTCCTCCCTCCCATTTTTCCTGATTCCCTTCCTTTCCCTGCTCATCTCCCTCTGTTCTCTCCACCTCTTCCGTCTTCTCCCCATCCTCTCCCTCCTTCACCTCCTCCCCCTCTGCTCTCTCCTCTACCACCTTCTCCCCCTCTCCCTCCTTCTCCTACTCCCTCTCTACTTCACCTCCTCCACCTCTGTTCTCTCCTCCTCTCCCACCTTCGCCTTCGTTCTGTTCTCTCCTCCTCTCCCACCTTCTCCCCTCCTCTCCCTCCTTCTCCTACTCCCTCCCTCCTTCAACTCCTCTCACTCTGTTCTCTCCTCTCCCTCCTTCTCCTACCCCCTCGCCCTCCCTCCTTTCCCTCCTCTCCCACCTTCTCCCCTCCTCTCCCTCCTTCTCCCCTCCTCTCCATCCTTCTCCCCCTCCTCTCCCACCTTCTCACCTCCTCTCCCACCTTCTTCCCCTCTCCCTCCTTCTCCTACTCCCCATCCCTCCTTCACCTCATCTCCCTCTGTTCTCTCCTCATCTCCCTCCTTCTTCACTCCCCTCCCTCCTTTACCTCCACTCCCTCTGTTCTCTCCTCTCCCTCCTTCCCGTCCTCTCATTCTGTTATCTATTCCCTCCCTCTGTTTTCCCCTCCTTTCCCACCTTCTCCCACTCTCCCTCCTTCTACTACTCCCTCCCTCCTTAACCTCCTCTCCCTCTGTTTTCTCCTCTCCCTCCTTCTCCTACCCCTCGCTCTCCCTCCTTTCCATCCTCTCCCACCTTCTCCCCTCCTCTACCTCCTTCTCCCCTCCTCTCCATCATTCTCCCCTCCTCTCCCACCTTCTCACCTCCTCTCCCTCCTTCTCCCCTCCTCCCCTCCTTCTCCTACTCCCCCATCCCTCCTTCACCTCATCTCCCTCTATTCTCTCCTCCTCTCACACCTTCTCCCTTCCTCTCCCTCCTTCGCCTACCCCTCCCTCCTTTACCTCCTCTCCCTCTGTTATCTCCTCTCCCGCCTTCCCCTCCTCTCCTTCTGTTATCTATTCCTCTCCCTCCTTCACCTCATCTCCCTCTGTTCTCCCCTCCTTTTCCACCTTCTCCCCCTCTCCCTCCTTCTACTACTCCCTCCCTCCTTCACCTCCTCTCCCTCTGTTCTCTCCTCTCCCTACTTCTCCCCTCCTCTCCCTCCTCTCCTTCTGTTTTCTCCTCTCCCACCTTCTCCCCTCCTCTCCCTCCTTCTCCCCTCCTCTCCCTCCTTCTCCTACTCCCCCGCCCCTTCACCTCCTCTCCTTCTGGTATCTACTCCTCTCCCACCTTCTCCCCTCCTCCTCCTCCTCCCCCTCCTCTCCTTCTGTTTTCTCCTCTCCCACCTTCTCCCCTCCTCCTCCCCCTCCTCTCCTTCTGTTTTCTCCTCTCCCACCTTCTCCCCTCCTCCTCCCCCTCCTCTCCTTCTGTTCTCTCCTCTCCCACCTTCTCAACTCCTCTCCCTCCTCCCTCCTCTCCCTCCTTCTCCCCTCCTCTCCCTCCTTCTCCTACTCCCCCGCCCCCTTCACCTCCTCTCCTTCTGGTATCTACTCCTCTCCCATCTTCTCCCCTCCTCCTCCTCCTCCCCCTCCTCTCCTTCTGTTCTCTCCTCTCCCACCTTCTCAACTCCTCTCCCTCCTCCCCTCCTCTCCCTCATTCTCGTACTCCCATCCCTCCTTCACCTCACCTCCCTCTGTTCTCTCCCCCTTCCCCACATTCTCCCCTCCTCTCCCTCCTTCTCCTACACCCCTCGCTATGTATTCTCCTCCTTCTCCTACACCCCTCGCTCTGTAATCTCCTCCTCTCCCTCCTTTTCATACTTCCCCTCCTCCTTTCCCTCCTCCTCTCCCTCTGTTCCCTCCACTCCCACCTTCTCCTTTCCTCTCCCTCCTCCTCCTTTCCCTCCTCCTCTCCCTCTGTTCCCTCCACTCCCATCTTCTCCTTTCCTCTCCCTCCTCCTCCTTTCCCTCCTCCTCTCCCTCTGTTCCCTCCACTCCCACCTTCTCCTTTCCTCTCCCTCCTCCTCCTTTCCCTCCTCCTATATCCCTCTGTTCCCTCCACTCACACCTTCTCGTTTACTCTCCCTCCTCCTCCTTTCCTCTCCCTCCTCCTCTTTTCCTCTCCCTCCTCCTCCTTTGCCTCCTCCTCTCCCTCTGTTCCCTCCACTCACACCTTCTCCTTTCCTCTCCCTCCTCCTCCTTTCCCTCCTCCTATCCCTCTGTTCCCTCCACTCCCACCTTCTCCTTTCCTCTTCCTTCTCCTTCTGCGTCAGCGCTCCCTCTCCTTCCCCTCCTCTCCTTCTGTTCCCTCCTCCTTCCCCTGCCTACTCCCCTCCTCTTCCTCCTCCTCCTCCTCCTCCTCCTCCTCCTAGGCTCTAGCCATCGACACAACAATTGGCCTTCACCGGGCGGCGTGCACACCGCTCTCTGGTAAATGATATTGCCATTCCGCGCCATTATCCACTCATTTGGACAATATTAAAACCCTATCCATCTCTCACGTCTACCCGCCCGTCGGTGTTCCGCGACAAATCCCCCTCTGTCGGGGGGGGGACAAGTGTCCTCTCCCTTCCCCCAACCAAACCAACGGACAAAAGCGTGTGCATGTGTTTCAAAGCAGGGGGGCATTACAATCTTCAACCACCAACCTACTCTCCCCTTCCCCTCTCCCCTTTTGCAGCAAGGTTACTGTTCCCCTCCCCCTGCAATTCGCCCCTGCCAACCCAAGCGTGCAAATCTAATTTCGGAGCGTATATGTAATTCGATTTCGGCGGGACACGTCCTTTTAATAAGAGCGCCGGTGTAAAAGAGAGAAAAAAAGAGGAAAGCGCCAACCATTTCGTTGCACCCAGCGCTCCGTTGCCCCTTCCTTCCAAACCCCCACCACGAACTCCACAAAGTGTTGCCTGGAACGCGGAGTAGCCTGGACTAAAACTAACCAGATATGAAGCGACCAAGACAAGTGCTGACCTTAATCAGCTCAGATCCTTGAGTGGCGGAGACCGCAAAGCAGTTTGTGAAAGACAAAGTTGAGAGAGAAAGAGTGAGAGACAGACACTCAGACAGAAAGACAGAGGTGTAGAAAGGGAGAGGTGGAGAAAGGGACACAGAGAAGGAGACGGAGATTGAAAAAAAAATGAGAGAGAGGGGCGACAGACAGACAGAGAGGGAGGGAGAAGGGGAGAGAGGGAGATAGAGGGGAGAAGGAGAGAGAGATAGGAAGGAAGGGAGAGATAGGAAGGGAGAATAGACGCATGCAGAGAGATGAGAGAGTTAAACACAAATGAAACCAACAACATTGCATTGGAACACAGGCATCATCGGATAAATGTAATCCGAAAAATAATGATCTGTGATTATTTCCTAAACTTGCAAGCGAAAATTATTTCAATCGTCGATATCGTTCTCAAAACCCAATCCCTTCTTTGAAATTTATCTAGATATGTATAACTCTGCACACAGTAATAATTGGATGCCAACCCGAAAGAACACGATCGATTCTCATCATACGACGCATCCACTGATCCAGTTCAATCGAAAATCTATTTTCAACACCGCCCTATAGGCTGGAATCTATCTTCAATATACTGTTCAAAAAGGTTAAGAAATTGTAGGCCTACACGCTTGTAGACTCGATACGGCGCTGCCCATTCGAATTTGGCATCACCTTGAGTAATAATTACTCATGCGTTACTTGGGTAATAATTACTCGTGCGTTAATTATTAACGCATGACACCTTTACTAAGTTGTATGATAGGGGGATATACCAGCTTTAAGTTTCGGTCCTTGCGGATCATTCCTCTTAGCAGGGCCTTACTTTTTGGTGTACTGGTTATTTTCAGGATACAGTGGTTAAAGGCCCTACATTGGTAAAGATCAAAAGATTCCCACAGTTTGTGTGTTAAACCATAAAAATTCGAAAAAACAATACTGCGAAAGTTTGAGCTTAAATGGTAATCTGAGAAAGTAGAAAAAGGAAAAAACGCTACGGGTAACGAACCATTATGTAGTGTAACAATTATTCGCGAGAATAACTATTTGTCGATGTTTGAGTGAAGATTTCTCGAAAAGTACACCACCCCAGACCGTAAGATTTTAAGATGAGGATTCTAACATGACCAACTAAAAACTGAAGGGAATCGAACAGTACGGCGTTGCCGTTGAATGCTGCATTTTCGCGAAACAAATGAAGCGGTTTTCACGATTTTCTCGAGACTCGGATGGCGGATTGAGCTGAAATTTTCACAGGTGTGCTATTTCATGCATAATGTTGGATCAGACAACGTATGGATGCTATTCTTTGACCTCGACCAATGTTGTGTAGGGGCTTTAAGTTTGAACATGAAGGAAGGATACTTTAAAACTTTAAAGATCACCGAGATAGGTCTTCCTTCTCCACTCACAAAGACCACAAAGTTGCCCATCCCACAGTATGCTAGAACAAGCGTAGTATAGACCGGGGACTTAGATCTGGGCATTGTTACGGCACGGCACGGCAGAGCAGGCCGCACTGAGCATTAACACCGTGCCAAGCAAACGTGTCAGTCATCTTAAAAAAAAGGGGGGGAAGCCATCCGCACCTTCCCCGGGCCCGTCTTGCCCGGACCTATTCCGCCCAAATCAATTGAATTACAGGATGGACGAAGTCTGTTTCTGTACGACGAGGCAACTTTCATCGGTAAATAACTCGTGGGGAGTTTGTTGGACCAACCCCAGCGCCCACATACAGGCACGCGCACACAACACGTTTCATCCCAACCCACTGGAAGCATGACCGCTGCGCTATCCGGCCCAACCTTCTGAAACAAGATAGAAAGGCGCTCACAGAGAGACTGGCAGAGAAAGGGGAGAGTGCATGGGAAGAGAGAAGGAGAGAGACATGCAGGGGGACAGAGAAAGACAAAAAAGAGAATCGGGCGGATAGAGAGATATAGAAGAGGGAGAGAGGCACATGGAAACGGCGGAAGATGGGTGAGAGACAGACAGAAAGACACAGAAAGAGACAGAGAGAGGCAGATAAAGAACAGAGTGAGACATAGAGAGACAGAGGAACGGAGAGAGGGGTATAGAAAGACAGACGAAAATAGAGAGGGGGAGAAAGAGATAGAGAGTGAGTGGGATGAGAGATGGGGTGAGGCAACCAGAGAGGAGACAGGCCGGAGAGAGAGGTACATACACCTATAGATACAGAGAGACAGACAGGAGAGACGGATATATAGAGACAGAGAGGCAAATAGACCGATACAGAGACAGAGAGACAGAGATACATATACCTATAGATACAGAGAGACAGGAAAGACGGCGAGAGAGACAGAGAGAGAGAGGCAGAAACGGCGAGACAGAGAGACATGGATAAATTGGCTGTGCCACGGCGACGCAGCGCCCAATAGCCCGCGCCATCTGGCGTTAAGACACGCCCAATAAAAATGCATTACAATAATTACACGCTTCACAATTACACACTTCACCTACAGTTGCTTTATGCAAAGTCGCGGGTACATTCCGTAATTGACGAGCCGACCACCCGGAAAGACAATAAGGTCGAGACGTCCACAGAAACCCGAGTCAAAGTGACGGAAGATAAAACCGAATGCTTCTCATTTCGATGCCGTAACACCAGACTCATCTCATACCTCTTGGGTGGGTCTATTGTCCAGAAACATGGCCAGAGCTCCGTTGACTGGGAGCATAGAGCGCAAAGGATTCTGAGGTTCGTTCTGAGTCTGATCAAGAACCAAAAGGGCGCCTTTAGTTTCCCAAACGGTGCTGGCTATCCTCCCAGTGAAACGGGGTCAGCTTGCTCCGCAATCCGAGACAGCTAGAATTCAGCACTTCATTGCCTTAACTCTTATTCCTTTTATTCCTAAGGAAATAAATTGACAGTGTCACATTCACAGTGAATTGTAAAAACCAATATATGGGGCAAATGTGTCTCTCCAATCCATAAAGCTCGCCATTTTATTGCACTCCTAATTAAATCATGCATTAATCACCTAATGGAACGTACAAAGTGACATAGACAAATGTTGTAAATGGCTAAGTTACTTAAATGACCAAAATTAATATCTAAAAAAAAACGTATACAACATAACCTACCGTAAAGGTTTTAGCTAGGATCGAAACATCAGGCCCTCTGCATTTGTCTGTTTTGAGAACGGACAATGTTTATAATCATATGATTTAGGTTACACCCACAACCATTTGGAACCAATGCTACCTTGAATATCACTGTTGAAGTTGTTTTTATTGTCGGGGAAAAACATTAAGTATACCTCATATCGGGCTTTCGAGATTCACCGGATGTATCACTTGTCCAGAATTGCCAGCTTTTCGGAGGGATTTACCTCCTGTCATTGCTATCGTGTCATCTCCGTCAACACTGCTTTCTCATTCCCCTCCCCCGACACAAAAATCGATAGTTTTTAATACAATTATGATACACGTCTATTGCCGGTATTATACACGTCTCCCAATTAGAGCCGTTTTCGTTCCCTTCTCCCCTAAAAAAAAACTAATTCGTTTCAAAGCGGGGCGTTTTTTCTAGCGATATTGACGAGTATTCAATTTCGTTAAAAGGCATTCAGAGTTTCAGACCTATGGGCTTTTTTCTCTCCCTTTTTTTTGTCATTCTGTGGTGCGACTTCTGCCATCTATTTCCAATTGGTATAATCAAATAAGCAGTGTCGAACAGCGTCGGGCAAACTGTGGCGACCGATCTCACTCGAATAATCTCATTTCCACACTTCAAACTGTTGAAGGCGACTCGCTCTCCCTCTCTCTCTCTCTCTCTCTCTCTCTCTCTCTCTCTCTCTCTCTCTCTCTCTCTCTCTCTCTCTCTCTCTCTCTCTCTCTCTCTCTCTCTCTCTCGCTTCCTCTCGCTGTCTCTCTCTCTCTGTCTCTCTCTCGCTCTCTCTCTCTCTCTCCCTCTATCTCTCTCTGTCTCTCTCTCGCTCCCTCTCTCTCTATGTCCCTCTATCTCTCTCTCTTTCTCTCACCCCCTCTCTCTCTATGCCCCTCTCTCTCCCTCTATCTCTGTCTCTCCTTCTCCACAAATGCTGTTGTCTGTTAATTTTCGGTTGAAAATGAGCCCAATGATGAATTGGATGAATTTTCATTTAGACAAAAAATAGGTCTGAGGGGAAAGGATACCTCACGGCCAAAGTTAGGGACCTCCAATATTGTCACCATTGTCAGCGATACAACAGTATCATATCACAAAGCCTTGGTATGGGAATCATCTATCTAATGAAATGTGTATATATATGGAAACAAAGACCTGTTGTACAATTCCACAGAATTCGGTGTAGATTTTCCTCCAATTCTACATAAAAAACGAACGTGTTGAAATGAATGGAACTCACAGTATCACATGGATACAATAAGACAAACTATTTTCCATCGAAGTCATGCTTCTCCCTTGCCTGTGGTGAATGAACACATAGCCTACATACATACTGCTGAATATAAACTGCTGAATGGTACAGAGGAAGAGAAGAGGGAAAGAGAAAGGATTGGACAGGGAGCGACGAAGAGAGAGGAGGAGGCGATGGGGAGAAAGAGAGAAAGGGACAGTGACAGAGAGAGGGATGGAGAGAGTGTAAGAAATCGAGACAGAGGGGGGAAAGAGCAAAAGAAAGAGACCGACAGACAGACAAACAGACAGACAGAGAGGAGAGATGAGAGAGTGGATGGAAAGATGAGAACGAGAGATGGAGAAAGAGAGAGAGAAGAGGAAGAGAATGAGATACAGGCGAGAAGAGGAGAGAGAGAGAGTGGGAGGAAAGATGGAGGGAGAGAGACACAAAGACAGAGAGACATAGAAGGACAGAAAGGGCGGACGGAGGTGAGAAAAAAGGCGCCTGGAAACTGCAGATTTATCCGTCACCCCATCTGATAGATTGGGCCATTCTCGCGCTTGTCCCACCTTAGCCGGTTTGACAGCTGGACAATGGCGACCGATTACGCTATTTGTCCGTCCACCGTTTTCTCTCGCCCTCTCCCTCCCTCCCTCCCTCCCCTCTCCTCCTCTTCCCTCTCTCCCTCTTTTCTCTTCATCGTCCTCTCTTAAGCCCCGAGCGCCAAACGTGCCCAGAAACTGCTAGGTGCGGATAATCACTTTTGTTTTGTACGGGAGGTGGGGGTGGAGGGGACGGGAATGGAAGCAAAGGAATAAGGGAGAGACGGATTGGAGGCGGGGAGGCAGGCCTGGTCGGCTGTAACGACAACTGACAAGAGAACGAGGATCATGTCAGATGGTGTCGAGGCTGAGGGAGTGGAAGAAAATGAGAGGGAAACGATCGCATCTTAAAGTCTAATGCGAAGAAAGGCGACAACCAGGAGCAGAGATGAGAGCTATTACAGTGACATTTGACTGGGGTCGTCTTGGGAGGAAGGCGGGGGGGGGGTTCTGGTCAGCAAATGTCAGGAAGGCATTGAAGAGCACAGAGTTGGGGTTTGAAATCGCTAAGAAAATGTTCTCCTTTGTGACCCCAACCAACGCATGTCATCTGTCCAATGTAAATTGTTCACAAACTCGTGAAGAAAGTTCTCGCTTCTAAAAACGCCACCCCTTTCCACAGCTCTGACAAAGTTTCACTTCTCTGAATACAAACTACCTTTCTGAACAGACTTTCAATTTCATTGAAGTTGTAGACTACGATACTGATGCAACAGCTTAACTACGGGTATACGTGAAAGTCCTTTACAATTATATCAAAACGCTGCACACAATATTTAGAGAAACAACATTTGATTAATTTTGCAAAAGAACTTTTTTACCACTAAATGAAAAGAGACAAAGACGACAGAGACAAACATGTTTAAGGACATGTTTCCTGGAAATAGTGACATAAGGTGCATTCGATATGTTGATAAGGATTGAGTTTCAGAGTTTGGGGCATGCAAGCTATAGAAGAACGATCTCTGAAGGATTTAGAACCAATATAGGAATAGACAGAAGATGTTTGTCATCAGAAGATCGGAGACCCACTTCCTGACTAAGATGACCCAACTGCGAAGGTTTAAAGGTCAAGACGTTTCGATCCTGGCAAGACTTTCTCAAAGGCAGAATCATGGTTCCTCTAAGAATTTCCCCGCAATGATTCCCGTTTAATACCGGTACTTTCTTACGTTAATTCTCTCATTTTGGGAGGAAAAGGGGACTTTTTTTATCACCACATATTGGGGTCGGATTGACGACACATTAAAGTATTCCGTTTGAGAACAAGAAGGCTCCACTCCAACCTCCTTTCGAGGTTAGTTAATACAGGCATAAGGGCAAACGCTACCCTAAAGGATATCGTTGCCGTTTTTAGTTCACCTGGTTTTCATTGTCGGCAGTGTATCTTCTTATATATATATATATATATATATATATATATATAATAATACACATTATAACCGGATCGCACACACCCTTCGCCGAAGGGTTTTGGGTTGCCGAGCTGTGCACCGGTGGGTTTTATGTAGTCGGGGAATGGGGGTGGGGACACGGTCCAAAGTGCAAAGCACACGGTGAAGGAGAGACGGGGGGCTGGAGCTAGCTTGCCGCAGTCCCAGCCGTGTGTGGCCTGCGGGCCTTTCTGCCTTATTCCAGGCTATATGTGTGCAACCCCGCCGCTCGACAACTTTCCACCATGAAAGGAGAAGAAATGGGGGAGGGTTGGTTTGGGGGGATGGAGGTTGGAGGTGTGTCGAAACCGAAGCTGTTCTGTTAGGCAGTATACGTTGGGGGATCTTTTCAGGGTTTTTTTTCTCAAAAGAGGGGCTATTTGATTTTTCTTTTATACTTTTATGTCGTCCGCGGGCGTTACAATGGCCGGCGGGTTACAAGCGGAGTACGACGTTGGGAAATCGAGATCGAACCATTGTTACGTCTTTTGAAAGAAAAGAGAGAGCGAGAAGAGGAAAGAGAGAGAAAAAAATACGTTCCCAAAACCGGTGTTTCTCTTCTCCCAACGGATTAACCCACTATTCCGTCGAGAGACTTGCAAGACGAGTCGCGCTTAACAGTATCCTTGAACCAGTTTCTTGCGGAAGGTCACGGCAGGGAGGGGGAAAGGGACCGCCTTTCACGAGGGTGAGAAGGGTTGAGGGAGGGAGGGAGGGAGGGAGGTAGGGGATGAGGGAGGGAGTGGTTGAGGGAGGGAGGGAGGGAGGGAGGGGTGAGGGAGGGAGGGAGGGGGTGAGGGACGGAGGGAGGGAGGGAGTGGTTGAGGGGGATTGAGGAAGGGAGGCGGAGAGGCAGGCAGGGAGGGAGGCAGGGAGGCAGGGGGCAGGCAGGGGTTGCAGGGAGAGAGGCAGGGAGGCGTGTAAGCAGGGAGGGAGGTAGGGAGGGAGAGAGTTGGTCGCTGGACCGATGTCTAACGTACTGACGACATGCAAAGGGTGCGCGGGTTTTATGGCGAGTGGATGAGGGAGCAGGGAGGTTGAGGACGTACGCCAAGTAGCGAGGTGATGCCTGTGCCGACCCCGTACGTATGGGCAGCGTGGGGGCGGCCGTGTATAAGAGGGGGTACCGCCGTCGGCACAAGAAGGGAAGGGGTTGGGAGGGGGGTGTTCTTGACGCCACGCAAACCCACGTCTCCTCCCCTTTCCTCCCGCCCGACCCCTTGCTTTTGTTCCGCCAACGCTGTCTACAAGCCCGGGACAATGGCAGACTTGATCGTTTGGCCTATTTCTGCTGGAAATCCTTGACAAGATCAACAAACTTGGCCCGGTTTTCTCTCTACCCCCCACCCTCTCACGCTCTCTCTCTCTCTTTCTTTCTCTCTCTCTCTTCTGAATCAAGCCCCAAGAATTGTCCAGGCGTGAACGCACTTTCCACTTATAACTAAAAATGAACTACTGGTCCAAACTGCGTTGAGCTTGTTGAGCCTACCCCCCCCCCTGCTGTACATGTAATTAAGCCTTCCACAATTATTTGAATTGAAGTCCGGCACACAGAAGAGAGGCAGACATGAAAAAGGGGTTTCCTTGTATTCTCCTTCGTGTCATTTTGTTTCCACAGGAAATGATTAGAAATGATCCGGCCAAAACAAACACAAACACACATTGTGATATATCCGACCGATATGGCAGAAGCATCAGGTAGAATATTGAAGAGAAAAAAAAACCAGAAAAAATGTACATGCCATAATACAGCTCAGCAAGCTATTGATAATCTGGAATTTAAAATTCTATATCAGGTCAACTCGTTCCATCCCCTTCCTCTTTTCTTTTCATCCTTAAACTTGGCGATAAAAAATATCTTTTTGTCGCAATTGTCAGAGTAAATTACTATCAAATTACTCGTACGCACGAGTCCCGATAGGCGAGACCCCGATTTATGACGAACCCGTTCTGCAAAGCCGAGGCAGAGAGAGAGAGGGAGGGGGAGGGGGAGGTGGAGAGAGAGAGTCAGAGAGAGAAAGCTTCAGAAAAGTTGGAACCCTTTTTGATTTTACCACAACATCCCCCTCCTCTCTCTCTCTCTCCCTCTCTCTCTCTCTCCCTCTCTCTCTCTCCCTCCCTCCCTCTCTCTCTCTCTCTCTGTCTCTGTCTCTGTCTCTCTGTCCCTCTCTCTCCGTCTATCTCTCTCTGTCTCTGTCTCTCCCCTCCCTCTCCCTCCGCCTCTCTCTTTTCTACCACAGAAAGTCGACTGTCAACAAGGGGGACCTACTTGCTCCAGATTTCACTATTGTTGGTTTACTATTTTTTCCCTCTCATATTGTTGGAAATGTAGGTCACGTCGGAGTTAAGCGGTACGTTTCGCGGTGCCCTTTATTTGACACGGTAAGACACACCGTGCCAAGGTCCTTTCGACAATTGTTGGCCCGATCGTACAACATGTTTTACCCACCTAAAAGAGAGAGAGAGATTACTGAACAAAATGATCAACGGAACTTTGGAGCGAGGGAATTATTTGTGCTGCGCTGCTATACAGCTCACAGCTCTGTGGCGTTCTGACTTTGAACAGAAACCGAACAGTGCAGTGTTCGTCATATTGAAAATACGCCGGTAATACCGGAACACCACAACTTTCTAAGGAGGTCGCTCTTGTGTGAAAATTAGCGCCACTTGTTGGGGGACTTTTCATAGCTCAGTTTGAAGGCCCAATACAACATTGGGAAGATCGGAAAACATCGATGTCCACAGATTTCCTTCTAATTTACACAGTTTGTAGATGGTCATGATAGAATCCTCATGTTGAAATCTTACGGTCCTGGATGCTGTACTTCCCTAGAAATCTTCTCTCAAACATTGACAAATAGTTTATTACTCGCAAGTTATAAACTATCTTTTACACTACAGAGTGGTGCAAAAACCGTGACTGTTTTTTTGCCTTTTTCTAATTTCTCACATCACCATTTGAGCTAAAAACCTTCACAGGATTTCTTTTTTGGGATGTTTAATGGTTTAACACAGAAACTGTGGCAATCGTTTGACCTTTACCAATGTTGTATTGTGCCGACCCGGCCTACTTTATACAGTTTCCACTGTTTCCACACGGGTTATGTGCGTCTGCTGCAATTAGCTCCCCGTGGACTTCTCCTTTCACCGTTACCATTTTTACAGGCACCCATGAAGGAATCGGTAATCGAAAGACCATAGACGAAAATAGTCATTGAAAGAACTTCTAGAAATTAGGGGAAACAGCTGGTGAGATACGGCCGACTGCGTTTTGCTTTTTTTTTCTTTCGTTAATTTTGATCCAGCTGCCAAATCCAGTCGGGGTGTCCTCCGCGGTCTATTTCACTGGGCACACCTGTGCAGAGGAAGGGGCTGTGTTGATCTCTGCCTTATACTCCCCAAAACCCAATTAAGGCGATGAATAGGGGATGAAGTTTGTCTTTGTGTTCCTTTGAGTGGCCGCGTCAACACCAAGTATTGGGGAGGGCGTTATTGACAGAGGGGCGCGAACGGGGGGCATCGGGCCGGGATTCAACAGCCCGTCTGACCACCGCCCTGGTCGAAGGCTCCAGCGCGGTAAGCTAGGGCAGTTCTCCCTGTTGCAACAAGAACAATTACTCCTTCGTCATACGAATCATCAGTTGACTTGGGTCTACTTTGAACGTTAATGGGTAGCTTTCAGGGCTTCCAGTTTTCATGCTTATGAGAATTTCAATATTCATGAGCAAATTTGTAATATCATCACAGGATTATGCAACAGAAATCCAATTGGCTGTGTACCAAAGTTTCTGAAAATGTCTTGCTTTTCCTGCAAACCTATCCCTAAACCTGTTGATTTATTGTCAAAATGTATGATTCATAATCATTTAGTGAAGGAGTTTTTCATAAAACCTAATTCAGAGGGATTAATATATGTCAGGAACTGGGGGTTTCTTTATGACCTTCCAATAGCGCCCTCATTTGTATAGGTTTATTTTCAAAGGTAACGAAAATGACCAATATTTCTGACTCCACTAAGAAAAACAGCTTGGCAATGTTCGTACACTTCAGATCGTACACCAATGACATCAGAAAATAAGCTTGGTTGTGATACTGATTATAGAGACTCGCCACAACCATGTTGAACGCACAAACTCTCCCTTGTGGTTGAAACAAGACTGTCAACCACATTTCACTTGATGCTTAGTACGTTTGACTTGCATTTGAATGTCGGATGCTCAGTTACTGGTGGAACACTCGGTGACAATCTGGAGGCCTTTTTTTTCAAGCTTAAGAAAAGGTTTTCGTTTTAAGCGGCTCTGTGGAAATTGGGCTCCAGGTGGCTTCGAGTTTGGCCGGCCTTGTCTCCAGCTAACCCCCCCCCCCACCCTCCTTCCTCCACCGTACACACGTGCCTGCTCTACCCATCTCCGCTCGATAGTCTGTGGACAACAGATCCGGAAGAAATCAACCTACCCCCCCCCCTCCCTCCCTCCCTCCTCCCATCCTCTTCCAAAGAAGGGTCTCAAAGAGAAGCAATTTACCAGAGGCTGAAAAGTAGCCATTGATTTGTCAATGAGAACGGACAGAAGTGAGGGGTGTGGTCAGGGGAGGAAGGGGGGAGGAGGATGTGTAATCTTCGGCGTGCCTTTGTGTCCAGCTGTTATCGGCCAGGCCGGGATTGGGGACTTGTTGGAGGGTTTGGTGTCAGGGAACAATGGCAGAGGTGTCGGGAAGCCGGTATGGAGGTGATGGCTCAATTTGAGCCTTCACACCTCCGGACAATGGGTGTAATTGTGTCCCAGGGGCTAACTGTCCATCAAACGTGGGTTTGTGCGACCGTCGTCATGAGAGAGGGAGAGAGACGGGGCAAGCAACGACTGTCAAAACAGTTATCACCCTCGAACAACAAAGTTAGAAAAACACCGGTTGCTTCACAAGTCCACCAATAGGATTATCGGTTACTGTTGGTAACTTGATCGAAGAATTACACTGTCACCCATGATAATTTAGGTTCACTCATCGGACGGGCGTGCCGTCAGTCGATGAAGTACACATGAGCATGTTCGTCAATCTCTCATTGGAGTTGTACTCTTTTTAGTTTATACATCAAAAAGTTCTATTTGCTCAACACGCTTTCTTGTTTCATCTGAAATGTTTTAATCCAACAGTTGGGCTTTCTGGATTACTTTCATGTCTCTTTCTGATAAAAGTGTCCAACTTTATAGGAATGGTATGCGCCTCTCTTGAACAAATGGAGAAAGGCTCTCCTTTGAAAACCGTAGAGCTCCTTCAAAACTAAAAAAAAACGAAGATTGCAGTAGGTATCAACATACACCACGTTTATACCCATGTCAGAAGAATGTATTTCAGAAAGGTCCTGCTACTTAACATCGGAACATCAGGCCCTCTAAAACGTCAGGCCCTTTAAGATTTATGTTTAGGTCGTTTCAGTAAGTAAGAAGTTAAGAATACATTTTTAATTCTTTGTTGGTAACCTAGTTCAAGCCATGTTCGAATTCGATCCCCGTCTTATTCTGTGGGTTTTCTCTCCGAAAATAATTATAACCTAAATGTTCCCTTACTTTCCATCTAAAAAAATAAACGTACAATCTCTCTTGTCCTTGTCACCGGTTTACTTGAGTTTTTTTTCTCAAAACTTTCTGATTCAGTACAATGTAGAGACTCATGGTATATCAGTACAAAAAAGAGATGTCATTCATTTGCAGAGTCAGGGTCTGAAATATGTTAACATCTCCACAAATTAACACAGAATACTGAAAGTGAAGATCTGTATATATACGTCAATGATTTCAAGCTTAGACAGTCCCTAAACTGCCAGTTGGGTGCTGCTACACGGTAACATTACCATCAGACTCTTTGGGACAGAATACAACATGGCTCCTTGTTTCACTGGAACACCAGCTACCAGGTTTTGTTTGACTACGTCTGTGCGAGTTGGCGATGGCATGTCCTTCTATAACAATGAGAGGTGACTTGCCCGAGACGAACGATGGGACTAGGATGGGCTTTAGGAACGAAGCGTGGCGAAGAGGGCGTCCTTACATGTTAAAGGACAAATTATTTGGCTTCGAAAAATATAGAGGGAGCCCTTTGCCTTTCTTCACTTACTTTTAATAATTGTATAAAGGGACTCTATTCTTTACTTGGGCTATTCCAACTTTGCAAACACTGAATATTAGACAGGTCCCTTTTTCGTTTCATTTGAATAGCTTAGGACCTGATGGAACTGTGTGAACAGTATTGCGTTGTTGAACTAATATTAGATGCAACACCTCATCGCAAATACAACATAGATTGACAAAGGGCTACTACTACTACTATTGGGCTTTACTGCACTACATGAGCCTCGCAAAAAGCAAAGCTTTTGAAGTCTTTAAAATAGCTGCTGTAGCCAGGTTTACAACAATATTTGTTGTTTGCATGTGAATGAAAGCGGCGGTGTTATCCCTGCCCCTGGAGATATACTGCAGTTCGTGGTTGAATTGCTTCTGTCTGGTGCCCCAACCCGGCAAGGACTTGTTAAATAATGGGAAAGCCACCATCTAAGGGCTGGATAGCTCAGATGGAAGAGCACTGACACGTTAATCCAGAGGTCTATGGTTCAAGTCCAAGTCCAGTCAAAGTTTTCTTTGCCAATTTTGCAATTTCGTAAACATAATAATTATTATTCTCAACTGCATTTCGACGACAGAGAGCGTAAAACCCACTTCCAATGAGAAATTCACTCTGCGAAAATATAACCTAAATGTTCCCTTAATTTCCATCTAAAAAAAACCTGTCAGTACAATCCCTGGTGTCCTTATCATTGATTTATGTGAGGTTTTTTTTTCTCATAACCTTCAGATTCAGTATAATGTATGAACTCATGTTGTCAGTACAAGAACTCTGAAGAACAAGAAGTCTGAACTCTGTTAACATCTTAAAGAAATCACACAGAATACTGAAAGTGAAGACCTGTACGTAAAAGATTTCAAGCTTAGGCGCGTTCTTAAACTGCCAGATGGGTGATACTACACGGTAACATTGCCAGACTCTTTGGGACAGAATACAAAAATAATATGGCTCTTTGGTTCACTGGAACACCGGGTACCAGGCTTCTGTTTTACTGCGTCTGACTCTGAGTTTGCTAAGTGTCCTTCTATAACATGAGAGGTGACTTGTCCCACACGAACGATGGGACTTTAGAAACGAAGCGTTCCAAAGAGGGCGTCCTTCCATTTTAAAGGAAAAAATAACCTGGCTTCGAAAAAATAGAGGGAGCCCTTTGCCTTCCCGAGAGGGATCAGGGTGCAGAACACTAAATCGAGCTCCCATTGAACACTTTGCAAAAACACTAATTTTCAAAGCCAATTATCCCACACGCAAAAGTTTCTCAGTTCTTGAAGCAATACTGAACATTTTAGTTTGGACCTTCATCTCTCAGATTCTTTTAAATTTTAGTACCCTTAGTGATTTCATGTTTTGCTAATTACCCACAGAAAAAAAACACCCCCAAAATGTGTAGCCGTACAAGCCGAATTTCTGTAAGGATTTTGGGAAGGACCCCTCCACTTCTAGTTCTACAGCCAAATAGGGCCACATTTAAAGCCAGGCATGGTCCGAATTACATACCAAATTGAAGAGTAAACCCCCAGGCTGTCTTAAGCTTCACTAATTCCACAATGTATCAGTTAATTAGCCTCCAAAGACCCCTTATTAAAAAAGAAAGTTGTGGTTCCACACTTTATGATAATCATCTAAGCGGTGCCATCTCGGATGGAATTTGTGTGCTGCAGCCATCAGATCCCGGGATCAAATCCTGATCGCGCAAGCATTTACACTCACGTTGATCGCTACTCCCCCACACCTCCCTCCCCCTTTGATCGCCCTGGCTGGATCTGATCCTCATCGCGGGAATTTGGGTGAGCACTGAGCAGGTTTCATTTTAAAAACAATATTTGCATGTAGTTTAATTATTGACACTCAACCTAGTATAACACATGTATGGCCTACTGTACTAGTATTATATGACAATCATCCATGGTCTCAAACTTTCAAACAAAGATTTGTTTAACATAATTTTCCTCGAAATTATGTCTATTTAAAAAAAAAAAACCTTAAACATAACAACCGTTGAAAAGGTGTTTAAAATAATTATGGGTAGAGATATATGGTTAGAATCCGGTGGAGGATTAATCTCCTTTCCATCCGCGCTCGTGCGTAGAACGGCGTAGAACGGCGTTCCCTGCTGTTCTTTGGTTTGCGCAGACTTGAAACGAGTCTAACTCCCATTCGCGGAAAACAAAAATGGCGGGCTTTCGTTCCATGTGCGAAAAAGCGTCGTGCATGCAATCTTGCTGTAAAGTCTGCCTCTCTTGTAAACCAGACACAATGCAGCAGGTACCGTGCAATAAATCTAGCGCGTAATGACGGGAAAGACTCACCCAAACCTGCAACGACGACACAAAACTCCACGGAGCTCGGAGAACGCCGCAAAACTGGAACTTTTCGGGCACTGACGAGGAGCAGACGATAAGTTTTACGCTCACTGGTACGTGTATTTGCGCAGTACTGGCTGTGCGGACCAATCATCCGTCCCGTCGGCTGTGCCGTGCTTCCACAAAAGGCCAAGGAAACTAGAGTCATGGAACTTACTAGGAGAAGGGTACTAGGTTGACCGAAAGGCCCATGGTGTCTCAAACACTATAAGCTTTCGCCGAACTGGTATTATAAGGCGTTCAAAACGGTGTCTGTCGTCAAAACAACTTGGGAAATGTTTGTCTGTCCGCGGGTAGCTTTAGTTTGGGTGCAGGACAGCGAAGACTCCGACGATGCCGTCTCCGAACAGTCCACTCGCCCTGCCGAACTCGTCCGTCCTGGGCAAGAATTGACGGGGGCCGGGAAAACCACGCCATTCTCTGACACGTGTCGGAGACAAGAATCACTGCTTCCTTGTTTGTGGAGACTTGGGAGATTGCCGAAACAATTCCGTGAGAAAAGACACACCGCTCCGTCGCGTCGCTACTTCACCGTGCACTGTCCGGAATGCGGTCGTGCTAACTCACTGGCTACGGCTGTAAATAACACGCACGTCAGTGAGAATGGGTTGCAGCAGCTTACTAACCACTGTCATAAGCCCGTGCGTAATTCAAAGCCTTAGCCGATGAATTCTTGCCGTGCCAAACTTATAACTGGCCTCAAGTAGCCGATAGAGGGCTACTTTGTTCTAACGCATTGGCTACGGCCGGAAATAACACGCTGGTCTACGGGAGCGGCTTCCGTAGGACCTGCACGAAAAACAGGCTTAGGCTCCGGCTTCGTCGGTTAGCCAAAAGCTGAAACAAAGGTTGTAGTTCTTTGGTGAAGTTAAAGATTTGATTTATTATTCGGAAAGCAGTATAAACTTCAAAACCAAAGCCAAGCCTCCCATTTTCAAGCCTAAAAAATTGGATGAAAGACAGAAAGACAAACCCCAAGCCTAAGACTAAGCCTAAGCTGGGAATTTGGAAAAAGCCTATCAACTTGTTTGTACTTTAAAGCCATAGAGAGTGAATTTGAACAGGACCTTGGTTGAACGTTACAAATAGGACTAAATTCAAGCAATAATGTCTTGTTTTACATATCATTTTTTTTTATTCCAAACCTCAACTACATGGGTTACATAATGGATAACAATCTAAAGTGGGTACAAAATTCATTTGGCTTCTCAAATCAAACGCCTTACATGTAATCATCAGAAAATCAAACTATCATGAATTAGGAGGGCGCAACGTTTCGATCCTCAAGGCAGAATCATAGGCTCTCACACTGTAAGCGTATAAAGAGCAACCAGACTATTTTCAGACCCATACTCCTCAAAACAACTGATTTAGCATCATGGCATCATCGCAAACTTCAAAATTCAAAATTGTGAAAAGAAAATATACAAAAGTAAAAATTTGCAGCAAACTGCTGAAATGACCAGAATGGAAATCTACAAAATATAGAGGACATGATATTTCTCTCCTTGCAGGACCTTCCTAAAAGGCAGGTAAGGGTCCTGCTAGGATTGAAACGTCTGGCCGAAACACAAAACAAAGCAAACTTTTTGTTATTTCGAAATAAAATAAAAAATCTGAAAGGTCCTGAAAGTAAAGGAAGCTGTTGAGTAGCTGTTTACACATAATCCTGTTTCATACATTTTTGTATTGTTTTTTAAACTATCACTGCATTTCTTTTTTTCAATAGCCTAACTCTACTTTTAAGAGTCAACACTATTCCACTTGGCTGGAATCATTGTCTGTTTTAGGAATACAGTGGAACGTTGTTATAAGGAACATCTATATACAGAACATTCGGCTTTAACGAACATGCACTTTGGCTCCTGAATTTTGTGTACCAAATGTGGCCCCAACCGCTATAATGAATGACCGCTATACCGAACAATTTTCATGGATCCCAGGATGTTCGTTATAGCGACGTTCCACTGTGCATCTACATTGTACATGTGCATCTTACTTTTTAATAATCACTGCATAATGGAGTAGAAAGTATGCCTAGTGTAGTATAATTATACACTCTTATGCTGTAAGCAGTAAAGACCCACCAGTAAAGAGTTACCAGACCCATAAGAGCCACACTCCATGAATGAGACGACTTACAAGGTGTCACCGCAAACTTTCCACATTGTGATCCCACCATGCAGACCGTCTAGTCCTGTCAAAAGTCTGAAGTTCAAGTGGTGTTTTTTCATGGCCAACAATCCTGACTTCCAATACGTAGCATGTGGGTAGTTTTACCCAAAAAATATACCCCACCGATAAACTGTCTTTATATATATACATGTGATATTCTTTCATCATATGAATGTCATACACACAACAAATTCAACTGCAAAACAAACTACTGTACTTTCGTAAAAATAAAAATAAAAGAATTCAAAAATAGAGGGAAAAAAGGATTTCTGAGTAATAGCGGCTTGCCAAAACTGGGTAAAGTATTCCAAATCTGAGTATAGAAAACTAAATATCTGGTTACATGAGGCTAATACAGCAAAATAACGGATCTGCTGGATAAAGTTAGTCTCTTTTTTAAGCTGCTGGAGAAAAAAATGGGCAACCTGCCTAAAACTATGAACACTTGGAGTTGGAGGGCACCTAGACAATGACCAGGGTGCACCAAGGCAATGACCAGGGTACATGTACACCAAGGCAATGACCAGGGTACGTGTACACCAAGGCAATGACCAGGGTACACCAAGGCAATGACCAGGGGGTACCAAGGCAATGACCAGGGTACACCAAGACAATGATCAGGGTACACCAAGGCAATGACCAGGGTGCACCAAGACAATGATCAGGGTACACCAAGGCAATGACTAGGGTGCACCAAGCCAATGACCAGGCTACACCAAGGCAATGACCAGGGTACACCAAGGCAATGACCAGGGTACACCAAGGCAATGACTAGGGTACACCAAGGCAATGACCAGGGGGCACCAAGGCAATGACTAGGGTGCACCAAGGCAAAGGCCAGGGTACACCAAGGCAATGACCAGGCTACACCAAGGCAATGACCAGGGTGCACCAAGGCAATGACCAGGGTACCGGTATACCAAGGCAATGACCAGGGTACACCAAGGCAATGACCAGGGTACACCAAGGCAATGACTAGGGTACACCAAGGCAATGACCAGGGTACACCAAGGCAATGACTAGGGTACACCAAGGCAATGACCAGGGTACACCAAGGCAATGACTAGGGTACACCAAGGCAATGACCAGGGTACACCAAGGCAATGACCAGGGTACACCAAGGCAATGACTAGGGTACACCAAGGCAATGACTAGGGTACACCAAGACAATGACCAAGGTACACCAAGGCAATGACCAGGGTACACCAAGGCAATGACCAGGGTACACCAAGGCAATGACCAGGGTACATGTACACCAAGGCAATGACCAGGGTACACCAAGGCAATGACCAGGGTACACCAAGGCAATGACCAGGGTATACCAAGGCAATGACCAGTGTACACCAAGGCAATGACCAGGGTATACCAAGGCACTGACCAGGGTACACCAAGGCAATGACCAGGGTACACCAAGGCACTGACCAGGGTACACCAAGGCAATGACCAGGGTACACCAAGGCAATGACCAGGGTGCACCAAGCCAATGACCAGGCTACACCAAGGCAATGACTATGGTACACCAAGGCAATGATCAGGGTGTACCAAGGCAATGACTAGGGTACACCAAGGCAATGACCAGGGTGCACCAAGGTAATGACCAGGGTACACCAAGGCAGTGACTAGGGTACACCTAGGCAAAGACCAGGGTACCGGTATACCAAGGCAATGACCAGGGTGTACCAAGGCAATGATCAGGGTGTACCAAGGCAATGACTAGGGTACACTAAGACAGTGACCGGGGAACACCAAGGCAATGACCAGGGTATACCAAGGCAATGACTAGGGTGCACCAAGGCAATGACCAGGGTACACCAAGGCAATGACCAGGGTGTACCAAGGCAATGACCAGGGTGTACCAAGGCAATGACCAGGGTGCACCAAGCCAATGACCAGGGTACACCAAGACAGTGACCAGGGTGTACCAAGGCAATGACTAGGGTACACCAAGGCAATGACCAGGGTGTACCAAGGCAATGACCAGGGTGTACCAAGGCAATGACCAGGGTGTACCAAGGCAATGACTAGGGTACACCAAGGCAATGACCAGGGTGCACCAAGGCAATGACTAGGGTGTACCAAGGCAATGACCAGGGTGTACCAAGGCAATGACCAGGGTGCACCAAGGCAATGACTAGGGTGTACCAAGGCAATGACCAGGGTGTACCAAGGCAATGACCAGGGTACACCAAGGCAATGACTAGGGTGTACCAAGGCAATGACTAGGGTGTACCAAGGCAATGACCAGGGTGTACCAAGGCAATGACCAGGGTATACCAAGGCAATGATCAGGGTACGCCAAGGCAATGACCAGGGTGTACCAAGGCAATGACTAGGGTACACCAAGGCAATGACCAGGGTGTACCAAGGCAATGACTAGGGTACACCAAGGCAATGACCAGGGTGTACCAAGGCAATGACTAGGGTACACCAAGGCAATGACCAGGGTGTACCAAGGCAATGACTAGGGTACACCAAGGCAATGACCAGGGTGTACCAAGGCAATGACTAGGGTGTACCAAGGCAATGACCAGGGTGTTCCAAGGTAATGACTAGGGTACACCAAGGCAATGACCAGGGTGTACCAAGGCAATGACTAGGGTATACCAAGGCAATGACCAGGGTGTACCAAGGCAATGACCAAGGTATACCAAGGCAATGATCAGGGTACGCCAAGGCAATGACCAGGGTGTACCAAGGCAATGACTAGGGTACACCAAGGCAATGACCAGGGTGTACCAAGGCAATGACTAGGGTACACCAAGGCAATGACCAGGGTGTACCAAGGTAATGACCAGGGTACACCAAGGCAGTGACTAGGGTACACCAAGGCAATGACCAGGGTGTACCAAGGCAATGACTAGGGTGTACCAAGGCAATGACCAGGGTGTACCAAGGCAATGACCAGGGTATACCAAGGCAATGATCAGGGTACGCCAAGGCAATGACCAGGGTGTACCAAGGCAATGACTAGGGTACACCAAGGCAATGACCAGGGTGTACCAAGGCAATGACTAGGGTACACCAAGGCAATGACCAGGGTGTACCAAGGCAATGACCAGGGAACACCAAGGCAATGACTAGGGTACACCAAGGCAATGATCAGGGTGTACCAAGGCAATGACTAGGGTACACTAAGACAGTGACCGGGGAACACCAAGGCAATGACCAGGGTATACCTAGGCAATGACTACTTGTAGGGTGCACCAAGGCAATGACCAGGGTACACCAAGGCAATGACCAGGGTGTACCAAGGCAATGACCAGGGTGTACCAAGGCAATGACCAGGGTGCACCAAGCCAATGACCAGGGTACACCAAGACAGTGACCAGGGTGTACCAAGGCAATGACTAGGGTACACCAAGGCAATGACCAGGGTGTACCAAGGCAATGACCAGGGTGTACCAAGGCAATGACCAGGGTGTACCAAGGCAATGACCAGGGTGTACCAAGGCAATGACTAGGGTACACCAAGGCAATGACCAGGGTGTACCAAGGCAATGACTAGGGTATACCAAGGCAATGACCAGGGTGTACCAAGGCAATGACCAGGGTATACCAAGGCAATGATCAGGGTACGCCAAGGCAATGACCAGGGTGTACCAAGGCAATGACTAGGGTACACCAAGGCAATGACCAGGGTGTACCAAGGCAATGACTAGGGTACACCAAGGCAATGACCAGGGTGTACCAAGGTAATGACCAGGGTACACCAAGGCAGTGACTAGGGTACACCTAGGCAAAGACCAGGGTACCGGTGTACCAAGGCAATGACCAGGGTGTACCAAGGCAATGACTAGGGTACACTAAGACAGTGACCAGGGAACACCAAGGCAATGGCCAGGGTATACCAAGGCAATGACCAGGGTGCACCAAGGCAATGACCAGGGTACACCAAGGCAATGACCAGGGTACACCAAGGCAATGACCCGGGTGCACCAAGGCAAAGACCAGGGTACCGGTATACCAAGGCAATGACCAGGGTACCGGTATACCAAGGCAATGACCAGGGTGTACCAAGGCAATGACTAGGGTACACCAAGGCAATGACTTGGGGCCAGCTCACTTCATCCTTTCCTTCAAAGTTCATTCACATTAAGGCTCTTGGTTATGTCAAAGTCATCATCAGATCAATATCAGATGAATGGCTTGACCACATGTGACTGGGCCAGGCAAAGTTGGTGCAGTCAGAGCTGGGTCTCAGTGCACACTTACCGCACTACAGTGTATGAAAATACAACATGATAAATAAATCCGTGTCAAATGGTGACCACCATGTCATCCGTAAAGTGAGAGTGTAATAGGATGTACAGTATACACAGACTAAATCACACATGTTAATGGAGGGCTCGCCCGATACATGTATGTCACCACTATGATACGGTGTAGAGTATTGTAGTCTATTTATGGATAGTTCCTGTCATGGTTTCATGTCTTCATGGTCATGGTCAAATTACTGTACTAAACCGGGTCTATGAGAAATGTTGATATGAAAAAGTATACCTAAAACAGGAGGCATTGGTCTCTCTGTAAATATTGGTAGAAACCTGTAGCTTTTTTGCTTGCTGTTTTGTTGTGTGTTTTAGTCTTCCTTCTTGCATGAGTAGATGTGTATGGGTGACCCTAAATTCCAGCAACCATGATACCACAATGGAGAGACAAGTTATTGCTGATCCATGATCAGGGGCCCAGTCCAAAACACTGCCAAAACATACTGTGTACAGGCTTGTCACAAGTATAGTTCATGTAAAAAAAAAAAAATTACAAAAGTTATCGGCCATGGTTGACGGCCAGGCCACTGCGCGTTCACTGAGCGAGCGATGACCAGAGTTATATATAGGAATCGTTACCTGGGAAGTGGGAACCAACCGAGCCAGGCAAATCCAGTTCCTCATAGAAGACGAGCCCACGATTCCTATTCCCATTCTGGTTCCGCGGTTCCAGTTGGAAGCTGGGAGTACGGCCCAAGCCTATTGGCAATCGATGCCAAAGTGACGTCTCGTGGTAGGCATCTATTCTGCCTCATCGTGTCCCGTACTCCATCTGTGGTTCTTAGTCCACCTTCTCTGCCATACACAGTCAGGTTCTTGGTAATGTCAAAGTAACCACCGTGATATATCCATCGATTGGCCTGCCCCGTATCTCATCTGGAAAGGAGCAAAGCTCATCTCGTGGTGGCGGGAGTCCTGTCCCATCCCATTCCGGTTTCCACTTCCACTTCATCCTCTCTCTTCATTCGCATTCAGACTCCTGATCTTGCCAACGTAATCACTGTAATTTATCCATCGGTTTGCACGCCTATCTCTCGTTTGGAAGGGGCCAAGCACAGTTGGCATCGGCCATGCTTTCCACAGCATCATCCTGTGGTCATGGTGGGGGAGTCCTGTACTTTCCCCCACTTTCATTCCTTCTGTGCTTTATGTGCATGGTCATGTCAAAGCGATCACTGTGAGATATCCATCCATTAGCTCACTCATTTCTCATCTGGAAGGACTGAGTAAAGTTCATCTGGTAGTGGAGTAGCGTCCTGTCCCCCACTTTCATTCATTCTGTGCTTCATGTGCATGGTCATGTCAAAGCGATCACTGTGAGATATCCATCCATTAGCTCACTCATTTCTCATCTGGAAGGACTGAGTAAAGTTCATCTGGTAGTGGAGTAGTGTCCTGTCCCCCACTTTCACTTCATCCTATGCTTCATGCGCATGGACATATCAAAGTGATCACTGTGCAATATCCATCCTTTCACTCATTTCTCATCCGGAAGGACTGAGTAAAGTTCATCAGGTAGTGGAGCAGTGTCCTGTCCCCAAATTTCACTTCATCCTCTCCTTCATGCGCACCAGGTTCTTGGTCATGTCGAAGCTGTTGCCGTCGGGCTGGACGCTGTGCAGCGCCCCCTGTTGGTCCTTCACCAGCAGGAAGCCCGCCTTGTCCAGCCCTTCCACACTCACCTCTGGCCCATCCTCCTCCTCCAGATGCACCTTCTTGCCGCTGCAAGCAAAAAAAAATCAAATGCGGGAGGGAGGCAAGAGGGTAGGAAGTTGGTAAGTTGCAAGTCAGAAGATGTTTAACTTATGACAGACTTAAAGTGATATACAAAAATGTTGCAAACTGCTTACTGACTAAAATTAACAAAATGCAAATCTTAAAATTTAGTGGGCCTGACGTTTCGATCCTAGCAGGACCTTTCTCAAAGGCAGAGTGACAAGGACAACACAGATACATGTACACGAAGGAAGGGGGCAGAGAGTGAATAGGACAAGGATGAGAAACAAAGGACAAAGAGTAAAGCTGGTAGGGTGAGATACCAACGAACGGACAGACTTACATACACAAGTAGACAGGTCAGCAAGGAGGATCACCACGATGATGTTTTGCATCAAGGAGAATGTAATTCAATGAGGGTTTGTCCTGCTTGATGTGTGATATGACAGACTTGTATTCAAGCCACAAAATATCGAGTCTGACTCCAAGTCACATCTAAGTCAAATCACAATTCGCATCACAAAGATTGAGACAGAGTCGTGAGTCATAAAAGTCTGGTGCACGGTTATTAGATATTCCGAGGCTGGCGGCTTGTGCTTCCTTAGACAGCCCCACCGGGCGTCCAAGTCAAGTATCGACCACTAATCAATATATGGATGAGATGCGGTGGAGTCGCATCACAGAATGATTGTGGTGACACCATGTAGACTCTCTTCCGAGACTGAGTACAGCTCTTAGAAGAGTCAGTGCAGACTCATCTTCTCTTTGAGAACAAGTGAGGCACTTCTCAGACTCATACGAAACATTGAGCTACCGACTCCTTTCAATGCCATACTCCTTGAAAGAGATGACTTTCAGTGTCACTGCACACTTTTGCATGCTGGCAGTGACGCTCTTTCTGTTTTTTTTAAATATTTTTTGGGCGTACCTGTGCAGCCAGCGTTTGTAGTACAGATCCAGGAAGCTCTTCTCCCGTCCCTGCTGGAAGTCCTCCATGATGCGCTCGATCTGGTCCACAGTGCGGGCCAGGAGTTGCTCAGTGGAGAGCAGGGCCAGCCCCGCACCTGTCTGCTTGTTGTGGCGCCGGATCAAGTCGTTGATGCAGATGGTGGGCTCGCTGTTGTCCACGTTGAAACCGCACCCTAAGGTCAGAGAAATCACCCATGACGATACGGGTGAACGGGTCACTCTTAGATGAAGCGTCTTCAGAACAATTGACTCAACATCCAAGAGGGAAGTGATTAACACCTTGGATGTTGACTAACAATCCTTCTTTGGGATAAGATTGGATGGGTTTGCATGGTGAAAAACCAAGTAGGAGGTTTGCGGTGAAACCATGTATGTCATCTCTTAAGGGAAGGAGTATGGCTCCTGACAATCTCCAGACGATTGGCAGAGTACACACTACCCCAAACATTGAGTTACCGGCTCTTTTCAGAGCCATACTCCTCTTAAGTGATGATATATTTGGTGTCACCTCAAACCTTGAGCAAAATCCTTCTTTTGTGTTCACTTCCTCACTTCTCTCTTTGATTTTCACTCCTCTTCTACCTAATCCCTTAGGCCACAAACTACAATTTTTTTTCAAAAGAGATGTCTTACATGGTGTCACCGCAAACCTTCCACTCGGTGCTTCCACCATACAAACCTTCAAATCTTATCTAAACAGGGGGCTGCAAGTGGTCTATCCGGCCGACTTACCGATAATTGCATGGAACATGTTGTCTAGGAGAGTAGAGTTGACGATCACCCCACCCAGCTTCATCCTGTCGGCGTAGTAGATGTCATTAGGCCACTTCAGTCGCAAGTCAATGTCCTGCCATGTAGATGAAGGGGAAGAGGTACGAGCAGTGTACATTTACTATCGCTGCCAACTTATCTTAAAGTAAATCAGGAATACTTCTGCTACATGTATATAAAAGAGGAATCACAGAGCAAACTACACACAAAAACAAGCCAAAAATCGGAATCTTTAGACAAGAGCTGTAAAAAGTGAGATTTTTACCAATGATTCCTCCAAAATAGGAATGGTTTGCAGCTATGATTTAAGTGGACACAGCACATAATGCTCATTAATCATTACTGCTATTATTAAAATGGACATCATTTTTCAAGGGGGGGAGTGATCTCTGGAGATATACTGCAGTCAATGGCTGAATTGCTTCTGACTGGCGCCCCCATCCTGGCAAAGACTAGTTGACTATTTGGGAAGGCCACCATCTAAGGGCTGGATAGCTCAATGGTTAAATGCTTCTGACTGGCGCCCCCATCCTGGCAAAGACTAGTTGACTATTTGGGAAGGCCACCATCTAAGGGCTGGATAGCTCAATGGTTAAATGCTTCTGACTGGTGCCCCCATCCTGGCAAAGACTAGTTGACTATTTGGGAAGGCCACCATCTAAGGGCTGGATAGCTCAATGGTTAAATGCTTCTGACTGGTGCCCCCATCCTGGCAAAGACTAGTTGACTATTTGGGAAGGCCACCATCTAAGGGCTGGATAGCTCAGAGTGCTGGTACGTAAAACCAGAGGTCTCGGGTTCATGTTCGGTCCAGCCAAATTATCTTTGCCATCTTTTAAAAATTCCCAGAAAAGTTCCCAGTCAGTTTTTCCTTCATTTATAAGTGGTTAGTACAAAGCTTTTGGTACCAAAAAAATGTGCTTATCAAGCAAGGAGTGGGGTTCATTTGCACATTTCACAACACAAAAAAGTGATGCCAGCAAACATGCTTCGATCATTTAAAGCATTTATTGTGCACCATTCCTCTGATTAACTATTTTTCTCTCGTATATCAACCACTGCAGTCAGAAATCAGAATTGGCAGTTACTGAGGTAGGTGACCAGTTTGATTGATCTACTTCTGTCAGTTTAATCATAACTAAAATAAACAAATAAAAACAAATTAAAATAAAATCAAGCCATTTCCGGAAATCAGGAAATTTCAGGAAAGTCTTACATCCCCGTCACTCACCTCGTACCCCTTCAGGGACCTCACGGCTTCTACGACTGCCACCGAGGTGATGTGCTGAAGAAAGGGCAGCTTGTCTGCCAGCAGTGTGCCCATTGGGATGCGCACGTGCAGGGAGAACATGGCGCAGCCAATGGGACCCAGCCACTTGTTGCCCCCACGACCTGCAAGGGAGGCAGAGAAGACAACACACACAAACATTAAAATCACAGATCCACCGGTTTGAACCACTTTGCTCCAAGCCACTTTTTCACTTGCCCCAGAACAGCCACACAGAGGTTTTGAACATTGTGCCATTTTCAAAACTCACTAAACAATCAGGAACCATTATATGTACACATGTATACCCATGAAAATCAACAGGAGAACACTATCAATGTGTGTATAAGAGTCAGACCTGGCACAAACGGATGTGTGTAGCTTTTGCTATGCTACATAGTATAGGAAGGTTTGCGGTGACACCATGTATCAGGTCTCTTAAAGGAAGAGGTTTGGTTCTGAAAAGAACCTGAGTGGTAACTCAGTTACCACTCGGGTTCCACTCAGGTTCTTTTCAGAACCAAACCTCTTCCTTTAAGAGACCTGATACATGGTGTCACCGCAAACCTTTCTATATTGATTCACCCACCATGCAAAGCCTCAAGTCTTATTAATGCTACATAGTGTTTTGATGTATATGTGTAGGGTGAATAGAGTCTTTGCTTAAAACTTTGACAAGAGTGGTGCCCGGATTCGGAGGGCCTTGCGCATAGCAACACCACCAGCACTCAAAATTAAGAAGTTCCGCCGCAAAGCATCTAAATAAGGAACTGAGAGGCCATGTTACATTAAGTAAATTACAGGCAAGTGGTTCCAACCTATCGCCAATGAGGAATGCATTCCAACTTCGCACAATCGTCTCTGGTGTATTTTGGCAATCCCAACAAAAAATTGGTACAATTATTATTACGCCAAGATGTCTTTCCGTTAATCTCTGTTTCATCAGAGCTACAGTGGTTGATGAAGTGCCCGCACTTCCACTGTAACTGAGCCAAACAGACGCAGTCCAACCACTTCTTGGTTACATTCGGGAAACTGCACTCCTGGATACCGGGACAATGCAAGAAGGCAAATAACCTTCCAGCACCTTTCATGCCTGCAAGTTGTCTGCAGAAATTGCCGCATGGGACAGGGGCCTTGAACTAAAATAAGGCAGACTTCTCCTCCCATGTGTAGGGAGCAACTCAACGACAGAATCCAAAGTCCTAAAAATGAATGGAGCGTGAATTCTTGGTGAGGGCTACGGTGCCCCATGAAAGTGCAACAGAACTTCCCCTGGACACTGTAGCCTCACCCACGGAGCATGATGACGCCCTCAGTGTCTGTCACGCCAATTTGACTTTCACACGTGAGCTGCTTAAACCTTTCATTCAGTGTCAAAATTTAGTGGGCCTGAAGTTTCGATCCTAGCAGGACCTTTCTCAAAGGCAGAGTGACAAGGACAAAACAGATACATGTACACGAAGGAAGGGGGAAGAGAGTGAATATGACACGGATGAGAAACAAAAGACAAAGAGGAAAGCTGGTAGGGAGAGATCAAAGGGAATGGCAAGGAGAAGTGTAGGGATTAGTGAGAAGAGGGGGAAAGATCAAAGAGAGAAGTGTGGAGGAGTGAACACAAAAGAAGGATTATCAGAAAGCAAGCATGGTGTTAGTCATTACCCTCCTGGATGTTGAGACCATGTGGTTGAATAGTCCCACGACACTTCATTCACATTTTCTCACGGCTAAGACAGACAGCATTACTACGGTGACCAAGGGATTCTATGCCTAGTACACTCATATCTGATATCGAATGATCAGGGAGATTGAAGTGATACCCAACAGGGTTTTGATTGTGCATTCAGTGCATGGGTTCCAATTGGCAAACAGATACAAACTCCATCCACAAGGGACTATGGGGCCGGAGTGCATCTGCAATGCAAACTCACTCCTTACCTCTGGCTTTGGTCAGCCTGGTCGCTATGGCGATGACGCTGACATTCTCTAGGACTTTAAACATGAAGCTGAGAAAGCACAAGAGAACAAAAAAGGTCTTGAAATGAATGCATACTTTGCTTCTAGAATCTTTTCCACCTCCAATGTATTCAATGGGAGATGTGATGTGTTTAGTGTTGCAAGTTTCCAGAATCAGATCTACCATGTCATTGCAGCCAACACAGTTTGAAGAATATGTAAAGGAAGAAATGCGTAGGACAATTCAAATTTCTAGAAAACTGTCTTTACTATTTGGGTCCATATGAATGGTGTTGTCCTGAAAGGAGATATCACTTTTTTGCAAGTTTCAAAGACCTTGAAATACGAACAGATTAGTCTCAATGTACATGTGGGTGCATGGTGTCGGACATGTAGACTTCATTGTGCTTGAAATGCAAACATGATTATTAAGAATGGTCACTTACTGGTACAGATACATACACGTGTAGCTAAAAGTATGCGTATGCATTTCAGTTCAAGTGCGAAACCTCTCTATTGTTATTGTTTGCTGTGTTTTGTGTATTATTCACATAAAGTAGTGCATGTCCTTGTATTATGTCCCTGCTTATTATAATATGGTTTACTTAATTAATTGATTTATATTGATAAATATATACAGTATACAAAAAGAATTGAATTTCTTAATATCATCTATCATGCCAACTTGAAATTGGCAACGCAATCGATGTTGGATTTGGTAAATAAATAAATATATTATCAAAATATGCACATGTGATATTCTGCAGGTAAATGTGGCTTTTAATGACGATGCTAAGAATTGGGTATAATTATCTTCTGCTGTACTTTGTATAGATTCGTATAAACAAGTCATTCTGGTCAGTAAACAGCTTGCAGCATTTATGCCTTGCTTCAGATTCTACATACATGTACATACAGTGTATATAATGAAATTGGACGACCCAAATCCCACATCTTTGTTATTTCATGCTGGGGAGAAAAAAAAAGCAGACAGATACAGTGTAGATGAAGCCAAGAGCATCCTGTGAACTATTCAAGTCAGCTGTGTGGAATGCCATACGATACCTTGCCAGACTGAAGCACATATCACTCCTTGACTTGAAAGACACGGCTGCGCCAATTAGGACGTGCCAGGAGACACACGCTGGCATTTGTCCCAAAGGCTGCCACACAAAAACCAGGTGCCCATTGCATAGTGCCGACTCAAGCATTAGAATTTCCTTGAGCACGAAAATCAGTTAAAGATCCTGAGACCAGGGGCTAATTTCATGGAGCCGCTTAAGCACCAACATTTGCTTAAGCAAGAAAAGTGATTCATATGATCACCTTGCCAACACAAACTTCACTTTTGTTTCCTGCTAAGCAACGGATAGTGGAATACAAGTCAAGAACAGTCGACATCACATCTCATGCTTAGCAGATGTTCATGCTTAAGCGGCTCTATGAAATTAGCCACAGCTCACAGGAATTTACATGTACCTGCGCACAGGAACACCCCCCCCCCTCCTCCTCTCCGCTTGTGCTTGCAAGCAGTGCCTAATGGCAGAATCAACCGATTGAAGTACATATACATGCAATCATATCCACAAAGCTGACAAATAGGCCCTAGTTCTGCGGTCACAGTTTGCTATATTCACTAAGCTATAAGAAATACCCAGAAGACCAGAATGGATTACATGTAAGAGGAGGTTAAGCAGCTCCTGCACATGAGAGGTTTTAACTGGAGGACAAGCCAATCGGCAAAGCACTGAGCACAAAGTTCTTTACACTGAGTAGGTCAAACCGTAAATGAGTGACGAACTCCTGTCATCACACTGAACTTGATAGTCCTGATTTGGTGTCTTACTGTACCTCAACAACTGTCAGTTCTGAATACGTTTTGAGATGTTGTGGTTTATTGTACACAGACTAATGATAAGACTAACCACAGAGGACTTGACGTGCAAGCCTATTTAGTCAAGTACTTGACTGAATGCCAACTGCTGCAAAAAGGTCTCAACTGACGACGCAATCTTGTCCGAGACTGCGAGGACTGAGCCGGGTCTCACCTCTCAAAGAGTACCATGGTGGTCGGCAGAACCTCCGTGTACAGCACCACATTGCCCAGCGTCTTGGCCCTCAGGTTGGCCTTGTACACGTCAAAATCAAACGGGGCGCTGTCCCCGAGAGACGCTCGGCCCGTGACGATGGGGAGGAAGTCGGCGGTCGCCGGTCGGACTTTGGCCGGGTCGGAAGTAAACTGCATGGTGAGGTCCCGACTGGTGAGTTGACCGTCCTTCAGGTAGGGCTGGATGCAACCCATGAAACCATTCTCCACGTCCTGCAAAGACTCAATTTTGTTCAAAAGTTCCCAGTCAGGTTTATCTTTGTTTGTTTGACTTGAATTGAAACAAAAAAAGCTGAATAAACTTTGTGTGATCCCCGAGCTGCTGTAGCCAGGTTTATAACAATTGGTTGTTTGCATCTGAATGAAAGTGGGGATGTGATCCCTGGAGATATACTACAGCAGTTAATGGTTAAATTGCTTCTGACTGGCACCCCCACCCTGGCAAAGACTAGTTGACTATTAGCAAAGGCCATTTGTCAAGGGGCATGGCCTACTGGATCGATGTATTCAAAATGGCCGCATGAACGAAAATGCATAATCCAGACTAAAGTCACGAATAGACTCAAGCTCTTCTAAAGGTGAACAGACTATTAGTACGTGTACAAAAGGTACATTACATGTAGGCCAATGAAAAAGGAATGCAATTTTGGGGGGTTTTAAGAATTCTGTTCATTTCAAAACTCGCAAGAGACCGTGCTGGCGGTGGAGACCAACTCTTTCCTAGGGCACTTCCAGTTGCACTTTCAATACAGAGACTGCCATAAAGGACTAGTGCATGTACATGTACTGTACGTCAAACGGACAAATGAAATGGGCTAATGTGAAGCTGCTCATGTTAATTGACAAGAAGGCACCGGTGACATTTAGCGCGATCTTTGCACGCCAAGCAAAAATGCCTCCCGGGGGGAATGTAAACACAGGCAGTTCCACGGCCAACACACTCTCTGCTGTGTCCGTGGCGGACATTGTATACACTAAAACTGGCCTGCTGCGCATCTTGCCAGCACTGCTATAAAACACCTACAACGCTACAACTGTCACGAACGGTAAACATGGCAGACTGCATACTTCCTTTTTTTTTTGCCAGGGCCCAGTGAAGATGGGAGTTGACCGAGGGGGGGGGGAGAGGAGGGGGAAAACGGGCTGGGACTTTCCAAGGTGTCAAGTGCAAAAGTACAGGAGCATAAAAACCTCTCCGAGGTATTCATGGAATCTAATATTTCATTTTGTCAGACCGGGAAGAGGCGGAGGTTTTGAGCGAATGGGGAGGGAGGCAGAGTGAAGGGCAAGATGAGGCGGGCAAAAATCAGTCAAAACAAAACCTAGTAATGCCAGGAACAGAGATACATGTACATGTAGAGACACTGAGCATGTAAGACCTACAGTACATGTACAGTAGAACAACGCTGTAACAAATGCTGATATATCGAACATTCTGCTACTGTATGTATAACAAACCCTTTGGCTCCTGATTTTTGTGTACAAAATATGTGGCCACAACTGCTATAACGAACGACCGCTATACCGAACATTTTTCATGGATCCCGGGATGTTTGTTATAGCGATCTTCCTCTGTACATCTATTACTACCACACTCTCAAGGGTAGGCGTAGGAAAAAGTACTGGAAAGTAGTCTAGTCACTGACCAATCTTGCTAGACCTTTGCGACAAAACAGAATCTTAAAAGTTCTGCCTTTGCTTTGATTGAAACGTCAGACCCTCAATATATTTTGAAGATTTGCTTTTTGGCCATTTAAGTAATAAATGCAGTTTGCGACATTTTTGTATTAGTTTTGAATTGTTTTTCCCGCCCCTTTCATAGCACAATTTTGTTTTGTTTTTACAGAGAATAGCTGTTTTCTGTTTCACGCTCTCACTCAGCAGTTGTTCGTTAACTCCACTGCTTGAGACTGAGCCTGGGATCAAAGGTTAAAATGAGGTCGGCGCTAATCGGACTGGCTGCTGGCCATGTACAGGTCTGGAGGCCCCCATGTGGTTCGACCCAATTGGTGGGCAGAGCTTTTTCCGGCGTCGGGTTACAGTGCGGCCCAGCGGTGAGACCAAGATCTGGGGCTCCACTGACGGCATACCAAAAAGTATGAGTCACGTGCATACAGTGTGTATTCATGGACGTCCAAAGATGTTCAGCTTTGCAGGACTATAATGCAATATCACTGTCACAGGAATGCAGTGACAGCACTATCAGGATGTGGCCATTTTGTGAATTCAGAGCGCTCTTTGTATGGGGCTTTTGGGGGTTTTCAAAGCCCAGTGTCTGGCTCTGGCTTGCATAAACTGAAAATCTGAGGTGGTTAAAATGTTAAAGAAATACAAGTACATACATGTACATGTACGTATGTATCTCTCCTTTGAGATACATGTAGATTTTGGTTATGTTCAGGCACTGTAATACAGTATCAAGCGGGGTGTACATCTGTAGTTAAAAATAGTCTAATTTACAACAAGTTTTTCAAGCCCTGTCTGTATTGGACTCTTGGGGGACAATGTTACCGAAACGATGAGTACGTTAACCATTAAAAGTCCAGTGCGGACGTCCCAGGAAATCTTCCTCCCAGTTACTTTTCCCGACTCACAAGGGCATTCTTACCGGCCTTATTCTTCTGCCCGGGTAGAATAACCGGATCACTTTGTCCGAGACGAAAAAGCCCAGTGCGGAGAGTGTGTTTCTCTCAGGTCGTCTTAGACTAGAGGGGGTTGACAGGTCCATGTACATGTACATGCAGTCTGATAGAATTCAATCAGGCTTTCCCCTCCTGCTAAAAGAAAAAAATACAGCGAGCACATGCAGGGTTCGAACCTCCAACTCCTGCTTTCTAGTTCGCCCTTCTTCATTACTTAACCTCCAGTGTGGGTGGCGTCATGTGGTGGATTTGAATCTGCCAAGCAGCGAGTGCTGTGTTGCATCATAGCAGGAGTCACAGGATGAATCGCGATTCAAAAATCAGTCGTCGTTTCTTCGTGTGTGAACGCTAAAATCTCACTGATAATCGCGATTCGAATCGTGATCCAAATGGCAGATCTTGTAATTTTTTTCAGAAACAGAGTAATTATTTGCCAGTTTGTGTGAGCGCGACCAAACATTTTCCGGTTTTTCAATCGCGATTTACTTCTTGATAATTTTTCCTGGTGGGACCGCACCCAATGAGAAAGCACCAGTGGGCATCCCTACGTACCTTGTTGACGGGGAGCAGATAGCCACAAGTGAGCCCGGGCAGGTCCGCCTGGCCACACCTGAGCCCCAGCCGTTCCAGGAGGTGGAAGATGACCTTCAGCCGGCGCTCATTGGACTCCTTCAGCTTGTTGAAGTCCTCCGTGCCCTCCACCAGGCTCTCTGGGCAGGCCACATGCAGCGGAATCTGTCCGATCCAATGGAAAGAGAGAGAGAAAAAGAACCAGGAGGAATATTAGCCCGCCCTCAGTCATCTCAGCAATTGAGCCCTTCAACTGAGTGTTTGCCCTGTCCCATGTAATAAGCATCGAGTGCTCAGTACTTTGCCTGATTGCCTGCTTTAAAAAGAAATGGCAGCTGAGGCGAGATTTAAACCCTGCGTTTCCTGCTTTGACGTCTTAACCACTGGACCACCGAGCTGGTCGAAGTTATGTGGAGGTACATGTAGGGTTCTTCGATATAAGGATATCCATTGATATCGCGATTTCCAATGATTATCGTATCAAGCGTATTTCAGTGCTACTACAAATGTACATGTACACTTGACTTCCGCTTACGCACCACATATCTCTATTGAATATCGCGATATTTTCCCGATGATGTACAATGTATCGCAACCTGAAACTTTGGATATATATCGAACAACCCTAGCAACGGGTATTGCGTTGCGTCATACATGTCGATACTACTAAGTCCTGCAAATGAGCACTGCGTCAACAAACAGAACATAATTGCAGGATCTTTGGGGGAATGTTCATTGTCTTCATTCCTCCAATATCTTTTTCATTTAATTCTCCTCTAATCCCCTCTCCTACTTTTTTTTCTGTCATCCATTTCATATCCTAATTGCATCTCCCCTTTCCTGTCTATCTTTTACCCTCGTCATTCCGCCTTTAACTGAGAAAGGTCCTGCTGGGATCAAAATGTCAGGCCCTGTACATTTTGTTTTAATTAGCGAAGAAGAAGATATAACATCTCAACAAATATAGGGAATCCTTTTATGAGGAGCCCAAGCTGAAAGTTGACCTTGCAAGTAAGGCAGGCACCTGGCACAATGGTGTGATCGGTCAACGCCAATATACAAGGCCAAAGACTGGGGCTACAGTACTATCCAGCTGGCCGCTACATTTCAACTACATGTACGGTAGGGCTCCAAAGCTGTGGTCTTGAGACTCTGTTAAAGCAATTCCATCACTGCCAAGGTGGACTTGGCATAACCATGGCAGTTGGTTCACGCTTTGCTAACGCTTTGCAACTACATGTACTGTACATGAACATGTGTGACTACTGTCACTACTGTGACTACAATTGAAATTATCACTGGAATGTATGGGTACCTTAGGCTGCAAGGTAAACAACTATTCTTCATTACTGAATTGAGCTACCTTCCCATTGCACTTACATGTAAGAAAACGGACATTCAACTGAGACAATGATTCAAGGAAGGGAGCTGGCGATACAAGGCCCCACAAAAGAGCAGTGCATGACCATTGAGCTGACATGTACATGTACTGTAATGTCTGCGGAAAAGAAAAAAAAACTACCGGCTGCCTTCATGAAAGAGTTTGATCGTTGTGCACGATGTGTATGCAGAAACAGTGCCCAGTAAATGAGCGTTGTCATGGCACTTTACAGGCAGACATTCGACTGGATGTGGAGTTGCATTTTACTGAGTCAAGTATTTCTAACATGTCAAATAAACTAATTGACTCGGTAAAAGTAACCTGGTCACTTCTACTGGGCAGAGGTTGGCCGGTAAAAGTAACCAGACTGGACTCAGTTAAAATGGGTGATTTAAATGGATAGTTTAAGAGGAAGAGGAAAGTTTACTCCGACACCTCCACTGGACTTAACATGGAAAAAGTCTTAGTGAGTTTTACCAAAATAAGCGCTCAGGAAAATGAATGTGGGTTTCGCAGGAAGTGACATTTGACTACTGTGCCTATGACAACATATTCACTTAACCTCCTCCCTCCTTCCTCTCTCCCTCTCCCTCCCCCTCCCTGCCTCTCCTCCTCCCTCCCTCTTCCTTCCGTCTGGCCTATTGGAACTTGGAACTTGTTATCAATGACATAAGTTGGGTCTTTTCTTTTATGCATCTTAGGGCTTTGTAAAATCAATCCCTGTATAGACAGACATTGGGTATGTGCAGTTAGTGTACATGTACATGTACGCACGTGTACAAGTACATGTACGTACATGTACATTGCATTCAGTAATCAAAGTGGCAACTCTGTTTCCGCCATTTTCTGCCATCGATAACTGAGATACTGTAGGTCGCTTCACTGAAGGGCCGGCGATTCTGTAAGAATTTCCAATGATCTCTCTATCAGCAAAACTGTTGGCTACAAATGCACAGTGGATGTATCTAGTCTGTGATTTAGTACACAGTCCATGGACATACAAAAATATACATGGACAATATACAATATTACATGGACACTGGATGCCATGTGTAAAAGTTGAGCAATGAATTTATCATGCAAGTCCATGGTAAGACAACACCACCTAATTAGAGAATTCCAGGCATTCTTTGAGAAGACAAATCTACTCCACAGGCTGTATACAGCAGCTCTCCCAAAATAGAAACTTGTCATAACACATGCTGGCCAGCAGCCATACATGTAACTTAAGGCAGAACACAAGCAGTAGAGGAGGGGAACTGTGCACAACTGAGGGTTTCAAAGGAGAGCCTGATTCTTCTCCTTCCTCTACTCCATGGGAAAAACTCTTCGTTATCTATGCCATCATGCACAAATCAAGAAAACCGGATGAAATTCTAACATTTGAAGCATCTAAAATCTGCTCCCATTTTCAGGTGATGAAATTCTACATAATGGTATCCACCACATTTACATACCGGTACATGTACATGCACATGTATATGTGCATATACATGTGCATTTGGAAGTCCATGTACATGTACATAAGTCAAGGAATCTTTTCAAAAATTGAGGGGGCTTGTCACCAACTCACTCATTGAAAGACCACACCCAATGGAAGAGAGCCTGTGAAATGGGAATCTGGTTTTCACAAGATTTTTTGTGGCCAACAGCAACCCTCACTTTCACTCGCACAGTACCGACGGTGAAAACCCAAAACAAAAAGGCCTTTTGGACATTACCTTGGACAAGACAACTTTGCCGGCGCTGTCTGGGAAGGTGGTCTCGGTGATGACAGGACTCCCTCGGCTCTCGGCCAGGACCTTGGCCTGACCTCCAGGGAACCAGTCGGCTGCAGCGGTGCCAGAGGTCCCTCCCAGGCACAGGCCCTGAAACTCCACGGCCAGCTCCTCCACGGGCACGGCCGCGGCGGCCGCGTAACTGACCGTCGCCACGTCCGGGACAGCGCCGCCCGACTTCGGAGGGTCGCCCAGGGCCAGCAGCGAGCCGCCACAGGCCCGGACGTAGTGCTCAAACTTGGGCCGGACGTCGTCGCCCGGCGGGCCCGGGCTCCGGCCGGCGCCCAGGCAGAGGAGCAGCTGGCAGTTCTCCGACCAGGGATGGTGGAGAGCCTGCTGCCGGCTCAGCCTGTAGACGACGTAGCGGTCCGGCTGCACGTACCGCTCCAGGAAGGCCAGTGCTGCCTCGTAGGCAGACTCCAAGTCTCCCTCGCCTGTGTACACCAGGATATTGGGCGGCTTGACGACAGAGGCTTCCTTGGAGGCGGAAGAGACATCTCCGGACTCGGCTCCTCCGCCAATCTTCTGCTGCTGCTGATGCTGCACGGATGCCGAATCATCAACGCCACTGCCGCTGTTGTTGTCGTCGCCGGCAGCGCTGCCGGCGCACTGGCCCGACTCTCCCGAGGACTTGCGCGACAGCCGGCGATGTTGCTCCTCCATCTTGCGGCAGAACTCCTGCGAGTGCTTGCGCCGTAGCGGGCGGATCTCACGCGAGGCGATGCCTGCGGCCGCTGCTGCTGCTGCCGCTGCTCCTGCTCCTGCGGGCGGGAGGCCGCTGCCCGGGGTGGAGGTGGACGTGGAGGAGGAGGCGGAGGGGGTGGAGAGGCGATGGAAGGGCGAGGAGGGCGGAAAGGGCGAGGGGCTGGGGGTCTTGGGGTCTTGGTTGAGCAGACTAAAGGGCTTGCCCACTGGGTCAACGCCTAAGAGTAGAGAGAAAGAAAAGAAGTCTCCACAGTGTATTTAAATAGCTTCCCCTGGCTCTACCCCCATCAGCTCAGGTCTTTGAAAAGTTAGAGGAAAGATTTTAAGAAAAACCTACCGATACACTATAAAAAGAGTAGACAAAAATAAATGCACAATAGACCACTTAGTATTGGTCTATTGGAACATATGAAGACAATAACTGTTCTCTGGTAGTAGTACAACCAGTTGCCGAAAAAAATAACTATCAGATAAATTCCCCAAAATCATGATTTTGTGATCATGATTTCATAATTTTATGATTTTGTGTCAACCGGACGACAGTCAGTAGGGGGCTGTGTACAAAACATGCACTTCACTATTCCTACATAACGTGTACATTTAATGAAACAAAATCAGAAGAGAACAATCTAAATGTTCCACTTTCAGACTTAATCAAACAATACAACTTGCAACTGGGAAAGATTTTGGTTTAATACCCCAACCATAAAAGGGTTGAAATATCCTAAATCCACAATAGACCAACAATTATTAGAGAAACTACACTGTCTGGCACAACTAATTTGACGTGCAGTATTTACCCAAAATCATGATTTTGTGAAGCGTATTTGTCAACTGGACGACCGTCAGCAGTGACAGCAGGAACTGTGTACAGAACATGCACTTCACTATTCCTACATAAGGGCCACACATAACTTCATAAGCATGAATTTTGGGGAAATTGTCAAGTTTTTTGGGCAAGTGGTTGTTCCAGACCATGGATATTGTCTACATTACAATTGGTGGTTTAATTTGGGTTTAGGTTTTTTCCCCCAGACTTTTACAGTGCAAGGGTATTCAACTAAAATCTTGCCTAAATAAACGTACTGGTACAAGCATGGAGGAATAAGGAGAGATCCTCCATGGTACAAGCGTGCAATATTGTTATGACTGTGTGGGGAATTCCCCTTTGAGTCATTCTCAACAACGCCAATGTCCGACAGTCTTCTCTCCAGCCGCGCACGCGCCACTACAATGACACCACAGTAACATGGACCAGTGAAAGATACGGCGTAACGCACAGAGGTAAGACTACGCGGAGGGGGGCTGTAGGAAAATAATGATAAGGAAACTACGTATACATACATGTACACATGTACATACAGTACATGTACAGTGTATATGTCCTGTAATTCATGTACACTGTACTTGTACTTGTAGTACATGTATTTCTTAGTGAAACTGAAAGACATTTTGTGAGGAGTTCGGTGCCAAGATTTTGCAGATGCAATTGTGCCAGCACTGCAGTTTTTGTGGGCGTAGCGCAGCACAGTAAAGTCGATGTATCGGGAATTCAGAAGGCAAGTCGGAAAAATCGGCCAAGGGAACACACTGCAAAGAAACTCTAAGTCGACCCGAAACCATTCACGTCTCCGGCCTCTACATTCGTAGTCTACAGTAAATCAATTAGAGATACAATCGAGATAATATCACGCACCACACACTGGGCGATCATATTTCCCGAGACCACCCCCAGAGGCTCCACGTGGGTTTTCCCCACAGCAGGGCAATCTATACGTCCACGTACTTTGCACCACAGGTTCGCTTGGCTTGGCTTTTGCTTTTGAAAGCTGGAAAATGTCAAGCACCGAAAACTGCCCTCCCTACAGCGAAATAGGTAAACCCTCTGCTTCGGAAGAAACCACATTACCTGCTTGTCGATCCAAGGAGGTATTAGGCGTCTTAGGCGATCGTATGCCGTGACGCCGAAAGCTCAAGATCCTATTCCCTTCCAATGCCAGACAACAAATGCTTGTTGCCGCCCAAAGTCGACTAGTAACAGGTGTGGGTGGCGTGACCATAGGAAAATCCCTCCTGTGGTTAGTCTTTCTTCCAGCCGTTTCTTCTCAACAACTGGGGCACTTAAAACCCGGTCAGCACAACCCGAGAGTGGCCCTCAGAGGAAGCTCGCGGGAGTGCTTTTGGAGGGTCTGAAAAGAGGCTATGCCCCGACCACGTGCTGGTCCAATTCCTAATCACTGCTAGGGGACATATTTGGCCTTGTTCGAATCGAGCTACCCATCCGTTAGATAGCAGCCTTCACAAATATATGTTCACACGAGCTGCCAATTTGCTGATAATTTTGCTGCTAACCTCGCTCGCGGGGGTTCGGTTTAGCGCTCAATTTAGGTAATCTTCACGGACCGTTCATGTGCAATGTTCACCACTACTAACTGCAGTTAGTTTGTCAGCGAAGGTCACAAAAATGCCGACCCGTCTCGGCTACTTCCGGCAAGAGCGCGCGCTTTGCGCTGCAGGGCAGAAAAAGTTAACCTGAACCGCATCAGCCGTGCTCTCCCGATCAATATGCTCCGCTTTCAGGTTCATGTAGTAAATTCTCCCTAAGCCACATAGATATAACATGATGTTTGCTTAGAGGAGAATGTAATTCAATGAGGTTTTGACGTCTGCACTAGAAAGCAGAATCGCGGCCGAGCCGGCCTGAAATGTTTTCATCAGGCATCGGGCAAAGCACTGAGCATTCAGTGTTTATCACGTCGAGCAGGGCAAAATCTCATTGAATTCTATCTCATTGAATTCTATCTAATTGAATTCTATCTAAGCCTTGTAGACTTCACTTTCAGTCTGTCAAGAGACCGAACAGAACGTAGATCACGGGCAGCATTTTGAACGCTTTAATAACGGACCTCGACTTTGAATAAGTCTACCCTGAGCTTTGTCGAATGATGATATGCATTTATTATGGCACACGTTTTCGTTTTGCCCGGCTTGTAATCTTTTTGGGGGATCGATCACCTGAACAAATCGACAAAGTAAACTTGAAAGATGAACGATCGATACGAGTACAGATTTCACACCAAGCTTTCTTCACGCGTACCATACATGTATACGGTGTGTTCATTTCCGGACCAGTGTTTACATTGCACTTTTCTCGCTGACGTTTCGGGGTCATTAACATATCATGAATATAGAATGAGCGCTTAACTTTCTGAAAACGGCGAAAAGGGGTTTTTCGGAGGCCCAAGTTTGGGGATTTTTCTTCCATAAATGGCAAACATGTGTAATGATTCCATGTTTTTCTTGGAACCGAAGATGGTCATAACTCTCTCATATCAACTGCATTGTATTGTATACATCTTAAATTGTGAATTTCCTTTGAAGTTGATATTTACATACCATCAAACGCTCATTGGTTTTACTGTGTTTAAGGCAAGTTTTCCTGGTGTTGGGTTTGACTGATGGTCAAAACCCACATTAAATGAAACATGTCATATATCGTGAAAACTCAATAATCGAGAGTGCCTTACGTTTCGTACCTATACAGCTGAACCCTTCACAATGGCAGAATGACATGAACGATTTGACAAGAACGTTTTTGTTATAAAAGTCGCAAGCTTATAGCAAAAAGTAAGGATGGGGGCTACTGGACTGAACTCTACAGATGTAAATAGGCCTAAAATATGTATGGAATTATATGATGGTGCTCATGAACTTTCTGATGGTTCGCGTGCTTCAACTACATATCACTTATCGGGTGGTGCCGCTGGTATAATACGAAATGTTCATCGGAGGAAAACATGTTTAATGGGACAGCAGCATCATTTGTTTATAGGAAGACCATGCATCACATTGTCCCGCAGTTATAGGCACTCAACGATTATGGGGTCGAAAGTCGAATGTCAACGTCCTTCCGACATTCGTGAGTGAATCGTGACGCATTCCTCCACCCCATAGCCAAATAGGGACGAATCCAAATACCCATTTCAATTTCCACAAAAACTAACGCAAACCCAGGTTGTTTTGAGTATTTTTTTATTGTATTGTACCCGAGAGTCCCACATAAACACTTATTAAAGACTTATTTGTTCATATTGGTATTATTTATGACGCCTACAGGGACGTATATTTTATAGTGTTGCCTATAAAACAGTGTGGCACCTACCACGGACTCCGGTCTGCAGACGGTCTGCCTGAAACGCCAATATGGACCCATTTTGGTATAACCTTTAAACACTGCCCGGTAGCTACTGTATCAGACGGTCAGTGCACACGTACAGGCAACCCATTCTACCAGACATTAGTACGTGAACGCCCTAATGATAATCTGTCTTCTGTCTTTGGGAATAGTCTGTCAAACCGCACAGTACATGTGCTACGGGGAGGTATTGGAACAGCTTCTTCCCTCTTTCTGCCTCCATCTAGAAATAAGTAGAATTCCCTCCCTGGTTCTTGCTTTCCCCTGCCTACGATCTTGCCCTTTTTAAAAGGAATGTTAATTCCTATATATCTCCAGCCTTCCTGGGTCCCTCTCTATCCCCTTCTCTCTTAAGCCGATATACAAAAATGTTGCAAACTACCACGGACTCCGGTCTGCAGACGGTCTGCCTGCAACGCCAATATGGACCCATTTTGGTATAACCTTTAAACACTGCCCGGCAGCTACTGTATCAGACGGTCAGTGCACACGTACAGGCAACCCACTCTTAAGCCCTTAATAACCGAGTGGCTGATATTAATAATTAATTAATAATTGAGTGGCTTTTTAGCCTTGTTTTGGGCGATTTTTTTGCATAAAAACTAGCTCCCACGCAGTCCGTGCACATACTTACAGACGATCTGCTCCACCAAGAGTCCGTCATCCAGCTCCAGCACCCCTTCCAGGTAGGCCGAGCCCACCAGGCCGAAGTTGGCCGGCGTGGCCTGCACCAGGATGCCGAAGGGCTCGCCCGACTTCCAGGCCAGCGGCGTGGTCAGTCCGGACAGCTTGACCACCCGCTCCCGGCTGACCTTGCGCAGGGTCAGCCGGCCCTGGCGGTCCAGCTTCGGCGGGGAGGCCTCGAGGAGGACGAAGACTGGGCCACCGGAGTCACCCGTCGACGACAATGACGATGACGACGACGGTCCCTTGGGTGGGAAGACGCTAGGAGTACCCATGAAAGACGTCCAATCCTTGGACAAGTCAACGCGTTGCTACACCAGACATGAATACAAAAATGCTAAAAATTATACACACTGCTTACCTTTACCCTGATACGAACATATTTAAAAATGCTTACTCCCTAAAAATGGCCAAAATTACGAATCTCCCAAAATTGGAGGGCCTGACGCTCGATCCTAGCAGGGTTTTCCTTAAAGGCAGAAATCGGCTAGGTCCTGGTGGGTCCGGCGAAAGGTCTGGCTCTTTATATTTTTGAAAGTGTTTACTGGTTACAATACCCATGCCTCGATTTCACCATACCACAATGTGCGTGGCAAGAAAGAGCTTTACGACCAATCACATGATGGGTTATGCATGGTACATCGAAATGAAAATGGATCTTTGGATTTAGTGAAGTTATAACGACCTACGCAATTCTTAAAAGTCAGAGGTTACGTGCTTTGAAATTTTCGATCCTTCTTGAGAACAAATCCCTTTTTTCAAAGGTGAAATACATGTATCTTCGAACAAAAGTTGTGTAATCTGATAGCAATGTTCACTCGCATCAAAACTCATTTCAACGATATTGTGCAAGCTCTATAGATGCCACGATTGCATTACAAACAAATATAATTCTAAGGCGCCTTTAATTTGATTTTTAACGGAAGACACATCCTGCCAGGAACGGAACATCGGGCTCTCTTCATTCTTGAGAACATAATACACATTGCATGGAGACTTGTGGGCGAGCTTGACAATTAACATATTCAGGCTGAGCAGTGGTAAATGATGTACATCACATGCAGTATAGGCCTACAGGCTACATGTATGTTCAAGTGGGAGAGATGTCCTAAAAGGGATGATTCAGGCAGGAAATCTAGAAGCGCTTAAGAGTGCATTAATGGTGTGCATGGGACCTAATGTGATGGAGATGCACCCCTAATACCCTCTGACATGGGAAAAAAACACAACTACACCGACCAAACCACGTATGAGCCATCGCCATTAGAGATATTTATGATCCACTATTCGTCTCAGAAATTCAATCCGGCTGGCTGGGAACTGATCATTCAGATATAAAATGTCTTTAAAATGCTTCATCAGAATCTTAACATAAACGACGAACGTGTTTTCATACTTTTCACATTTCTCACCCTCCAAATTTCAAAAGTTAGAGGGCCTGACATTTCGATCCTAGCAGTGAGAAGTTTGCAACAGTCTTTTGTGTCAACTATCAAAATTTAGTTGTTTTCAAAATTGTCCATAGCCTGATAAGGATCCTGCTTGGCTCCAAACACCAGGGGCTAATTTCATAGAGTCGCATTTAAGCACCAAAATTTGCTGAAGCATAAAAAATCGTCCTCAAAAGAATCAGGTTGCCAGCCAAAGTTCCACTTGTATTTCATTTGAACTGAAGCACCCAATATCAGAATACAAGTCAGGTACAACAAGCATCAAGGGAAAAATGGTTGGTAATCTCGTTCTTACCAAGGAAGGCATTTCTTGCTTAGCCGATTTTTACATTGAGGCATCTCTATGAAATTCAAGTCAAAAAGTCTCAAAAGTTTAGAGGACCCAACGTTTCAATCCCAGCAGGCCCTCTCACAATGGGAGATCATGCTGCCCTTAGAAAAGGTCCCGCCAGGATCAAAACATACGTCAGGCATTTTACATTTTGAAGATTTGCATTTTTTGTGCAAGCATTTTTTTTAACAGCTTCAACAGATTAGAGTGGAATTTTTCAGGTCATTCACAATGAAAGTATGCGAGTCAAGGACTGGTTGCAGTCAATGCAGTCATTGCAGGGGCACCATAAAATGGGGAAAACACACTCACAAAAAGCGAGACTTTTTTCTCCATGGACCCTTACAAATAATGACAGGTTTTTTGGGGGGAAGTTTAATATTTACAAGGACATTGTGGGAGGGGATGTCTCCTACCTAAAACAAGTGTACCTCTACACATGGTTCGGACACGGTTCCGTCACTTGTGACCAAAGTAGGAAAGAACTCATTTAACAGACCTCAGTAAGGGTATTTATTAGATATTAGCCTTAGATAACTAGACTTTTTGTGGGTTTTTGGGGGGTAACTTGAATTTCAGGCACGTACCTTAGGATGCACAACAAGCATCTGTTTCCCACGCTTCTCACTCAAGAGCCGCATAATGACTGGCTGTGCTCCAGTCTCGCACAAGAACGAAGCCTGACACCTGTCGCTCTGACCAGTGGCTGTGGTGGCCACGGTGGCCACTGCGGCCGCTGGGGTGGCCGCTGTAGCGGCCGCACCCTCCTGGACGATCTTCCGGAAGGCGATGCTGGCCCTGGCGCCGTGGCAGCGCAGGGCATTCATGACGGATGCCCTCTGCCTGCGGTCATGCCAAGCAGTTGAGAAGGTCAGGTAGGCGTAGCACACAGTGATCAACATGGCTGGTTAGTGGCAACAGTAGTCTGGTGCTCGCCCGCTCAGATGCATGCATGCACGGGGGTTTAATAGTAACAGATGGTTGGGGATGCGGGGAACTCCACACACCATGCTACTAGTATGGACTACCGGGTCGCTCTGACATCTTTTCGTTCAACGTCCATCAGTAGAATCAACCAGTCACTTCACTACAGATGTTAATGGTTCAGACGCTTGTTGGTTAACACAGCAAGTTATCTGTCATCATGCAGAGACATAAAGAGAAACACCTTTTATACATTAGAATGAATTGAACTGTGGGAAGAGGTTGGCTGTCTGATTTCAAGTTCAATACCATTTGGAGTTCAATACCTACAGTACCAAGTGATGCCTGACATTGGTTAAAGGCTCTCCATCAAAAGTACAATGTAACTGTAAACAACTACATGTACCAACTTTATATCAATTGCATTACTGTAATGATGTATTGCACTCACAAGAAAATCTGTGCACAGTGAACAATGGTCAAGATGTACATGTATATTGTGCAGTTGAGGTTGAAGAGTAAAGTCTTGGTAAAGACATGCACCTACAGTGTACAGTGTACATATTGTACAGTATTGCACTCACAATAAAATCTGTGCACAGTGAACAATGGTCAAGATGTAAATGTATACTGTGCAGTTGAGGTTGAAGTGTAAAGTCTTGGTAAAGACATGCACCTACAGTGTACATATTGTACAGTATTGCACTCACAAGAAAATCTGTGCAGTGAACAATGGTCAAGATGTAAATGTATACTGTGCAGTTGAGGTTGAAGTGTAAAGTCTTGGTAAAGACATGCACCTACATGTACAGTGTACATATTGTACAGTATATTATTTCAAGTACATTGTGTGGTGGAAAGTAAGCAGAACTTCAGAAAGAATAAAAGGGACTGAAGCAATTATGCATGCAGTGCAGATGCACGGTGATGCACCGTATATGTACATGTACAAAGGCCTACATATACATGTACACGTGTTCATGGAAGTGCGACCTGCAAAATATATACATTGTGTATGCAGTACATGTATGTCAAGAATTGATTTTCCTAGGAAAAGATGTGTTCATGTACATGTACATGTACAGTAGTATGAATTGACAGGGCATACTGTATTTCTGAGAATGACACTGAATTAGAATATTGATGTACAATGTACATATGCATGTGGTATACATGTGTAAATATCTTGAAACTTGTACATGTACTTTCATGAGATATTCCTGGGAAAAGAAATTTCTAGAAAGTGGATGTGTATACACATGCATACATGCATACATGCATACATGCATACAGTGTACATGTATATATGTACATGCACATGTACACTGACTTGTATGAAAAGGCATTACTAAAGAACAGATTATTAGCCTATGGTACAAAGGCACAACATGGTATTTACACATATATACATAGTTAATACAGTGTATAAAATACAGCAGTCCACCACATCTTTGGCATTAAGATTTGCCCTTGGGAGTCTTGGTCCCATACTGTGCAGATTTCACCTTGGCCTCCCATGTAGTAGCATGTCCATTAACCTTAATGCCTTCAATATGTTCTTGTTTTTCACCCCATAGCAGCGGCCCTGCCCTGCCCTTGAAGAATAATACAATTCAAGATTCAAGACCTTCATCCAATCCCCAAAAAACTTTCCACAATCTGAGTCGAGGCTGTCAAGAGCACCTGTCCAATATTGGGTCAATGCAGGCATTAGTGGATGCACACTTTGATCTAGAATGCCAGATGCACAAGTGGGTAGCATCTCAGTAGTTATTGACAGGGATCAGAGCTCAATACACTCAGCTGCCCCACACAGCAGGCCGTGAAGAGCGCTCTCCTTGAAAATCTTCATCACTTGAATAAGATCAATGGTTACCATACAGATGAACCAAAGCTTTAGAGAATCAATCTTCTTGGCTCCATACAATGATATCAGAGTAAACCTTGGGAAGCAGCTGCATTGCCTGCATGCATTGCATGCGAATATAGATCTGCTCTGAGATGCTATCCGGCTATGTACAATTGCCAATTGCAGGACAGGGGTGTGTGGGTTTTTTTTTTTGGTCCGCTCAGTGTCTGAGCCGAGCTGATGATGGGAGAGAAGTGGACGATTCCCCAGGGGGGCAGGGTCTGATCCGGGAGGTAGATACATGTACACGTACATTGTACCTCCATGGTCTGATGGAGAAGGATGGCATCTTATCAGATGATTTGTAAGGTGGGCCAAATGGAGTTGCATTAGTGGGGACGAGTGGCTGCTACAAAACAACATGTTTGCCAACCTTACACATTATGCAGTACAGTAAATGTACTGTACATGTATACTGTACATAAATGTTACATTACACATACATGTATATGTACCTGTCATAGCACTGAGTGAGGACACATGTACCGGTACACCGTACAGTATGTGTGTATTTGGTCAAATTTGGATGCCCTGCTTTTCAATTAAGGAGGAAAAATACATGTACATGTACGTACATGTACATGTAGATCCAAGGATATGAAGCTTGTACATTGTACACGTACAAAGCCTAGAAATTGATGAACGATCAGTGAGGGCAGTTATCGCTGCAATCCTAACATTTCTCTCTCTTAAATTGGCCGATGATGCAACTTGAAAGCAATCATTTTTTTCATATACATGATACACGTGCGAACTTATCGGCATCGTGCATACATGTACAGTACCGGACTACCAGTACATGTATATATCACACATGACGTACATGTACATGTACAGTACTTGTGTCCCTCGCCAAATCTGCAAAAAAAGTGCAGGTTTTTTTTCCCAGGTCAACCGAATGTGCACGGACGGATACGCATTGATGCTCTGTCAAAACTCATCAGGGCAGTTGCCCGGCCAACCACAGAATGGCTCTACATGTACCTTTTTCTTTCTTGTTTCTTAATTCCATTAAAATCCGGCAGATTGTACGTGTCCTTGGTGAGTGCTGGCTGAAACGATAGACTATTAAAGTGTTTTGACACGCGTGTATTTCCAAATAATTCATTCACAATACCTGACCAATATGAGCCAATGCAATGCTTACGTGTCCTCCCAAATATCAAGTTAATATACAGTGTGTGTACTGTGTAAGGGTTGATCAATGGGGTGCAACTTCAGGTGGTGCCAGGTTCAAATATAACCACAAAGAAAGAGTGTTACAGCAGGTGTTTTTTTATTCAAATCTAAACCCCCCAAAAGAGGGCTTGATGTTTCAATCCTGGCAGGAACATTCTCAATGGCAAAGGATTCCCTTGACCCTAAGATTGGAGTTTTTCATTTATCTGAATTTATGAGAAAAACAAATCAGTTGAATTTTGTCACCTGTATAAAAATGTTCAGGGTCCGACATTTAGAGTCTTGTACATTGTCACTTGATCGTACAAGGACTTAAATTTAGCATGAAACATCCCTTGTACATGTATGAAGAACCATACTCTTGTTTGGTCAAAAACAAGCAAAACTTGGAACACATTTATCTCAAAATACAAATGACTGGGATAAGTCCCTTTGTTTTATAACCTACAGTTACAGTACAGTATACAAAATGTTGGCAGTTTGCAATAATATTGGCATTACTTTCAGGATTTGCTTCTAAAGCCGCATTTCCACTGGAATTATCTTGATCAAACACACTAAGACGATGGTTGCTTTTCCCATTTGAAGTACAGTGGAAACGGCCCAGTAAACTTCCCTCTTCTTGGTTACGTCAACACTGGTAACTTTTATCGGCCAACCTCGGCCCAGTAAAAGTGACCAGGTTACTTTTAGTTTTACCAAGGTGATTAGTTAGTCCATTAATAATAATAATAAACGCATTTATAGAGCGCCTTTTCCAGGGATCCAAAGCGCTTGGGGAGAGTGCCAATACAAAGACGAGATCAGTGGACAACAAAACAAAGTCAAATTACAGGTTCCTATTGAACAAGTGAGTCTTAAGAAGTCTTTTGAACTGGTCAGTGGATGAAGCATTGCGGATGGAGGTTGGAAGAGCGTTCCAATTTTTAGGTCCGGAGATGGAGAATGCGCGGTGCCCGGTTTCTTGAGGGTACGAGGAACGACCAGATTGCATTGTGAACGAAGGCCATGGCGATTGGGTTTCCCGAGATCAAGAATATCTGAGATATAAGGTGGGAAAGTGTTAGACACAGTTTTAAACATGTTCAATGCCGTCCTAAACACAATGCGCTGGTTAACTGGAGGCAAATGGAGATCCGCAAGTAGAGGTGTGGCGTGGGAAAACCTTGGCTTTTGATGGATCAGTCGAGCAGCCTTGTTTTGGAGTTTTTGAAGGCGATTTAGATCGGATTGGTTGAGTCCAGTGAGCAGACAGTTGCAGTAGTCGAGGCGAGAGAGCACCATTGGAAATGCAGGACTTGGTAAAACAGAACTGTTCTCCATATCCAGTCCAATGTCAGTCTGCAAATTGCCATGGCAACACACATTTGCTGGGAACGGTTTCTTCTTACACGCAGTGCACTGCAAACTCTCTCGTGATGGCAGTCTGAAGTGGTTTTGCTTTTGCGGACATTACATGTACATGTGTACAGTACTGGAACCTCATGCAAGATGCAGAGCTCAGGTTCTTTGTCAACCATCCTTGTTAAATTTCCCGACTCAACAAGTCCAAGTGGGAACGACGGTAAGATTTACCCATTTGAAAGTCCCTACTCTACAACATTAATAACTTAGGTAAAATTATTGCCACAGTTTGTGTGTTACAACTTACAACTTACATTGTAAATCATGCCAAAAAAGAAATATTGCAAAGGTTTTTAACTCAATTGGTAATCTGAGAAAGTAAAACAAAAAAAGGCACAAAAAATCACGATTTTCGCACCATTCTGCAGTGTAAGAAATAGTTTATTACTCGGGATTATAAACTAAGTACAGTATTTGTCAATGTTTGAGTGAAGAATTCTCGAAAAGTACAGCATCCCAGACCATAAGATTTCAACATGAGGATTCTATCATGACTATCTACATGTACCAACTGTGTAAAGTAGAAGAAAATCTGTGGACATCGATGCTTTCCGATCTACCCATTGCTGTATTGGGCCCTTAACCACCATCTTGGTTAAATTTCCCATTTTTGGATTCTATCCAGTGGAAATGGAGCTTGAGACAGCAAGCTCAATCCCTCTCCCTCGAACACCTGCAAATGTGATCTACGACAAGTACTGATTCGTCAGCTGCATAAATCAAGACCTCATTAGAAACCAATTCATTCCCTGCGGGGGAACATATTGCATGTACATGCCTGTGCATGCACTTCACATGGGCATGCTGGGTTGCTCATCTACGTACATGTACCATGACAGGCTTCACACGTGAGTGAAATACAACCAGCAGTGGATACGGAATCTCATCCAATTGCATTCTCTCTGAGATAATACATGTACAGTGTACTGCAGCCACATGAATCACATTTAATACTAGCCTGTACATGTACACGAGTACATACATGTATGTAGCAGTACTGTAAATGTATGTACTGTAACTCAAGCAACATTGGGTTCTCTGCAGGGAGTACGTCCCTCGATAAATGAGTTTGGGGCGTTTGGTAATATTGTGGGCATGCTAGCATGATATTGAACAGGTCACACGTCTATAGATTGGATTGGGAATTAGTCTGTAGACTGCACTGTGATATGTGCATGTGGGATCAGGAAAAAAACAAATCACTTTGCAAAAGCTGAAGATAAATTGCTTTTGACTACTGGGATTCAGGGATTGGAATGGATTTTGGAGAACATGTACACATGTACACATATTACATATGTACAGTGTACATGTACATGTACTGTACCCATGTGTACAATGTATGTAAGGGGAAACTCTAGAACACGTACACGTACATGTATATTTGAATACAATTATGTGTGTGCAAACTACACATGTATACGTACAACTACAAGGGCACATGACAACCAATTTGATTTGATACTACATGTGTATGTATATTTTTATGCACCGGTACGTGTACATGTACCGGTATGTATTTCGGATGGTTCATGTACAGTGTACATCTACATGTACGTGTACATGTACACGTACACGTGTACATTGTGTACAAGCACAGAATTTTATTTGAAAGTGTATACCGGTAGTGTAAATGTACTGTATGTGTCTGCAATATGCCCGACTAGACAGAATGACTGTGTCTGTCACTCAGCTGTCGGGCTGGTCACACGTTCAAAGTTGTCCCAGACTCCAGGAAAGTGCACCGAGCCACAGACCTACAGTATGGCCCTACGTACACGGTACATGTACATGTACATTATGAACACTATACAGTGTACATGTTCATGTGCACAGCACTTAATGAGTTGGGAGGGTCACTGAACTGCACCTTGCAGGATTCTGTACCGAAAAGTGCATCGCTGTACAGTACCGGTAAATCTACAGTGTACACGTACATGTACTGGGAGCTGTACTATAAATCCTGATTATCGCATTAAGGATCACGATTCAAACTTGTGATACAATGTACCATACCATTCTTCTACCAACAATCTCCAAGCCAGCCTCCATACTCAAAAGGACAGGCAAGACCTTAGAGAACAAAGCAGGTGTTTACAGAATCCCCTGTGAATGTGGGAAGGTGTACATGTACATCGCGGCGAGACTGGCAGGGACCTGTCCACCAGACTCCAAAGAACACATCGCCCATGGTTGCAGAGGAGACTACGACAAATCGGCAATTGTCAAACATTCGCAGGACAACGACCACAGCATCAACTGGGAAAAGCAGCACAGCTCATCGCACCAGCCAAGACGCATCAGGGAAGCCATAGAAATCTGCAAACATGATAGCACCCCAAGATACGGGCTTCAATTCCACGTTCAACAACTCCAACTCTGCCCCATGTCCTCCCTCTAAGCCATCCTCCACTGAAGCATCACGCTCACACCAACAAGTTCAAAAACAAGCCACAGGATTAGGATCCTAGACGACTCTCCAAACATGATCCTCACACCTGGAAGTTCAAGCCGTGAGGTTACTAAGCATCAATGAGCTTCCAGATTCTAGACCATCTCAATCCTGCCTGCGGGTACTGAAACACCATCCCCAAGCCCAGACCGGAATTCTTCCTCCTGATGAAGACAGACAGAGCGCAATGTCCAAAACATCGAGTGAAACCTTCTGGTACTTTTCAGAACCACACTCACTCACAAGAGATTCTCGTACATGGTGTCACCGGAAACATACAGTACCGGGGTACATGTCCATGTACCACCACCATCTAATCTGTACATGCAATGCAATGTACATCTGTACAAATGTGGATTATAAAATGCAGGCTTAAGTGGATTAAGCAGGCTTAAGTGGATTGAGCAGATTTAACTGGATTACGCCAGATTGGGGTAACTGTACTTTACTGAGACATGTGCATGTGACTGCGTACATGATGCTAATCTTTTTAAATGTATATATATGAACATGTACATGGCCCACATTACATGTACATTATCAAGTTGCCTACATGGCCTACATCATGGAGGAAGCCTAACATGTACACGTGTACATGTACCGGTACACTGTACACTGTATGTATCTGCCCTCACTGTCACACCATATCTCCACCCGTGGATGCCTTCAAAGTCACAGTGACCCACATGGTATGAATGCCTGCATCAGGCTGTGACCCACTTATGAGCAAAGCCAATTACTTCTGGCCGACATCTTAATAAATGACCAGCTTTTATGCTTGTCGGGAGAGGGGGGGGATGTCCCAGGAGCCCAAGATGCCGAATGTCGGGTGATAGATACAGTATGTTCGCAGACCATTCTATTACGCACGCAACATTCCTCATTCCAATTCCAGTGTGTCATTTATTTGCTGGGCCACTGGCTTCGTTCCTGCCTCCCTCCCCTCCCTTCCTCCACCTCATTTTTGGTTTCTTTTGTCCATGTCGGCAAAGGCAGCCAGCCCCTTAATTAAAGGCAAATCAATCAATGGCATCTGCTTTGTCACAGTGACCGAGGAAATAATAAGGCCAAGCATGCTTGCAGTACGGAGGACTTATATGACCTACAGTAGTCAGTACTAATGCAGCTGTCAATACATGTACACATGTGTGAACATCTGACAAACTCCTCCTTTCTCCTCTTACATCTTTCTTCTCCTCCTTTTCTTTTCCATTCTTCTACTTTTTTTCCTTTCTGCTAAACCTCCTCCTTTCCTCTGCTCCTTTCTTATTTTCTTCCTTTCATATCCTCATCATTCTTCTCTTCCTAAAGTTCTTCTTTTCTTCCTCCTTTGTCCTCCTTATTACACTTCTTCCTCTTTTCTCCTTTCTTCTCCTCATCCTTTTTTCCTACCACCTTTTTTCTTCTTCCCTTTCCTACTCCTCGTCTTCCTTCCTTCTCTTCTCTGCCTTCTCCTTCCTTTTTCTCATTCTCATGTCTTCTCCTATCCCACCTCCTCCTTTTTACTGATCTCCTTTCTTCTTTTCCTTGTCTTAGTTCCTATATTTTCATCTCATTTGTTTAACCTCTTTCCTTTTCTCCTCCGTGTCTTCCTTTCTTCTCTTCCTCCCCTTTCTCCTTCTCCTAACTTCTCCTAATTCTCCTTTCTTCTCCTATTCCACCTCCTCCTTTCTACCTCTTTCCTCTCCTCCTCCTTGTCTTCCTTTCTTATCTTCCTCCTCCTTCTTCGTTATTCTAACTTCTTCTCATTCTCCTTTCTTCACTACATATTCCACCTCCCCCTTTCTACAATGTACCTCTTTCCTCTCCTCCTTGTTTTCCTTTCTTCCCCTCCCTTCCTCTGCCTACATGTACCATCTACCCATTATTCTCCTTTTTCTCCCCTCCTCTTGTCTTCCTTTCTTCTTCTCCTCCTCTCTGTCCTCCTTACTTCTCTTATTCAAGCTACTGTTCTCTTTTCTTCTCATCATTCCCTTACTTCTCCTCCGACATCTCCTCATGGTGTTCCCACTTCCCAGTCTGATTGTCTTTTTACAGAGCAATGTTTAAATAATCAATGACCAAAGATGGGTCTGAGATGGCAGTGGAAGAGGGGAAGGAGAAAAGGGAAGACTCTCCCTTCCCTTCCTTACACTTGCCCCACCCCACAAGCCCTACAGTAACTCCACTTCCACTGACATTCCTCCAGTGTCTCTGGTATGAGGCCACCAATCAATGTCCTGCTCAAGTCTGAGATTGAGGGGTAATCCTATATGTGGACTATGGGTGGACATACGTCACATTCTCCTGTCAGTTGTGTACAGTGCATGGCAGAGTCCAAGAAGGATTCTGAGGGGACTTGGGACTTCTGTGGCCCCAATGGGCTGAGGCCTTATTTTGTTTCTACCCAGCAAAAGGCCAAAGATCCTTTATGGGATATGATAGAGACTTGGTAAATGTGAAGATCTCAGAATATGGAACCAAGAATGTCTAGTTTAAATGCACTGTACACGTGTACGTGTACACACATTCCTGCAGTATACCATACAATATACAGTGTTCCATACACATACACGTTTACACAATTAATGTGAGATATCAATGAAGGACAGGTATGTTTGCATGACATGTCTCTGATTATCCCACCCCAACCATTACATGCACCGTATCTTTACACAGCTTATCAGTTTTGACTTTTGAGTCAACTCGTACCTAAATGCCAACTCGTACCTTCACCAACTCATACATGTACATGTGTGTACATTGTACCTTTCAGTTTCACCAAATCCTACCGGTACATGCACAGTACAGTACCTTTACCAACTCATATGTATGTTTGCCAAATTGTACCTTCGCCAATTCGTATTTTTGACAACTCGTACCTTCGCCAACTCGTACATTCACCAACTTGTACCTTTGCCAAATCGTACCTTCACCAACTCGTACCATTGCCAATGCATACATGTACCTTGAGTTTAGAAAACCTGCAGCTTCAGAATCTACTCACACTACTGTGTCATTTCTGACTAAATTGAGTGCTAGAACATGGGTGATAAAACACCGGACGATGTGAGTGATGTCGAGACATTGTTTGGGTGAATTTGATTTGTCTCGTGCAAATCAATCAATCCAAGGCCAAAAAGAAACTAACATTGGCCCCATAGTACCAGTAATGTGATGTTTAAGCCCCTTAAGAAAGGCCTTTTCTACTTAGAAAATGACTAACAGGATCCATGAACACATGCAGCGGCATTTTTGTTACCATGCTTACATGTACATGTGCAATGTGCTATGTGTACAGTCAAAGTTCATGATAAGGTGGTACGTAGTAGGACTGTATAATTAGGATACAAGGGAATTCCAATGAGCAAGGATGGCTTTCCCATGTACATGTACATGAACCTCAGTGCCTTTCGTACAGTACTTCCTGCCACCAACCAAACCCTATTCCAATTTTGTCATCAGGACTCAGTCTTAGAGGAATGTCTTTTCGTGTAGGGTTCGGTAGGCCCATGGTAGGCCATAGGGTCACGGGTAGGCGCACAGGACATTTTGCACTGGGTTCTGATAATGGCGAACAGATGGGGTTACATCTGCTCAGCAAATCTGAGCACAGGCAACGAATGCTACACTGTGCACATGTGTACTTGACATTTATACAACAAAGTGTATGAATGTGACTGAACATTACGCTACAAGTGCAAAGACATACATGTACATTATGTACACGTACATATGTACACGTGTATGTACAACGTCCACATGTGTGTGTCAGTACATGTACACTGTAGAGTACCGGTAGTTCATGCATGTGCTGTATTGTGCTCCACATGTACATGTACAGTAGCATGTGCATGCACAATGACTGGTATTTTATGCGTACAATGTAGTAATGTGTAACATCTGATCTCAGCTGTACATGTACATAATGGGACTAGTTAAAATACCCAGGTGATCGATTAAACACGTGCACAGTATATTTACATGCATGTAAATATGCATACACTGTATGTGCATGCACACGACAGTGGTGTACACAGTCATAGAGCTCTGATAGAGCTCTATTGAGTCTATGGTACACAGTACAGTACTTAGTAAGTACAGTACACAGTTGGTGACAATACTTCAGACAGATGAACACGTGTAGAATGTGCTGAGTACTTGTTTTCAAAGGAACCTTGGGTTGACCTGAACTCAACAAGGATGCAAAAAACAGATGCTCATCCAATGCAGCTGTTACATTAAATAACATAACAGAATGAGAAGCAAAGTAAATTTGAAGGAGGAAAAAACACCAGAAAACATCCATATAAGTACTGTACATTGTAGTTGTACACTTAACATGTAAAGTACAGTACATACATTATACAGATCCATCTGTCGATACTGTACACTAGTGTAGCTCAGGTGGTACAATGTAAAAGTGCCTGTACATCAAGGCAGAGGTCTCAGGTTCTAGTCCCAGTCACAGTAAAATTGATACATTGATACGTATTATACAATATACATTGTGTAAAACTGCCATAGCTGCCAATCTATCTTAAAGGAAATTGGGAATACTTCTGCTAAAAAAAGAGGAATCTGCAGAGCAAACTACTGCACATGTACATAGGAATGCATATCATGTGTATTTCCAATTCAAAAATCAGAATCTACTGTCAAGAGAAATTGATAATTTTTTACCCCAAAAGAGGAATGATTCCTCCAGAATAGGAATGGTTGGCAGCTACATGTACATTGTACATGTACAGTGTATGTAGGCCTACTGTACTGTGCAGCAGTTGATGGTTAAATGTTTCTGACTACAGTAGCCCCCCCCCCCTCCACCCACCTCCAGCAAAGATAGCTGATTATTTTTTAGGAAGACCGCAGTCTAAGGGCAGGATAGCTCAGTTGGTATAAAGAGCAAATTTGGTTCTGTACATTTTAATTACCGGTATCCATTATCCAGAGGACTACTTAGGTTGAAGTCCCTGTCCAAACAAATTGGAATTTACAATTACGTACACTGTACCGGTATACACTGTATGTCATACAGCAGCAAAGCTATTTATGAAGGCTGCCATCTTGATAGCCATCTTGAAGGGCTTGATAGCCTAATGGGTGTACTTGAACTAACTGTGCACCCATTAGGCTATTGCCCACGCGAGTCAATTAGTAAACTGGGTGCCTGATGCTTGAAATCTGGTTCAAATTGCATGCACTCTGCAGGGATGCACAACACAGCAGCTATCAAACATAAAACAAGAAGAAACGTGAAAACAAAAACATGTAGAGGGCAGTATTTATAAAAGGAACTCTTTGTTCAAATAAACGCTCCACGGAGCATTGGGAATTCAACAAATTTATAGATGAAAAAATAAAAAATAGATTTTTGTGCTCAGCATGTAGCTCAAGTTGCCGCACACGATGTGTTTTCATCCACGAGAGCCGAACAAAATCAAACATGATAGATATTGGTCTCACGGCCTCTAGAGGCAAAAATCTCACCAAAAGTTCAGCGCACATAAGAGCTACATGTACAATATACATGCTGAGCTAACGACCTCGAGAATTTTTTTGCTTAGCCGATAGCACTCGTGTGCGGTGGCCTTTAGCTAAACGTACATGTACATGTACTTGAATCTTGTCCAAAGTCACTCCAAACCACACAGCTACACTGTACATGTGTAACTGTGTAACAAGTTAGTGTTACAATGTTAGCTCAGTTGATAGAGCAATGGTACGACTTGACCAAGTCCCTGGTCAAGTCAATGTTTTCTTTTGCCATTTTATTTGTTTCAAATAAGTTCAAAAGTTGCTAGTCATTTTTTGTTTCATTTATTTGTTAGTTTGACTGTTAACTATTGTTGTTTCTGGGGGGGGGGTCTCAGGCGTGATTTTGCCGCTCACCTGAACTGCGAGTTGTCGGACTCGATGGGCTGGTCGTTGTCCGACGAGGAGCCGTTGAGAGACCCAGCACGGGTAAGACCCCCTGCAACCAGGACAGGCCGTACCACGCAAGAACCACTCACAGAAGTCGCCATTTCAACACCCCACCCCCCAAAAAAACCCACTGAAACCCCCTAAAAAGTCTTCTCAGATATTCTCCTGCGATTTACACCAGAGTCAGTGTCCTCTTTCGATCGCGACAGGCAAATAAAAACTCCTCTGCCTAAAAAAAACCCCAGAAAATACAGACGGTGCAAGCACACTTTATCATCAACGCAGCGATAACTTGGCGAGGTGCGCTGCCTGTGGCTTGGTTGGGGATGCAATCCCTATCTCGCCTGCAGCATCTCTCGAGCACACTGAAGGTGAAGGGGTCTAGTCCGGATGAAAATTCAATCAGGCGAAGGTTCGTCGGTGACATCAACCGCGATGCATTACCAAACCAATTAAGCAGTGCTTAAAAAAGTGAAAATGTACACGTCGTTACTGTATCCGTTGATCACTTGATGATGAGGACTGAGCCTGCTAACGTTAGTGCATGGTTTAGTGCACAAACTAGTTAGTGCAACTTGGCGTATGGCGGTGCAACGTGTGTTCGTTGATTCCCGGCCACGGACGAAGTCCCAGTGCCTGCAGTCAGTAGACATCAGTGAGGTTGTCAGGGGGGAATGAAATCACTTCGCCCACGACGAGCAAGGTGTCACGGCGGACCGCCCCTTCATTTTTATAATACCACTTCCAAGAGAGCATCAATAATAAACAGTGTCCGTGTGATGACCTCACGCACTGAGCGCGCCCTTCAAAGGCGGTATAGCGCCACCAAGGGCTCGGGCATGACCAGGCCAACATGGCGTCGCACAGGGGATGGCACCTTTTGAAGGTTTTCCGTCACAGATGTGGCGTAATTTCGACAGACAGGATCCAGACAAGGTTATTGGTAAGACAGATGTATATTTCGGTAGGTGATATACCCATACGAGCCGACGGCGAGATAGATCGCTCAAAGTCAAAGCGATTATTCAAACACGGTGATTTTAATTTCGACCTCCATTATCATTCTTCATCATCCATTCCAATTTCCAATGCAATGGCGTTGCATTGACATTACCACATAGGGAATGGGTTTGATGGCATGGTCACAACGCTGTGAAAACATCGAGGTGACGCTCACTGATGCGCTATTAATTTGCACGCGTTTCTATACGAGGTGAATCGGGGATCCACGTGAAGTCCAGCTTATTCACTTAGCCACTTTTTTCTTTTCTTTCTGGAAGGGAACTTCTGAGTTCTGGAGTTCTGCCCCTTTTCAATTTAGTCCGAATAACTTCAACCTGACAAGTCACCCTACAGTCACCCGATCCTCCAAATTTCAAATTTTGTTTAAAAAAAGGGTGACTCGTCGGGTCCAAGTTACTCGGACTATTTTCGAGTTACAGTTTTCCTGAAACCCAGTCTCACACTAGTCACAGGTCTTAAGCATTATTTGTTTGAAAAATGAAATGGGACACCCATAGAAACGCGTGCAAATGAATAGCGCTTCATCTCATTGTTTTCACCGCGCTATAACCTCAGGTCACAAAGTTCCCAGTCATCATCAGATAACTCAGAGATTGACCCGCCCTCTCCTCCCCAGCACGTGAGCCGAGCCTCTCCCTCCAGCACCGCCCCCAAAGAGGAAGGCAAAGAGACCACGGACCTAATGTCCGCTGTCATCTCTGCCGCCCAGGACAGACGCACAGCCTATGGTGAGTAGTGAGTGCATCAGCATGACCTACGTAGTATACATCCAAGGCATTCAAGCTTGGGGCCATACTTGCACATGGTACATTAATTCAATTAGGGTTTGCCCTGCCCAATAAGCACTGAATGACCAGTGCTTTGCCCGGTGCCTGATGGAAACATTTCAGGCAGCTCAGGCGGTATTCGAACCTGCGACTCCCACTTTCTAGTGTAGACTTCTTAACCACTTGACCACCGAGCTGATCGAGGTCGTGTGGCGGATTTGAATAATGTATACCGGTTGGCACCGCATTGCATCATATGAGGAACGGGGTTAGTGTACAGAACGAGTGTATTCGTTGACTCTTCTGATTATCTCCGCAGATGCGCTGATTCAGAGGGAGCAGGAGGACTACGAGAGAGGGCGCCGCCACCTAGCCAACATGATGGGCGAAGATCCAGAGACCTTCTCCCAGGACGACATTGATGTACGTAGGAAATCACAGTGGAGCGCCATTCAATGATACTCAGTTTTAAGATGTTAGAGTGCCAGATGAAAATTCAGTTCAATGGAACTCTCATTTCAAACAGATTTCAATAACTGTATCCACTTTGTGTGATCCCCAAGCTGTTGTAGTGTAGCCAGGTATACAACAATTGGTTGTTTGCATCTGAATGAAAGCAGGACTGTGATCCCTGGAGATATACGGCAGTTTATGGTTGATTGGCTTCTGACTGGTGCCCCCACCCTGGCAAAGACTAGTTGACTATTTGGGAAGGCCACCAGCTAAGAGGTAGATATCTCAGATGGTAAGAGCACTGGTATGCAAAACCAGAGGTCTCAGGTTCAAATCCCAGTCCAGTCAAAGTTTTCTTTGCCATTTTTCAATTTGTTCAAAAGTTCCCAGTCAGTTTTTCCTTTATTTGCCTTTGGGAAAAGGTCCTGCTAGGATCGAAATGTCAGGCCCATTTACCTGTATGTATTGCAGGTGATTTCAGTCAGTGAGCAGTTTGCCAAAAAAAAATTATTTACTTTATTTGTTTGACTTAATTCTATTTAAGTCGGGGAAAGCATTGAACATACAGCCCTAACTACATTTTCAAAAAAGGGCAAAAACCTTCATTAAAATCCTGTTGATTGATTGTATTGATCCATCTGGTCCTTCCTTTTCCCCCAAACACACCCACCCATACACCCGTTGTGTCCCTGAAGAGGTCCATCCGATACCTCTTCCCCTCCGGGCTCTTTGAGAAGAGGGCTCGCCCCATTATGCAACCACCCACAGAGTTCTACCCACCCCAGAAGGCGGCCCAGTTTGCCTCGGACGGCCGGCCCTTCGACTTCCTCTTCTACACGGGCAAGCCCAATTACTACAACCTGATGCACGTGAGTGTTCAAACAATAAACAAGTATTCAAACAATACATCAGTATTCAAACAATACATCAGTATTCAAACAATACATCAGTATTCAAACAATACATCAGTATTCAAACAGTACATCAGTATTCAAACAATACATCAGTATTCAAACAGTACATCAGTATTCAAACAATACATCAGTATTCAAACAATACATCAGTATTCAAACAATACATCAGTATTCAAACAGTACATCAGTATTCAAACAATAAGCAAATATTCAAACAGTGCATGATGATGAGTATTCAAACAATACATCAGTATTCAAACAATAAAATAGTATTCAAATGAATGAGTATTCAAATGAATGAGTACTCAAATGAATGAGTATTCAAATGAACGAGTATTCAAATTAATGAGTATTCAAATGAATGAGTGTTCAAATGAATGAGTACTCAAATGAACAAGTATTCAAATGAACGAGTATTCAATTGAATGAGTATTCACATTAACGAGTATTCAAATGAATGAGTATTCAAACAATAAGTGAGTATTCAAACACTAAGAGAGTATTCAAACAATAAGAGAGTATTTAAACAATACATGAGTATTCAAATGAATGAGTATTCAAACAATAAGAGAGTATTCAAACAATACATGAGTATTCAAATGAATGAGTATTCAAACAATAAGAGAGTATTCAAACAATACATGAGTATTCAAATGAATGAGTATTCAAACAATAAGAGAGTATTCAAACAATGAATGAATATTTAAGTGAGTAGTCAAACAGTACTTGAGTTTTGTAAAGTGAAGCTTTCAAGGAGTCTTTATCCTGGCTTCAATTTTAGATATCGGGCATTCAGGTCTCGGTCTCAGTCTCTTGGCTGTCGACCCCCTAACTCTCCCGTTATGTGAATCGTGGATAAGATCCATGAGAGGGAGTAGAATCTAGGTTACATGTCTGGCAGTTCTCCCTCCTGGCCATTTCTACTTTCTAGCCGTGTGTTAACCGATGACGTACTCTCATTGTGCCATCAGGAAACTAACGCAGTGCTGAACAAGACTGTAGACACTGAGAGCACTTACATCCGGAAAGGAATCCTGAAGCCCTCAGTGGAAAGACCGTAAGTTAGTCCAAGTTGCAAGGAAAGGAAATCTTACTGTATTGGGGCTTAATTACACAGAGCCTCGTACGCATGAAAATGTGCTGAGCATGAAAACTCTCCCTGGTATAAACGGTATTACAATACAAACCACATTTTAAGCCCCTACACACCATTGGTAAAGGTCTTGGAAACGCGTCCATACTTTGTCTAATCCAGCATATGCATGAAATTACACACCTGTGAAAGTTTCAGCTCAATCCATCAACCATGTCGCAAGAAAATGGTGGAAAACTGGCTCATTTTTCATCAAACTGTGTCAGCTTACAGGATCATAAAATGCACCTAGCAAAATTTCCAATAGCACTACCGTACATATAAACTGGTAAATTACAAGTAAATCTCAAAACAGTAGTCAGTAATTGCGAATGGACCATGTTGGATTTGTGCAAATGATGTGTATAGGGGCTTTTAGGCTGGTAAGCATGTTTTTTTCCAAAAGTTGTTTTAAAATGACCCTTGGAAGTTTATACAAAATTACACTCTTCATGAACATGGCAGCATTCCAAGTGCTAAAAGTTCACAGCATGTCTGATACTGGTATTTACTCACACTTTCGTAAGTTACTTTAACTAAATTGGTCAGGTCGAAATTTGGATTTGTTCAAATGGTGTGTAGGGGCTTTAATGTGATGTCAACTGTTTTTTACTTTAATTCCACTATTCTTTTGTAGCTTTGTAGCTCCCTCAGTAATGGCACAAGAGTAATGTCTGCAATCTGATTGGATTTGGCAGGGATCTGTCAAGGAGCGAGTGGATTGACAAGCAGGCCCTGGAGCTGATCATAGTGGAGCACATCTCAGATGCCGATGTGAGTGCAGACATTCTGAGACCTTCATGCACCAGGCCTTGAAAGGCGGGTGAAATTTGTAAAAGATTTCCGCCCATGAGAAAGGTCCTGCTAAGGTCTGTCAGGCACCTCCTCATTTTTGTTATTTGCATTTGGGTAATTTCACGTAGTTTGCAACATTTTGGCTTATTGCTTATTTTGAACTTGATATCTCACCAGCTGAAGGAACATCAGAGAATTTCACAAAAAGAAAGTTCGATTTTTATTTCTTAAGAATAGCAAAGATTTTGTGTCTCCTCCCAGAAGCTATGTCTCCACTCAGAAGTGCAAATTTCAAACACTGGGTTTGAGTTTGGTAGTTCAGTGCTCTAATCCTGACCCTTTACTTTGAAGCTTGCACAAGGCACCTCGTGCAATCTTAAAGATTGTGCAAAGCTTAAAGTTGACACTCGACACAGGGCTGTTATTAGTATTGTTATTAAGTGAGAGGAATTAGGTAATGTAGGAAGAGTGTTGAACACTATGAGTTGCCCCAAGGGCAACCCCAACACACCTAAAACGTTGACAAGACAGAAACAAACAGCGGACAATGAGAATGAAAGAAAAAGTATCAGAAGAAACAATCAACAAGACCTAAGAAGCATGTTGACCAATAGGCTTGAAGGTACAAATTAGGTAATGTTGGAAGAGTGTTGAACAATATGAGTTGCTTTAAAACCCCTACACAACATTGGTCGAGGTCAAAGAATAGCATCCATACATTGTCTGATCCAATATATGCATGAAATAGCACACCTGTGAGAATTTCAGCTCAATCCGCCAACCCAGTCTCGAGAAAATCGTAAAAAACGCTTCATTTGTTTCGGGAAAATGCAGCATTCAACGCCGTACTGTTCCGCAAAAATAGTTTAGATCTCGGTGAGACGTAAACTATTTCTTTAACTCATTTCTCCCAAAATACAATATTTTAGGCAGAAAAATTTCAGTGAGAGGTTTCTACTATAACCATCTTCAAACTGTATAAGTTTCATGTAAATCTGTGAACATTTCTGTTTTTCGATCTTACCAATGTTGTGTAGGGGCTTTAAGGGCAACCCCAACACAACTTAAGCGTTGATGAGACAGATACACGCAGCGGACAGCAGAGAATGAAAGAAAAAGTATCAGAAGAAACAATCAACAAGACCTAAGCAACCTCTTGGCCTTAGACTTGAGGGTATGCGCACTGTCTGCTGTTAACCTTCCGGCCCTATTGGAGGGAGCTTCTCCAATTCACTTTTGCCGAGGGCATTACCTTTACTGAGCCTCTCACGACCTCGTCCCTGTTCTGCCTCTTTGCAGTACGGCAAGTTCATTGGCCTACTGGAGAGAATACTCCAGCAGCCCTACGCCAAGGAGGGAGAGGACTACATATTCAAGTTCCGCAAGGACCTGGTGGCCATTGCCAGTCAGGAGGTCATCGATCCGGTAAAGAGACCTCCCCTCCATAACCCTTGACCCTTTGAGTTGTCAGCCTATATGGGTGTGCTTTTTGAAAAGTGGCAAAGACAACTTTGTCTGGACCCGGGACTTGAGCCCGAGACCTCTGGGTTTGCAAAATTGTTCAAAAGTCTCTCAAAAGTCTCTCAAAAGTCAATGGGTCTCTCAAAATTGTTCAAAAGTTCCCAGTCAGTTCTTCCTTTGTTAGGCCAATTTAGATTTACAGTGGAACGTCGCTATAACGAACGCCAATATATCGAACCTTTGGCTGTAACAAACATGCCCTTTGGCTCCGTTTTTTTGTGTACAAAATGTGTGGCCGCAATTGCTATAAGAAACGACTGCATAGCTGCCAACCATTCCTATTTTGGAGGAATCATTCCTCTTTTTTGGTACAAATTCATCACTTTTTACAAGCTCTTTACAGCAGATTCCGATTTTTGCCTTGGAAACACTCATGTATTCAAATGTAGTTTGCTCTGTGATTCCTCTTTTCTAGCAGTATTCCTGATATCCTTTAAGATACATGTACATGTAGGTTGGCAGCTAGGCGACTGCTATCCAATTTTCATGGATTCTATACCACAAACTCACCCGGTATCCGTCACCTGGTAACCCTCCTCCTTCAGATCCAGTATGAGGAGACAGGCCGAGCCTTCACCAAAGGCACGGGCACACGGAAGGAAGCCAAGGCGGAGGTCACTCTAAGAGACTCTGGGGATGGCCAAGTCATGGTCAATGGCCGGCCCTTCCTTGAGCACTTCCAGCTCCTGCAAGAGAGGTAACCGTCAAATGCCATGGCAACTATGAACGCTTGAAATGTTGAGTTAACGACTCTTTTCAGGGCCACACATTTCAAAAGTGATGACTTACGTAGTGTTATCACTGACTTTCCACTTTGCTCTGTATTTGTTTGAGGTTTTTTCTTCACAGAGCACTTCCAGCTCCTGCAAGAGAGGTAACCGTCAAATGCCATGGCCACTATGAACGCTTGAAATGTTGAGTTAACGACTCTTTTCAGGGCCACACATTTCAAAAGTGATGACTTACGTAGTGTTATCACTGACTTTCCACTGTGCTCTGTATTTGTTTGAGGTTTTTTCTTCATAGAGCACTTCCAGCTCCTGCAAGAGAGGTAACCGTCAAATGCCATGGCAACTATGAACGCTTGAAATGTTGAGTTAACGACTCTTTTCAGGGCCACACATTTCAAAAGTGATGACTTACGTAGTGTTATCACTGACTTTCCACTGTGCTCTGTATTTGTTTGAGGTTTTTTTCTTCATAGAGCACTTCCAGCTCCTGCAAGAGAGGTAACCATCAAATCCCATGCCCACCATGTGCACATGAAATGTTGAGTTAACGACTCTTATCAGGGCCACTTATCAAAAAGTGATGACTTACGTAGTGTCACATACTTTCCATTTTGCTTTCTTTTTTTTTTTTTGAGGGGGGGGGGTTCTGTCTTCATAGAGCACTTTTAGCTCTTGCAAGAGAGGTGACCATCAAATCCCAGGCCCATCATGAGCACATGAAGCATCGAGTTACCGGCTTCTTACGAGGCCACGCTCCATCTCAAAAGTGACGACTCCTGTGGTGTCACCGCAAAACTTTCCACCGTTTCTTTCTTTGTTTCTGTTCCGTCTTCCTAGAATCCAGATCATGTTCCCCTTGCACTTTGTGGGCATGCTGAATCGCTTTGACCTGGACTGTACGGTGTCTGGTGGAGGCAAGTCAGGCCAGTCTGGTGCCATTAGACTGGCCACAGCACGGGCACTTCGCAGCTTCGTCAGCGAAGCCACCATTGAGAGCATGCGACAAGGTACACGCATCAACAAGGGTCTGCCCAACTCGACGTGCGATTAAACACTGTATCTTCAGTGCTTTGGTTTGGCCGATTGCCCGATGAACAAAAAAGAAATACAGGCAGTTTGGGCGGGATTTGAACCCACGACTCCTGCTTTGTGATGCACATGTCTTAACCACTGGACCACCGAGCTGGTCTAGGCCGTGTGGTGAATTTGAATCTGTATAGTGGCAGGTACCACACTGAATCATAGATATAAAATGTTTTTGCCTCGAGGAAAATGTACTTCAACCACGGTTTGCTCTACTTGACCTGTGATTGAACACCGCTCGGTGCTTTTCACGAATGCCTGCTGAAAAAATACAGGCACCTCAGGCAGGATTCAAACCTGTGACTCCTGCTTTCTAGCGCAGACATCTCAACCACTTAAACAAATATAAATAGGCCGGCACCTGAAAGGCTGGATAGCTCAGGTGGTTAGAACATTGGTACGTTGAGTGAGACAGTTCGGGTTGTGTCCTGGTTCAATCAAGTTTACTTTGCTTTTTTCACAAAATTGTTTCAGAATTCCTTTCCTTTGATAGAAAATATTTTGTAAAAGTTAACAGGGCCTGTAGTCTTTCATCTAACTAAGGGCACTTCACAGCTCCCATAAATTATTGTCTCAAAAGTGGATTCAACTTTGTAACTTGTTTGTTAATGGTTTTTATCTTTGTCTTTCCTAGCTGGGCTCCTTACCAGAGATCCGAGGGTAAAGGAGAGGAAAAAGCCAGGCCAGAAGAAAGCCCGAAAGAAGTTCACATGGAAGAAGAGATGAGATCAATGGCAATGCGACGGAGGAAAACTTTCCAAGCTCAAAAGACAAACAGTTGGACTCCCTGATCTTTTGATCACATACACACGACTTCAAGCCTTGCTCCCAAATAAAATCTGCTCTATCCCCAGCCCCCCCAGGAAAATTTAGGTGCAGTAGGTGGTTGGGATGTCACAGATACAGTATTTTATAAAAAAAAAAAAAACTTGGATTTCAGAGGCTAGTTTTTGCCAGCTAATCTGGGATGGGCTTCTTCACAGGGCCCGATACTGTAATTACAATGACTAGCCCCCCCCCTTCCTCTCCCAGGCCAATAAAACACTAGCCTAGGCTGGCGGAAAGGTATAGGCATTCTGTTGGCCTGTTGATGGCCATAAAGATGGCCGTGTCAATCCGGGCCATAACCTCACTGTCCAGAAGACCGTGCACACAATTTAGGATCCTACTAAGGTCGAATTCATTCTAAGTTTATCCGTTGACCGTGACTAGTGTCTGAGAAGGTGGATCGATCAGGTCTCCAATTTGTGAGAACTTTTTGTGATGTAAAAACCAAATAAAAAGAAAGAAAAGGGACAAATAAAAAACCCAAAGAATCACTGTTTGATATAATGATTGCTGATTGTTTGTTGCATATTCGTTTCAAAATTGGACCAGTTGTTTGGATTTTGGTTTTTGTAACAACTTTGCATTTGTGAACAATAGGCCACTAAAGCAAGATTGCACCTCACTTACATGTATGTCACTGGACCAATCCTCTGCATCACTGCAGCTTCAATGCAAAGAAAGAAAAAATTACATAATGGAAAATAGTTGAGTGCTACGGCTGCTGACCCTTGCATCCTATACCCGGCACGATTTGAAGCAGAAAATTCATTGGTAACACGGAAAATACATTGTACTATTAGCTCGAACAGGATACCAGTTGCTACAGGGTTTGTGTAGCAACTGTCCTGAATTCTGTGCCTCAAATCGTGCTGCATATGTATGTTGCATCCCCGTCGCACTTGAGCAGTGTGGTAGAGGTACGGTACCCGCAATACACGACCTAGTCTGAAAGCATTCTACATTGTTGGACCGTGTTCAGAGAAGCACTTGGTCAAGGATTGGGGTTGATCTGCAGTTTGCATGTACCTCCTATTATTCCGTGCAAATTGCTTAGCAACATCATGATGACTGTAACACAGCTTCCGTTGCTTAAAAAAAAATACGCATAACACAATAATGCATAAATTCAATTTGCACAGTGCACATACATGTACATTTGTGTGTGTATGTAACCTTCTTGCTACAGTCAAGTATTACCTTTCTGAAGAAAGGTCGTTGTGAGAACCCTGTCCTGTACGAAAACGTAAACGAATTTGAAATCAAATTCAAGTAATTGAAAAAAAGAAAATTTGCAAACTGCTTACTGACTTAAATCACCCAAACGCAAGGATTTCAACATTTTTGAGAATGAAATAAAAACCAAACACAAACAATAATAGAACAAAGTGGAAGGTTTGCGGCGACACCATGTACATGTACATCATCTCTTGTGAGATGGAATGTGACTCTGAATAAAAAACACAAAAACTCTTTTGAGGGCCACACTCCATCTCACGAAAGATGATGTACATGGTGTCACCTTCCACTTTGTACATGTACTTTGCCATGCAAACCTTCAAATCTTATCAACGAATAGAACGAAAGTGACAACATAAAATTGAATCTTCAGTCAGCATACCGGTACACGATCAACAGATTCCACTCTTCTTTGAGATTCGGTTTTCATATTCATACATATGCATAAACAGAGTATATTATTTATTATCGAAATTGGTGCATGATTTATTTTACGGTATATATAAACTTTCACGCAAACTCAGGCATGTTCTGAATTTCCACACGCCCAAAATATTTTGTGAAATCTAAATAAATACAACTCATTTTTCACTTCAATCAACATTTCTCTGAAAAAAAAGGTGAACATTTTTAACTGATAGTCAGATACCATTCGTATCTCATACAAAATTCTGATCAAATCTATGTATTCAATTCAAACCAAGACAATCCATTTTTTTTTTTAAGTTTCCAAGTACATGTACATGCCTTTCTACCATGTCTACTGGAATTCCCCCAGAAACAGGTAGACCTGGGCCCTTTTCCAAAATCAGGCTTAGGCTTAGGCTTCGGCTCCGGCTTCGTCTGTGTTATCCAAAAGCTGAAATCATACATGTACATGTGTAGGTTGAAGTTCTTTCATGAAGTTGAAGCTTTAGATTCTTTTTCAAATTTGGTAAACATTAAAAAACAAGCCAAAGGCCTCCCAATGTCATGCACTTAAAAATGGATGACAGAAATGGAGAACAAAGCCGGAGCCTGAGGCAGAATTTGGAAAAGGGCCCTCATGCAGTAAAGCGGTCAGAAAGGATCTCGTGCGCTGTGAAATTCTCATCTCCTGTGATCTCGGCTCCTTTTGTCTCTGGGCCTAGGGGCCTCTGAGGCTAAGCTCCCCCTGTCCGGCTTGCTCCTGTGCCTGTCCATGGTGTCGGCGTCGTGGCCCCTGGACCTGGAGCCGTGATCCGAGCTTCGCCGGCTGCTCGGACCCTCCTTGCCCGGGGCCTCTCTCCTGTTGAGAGCTGGCCACCGGCTGGCTGGCTTGCTCCCCGCGGCCCAGGCATTCTCCTCGTCCGTCCGGCCCTTCCTGTCCCCGGTGTGCGACAACGGCGGCGGCCGCTCGCCCTTGCGCTTGTCCCGCTGGTAGCCGGTCAGGTGCCTGTCCTGGTGGTCCTGGGCCTTCCGCCTCTCCTGTAGGATCCTCAGCTTGTTCTCAAAGAACTTGGACCTGCTGCTGTCCGACGGCGGCCGCCTGCCGCCCGGCTCCCGGACCGTGCGCCGGCCCCTGTCCGGCGGCTGGCGCCTCTCCCTGGTCCGGGATCTCTTTCGGGAGGCCTTGGGACGGCCGGCTGGCGGCCGTCTGACCGTCGAGCGTACGGGCGTCCTGGTCGGGGGCTTCCCGGAAGGTGGCCCCCCGGCCTCCGAGTCAGAGCTGCTGACTATCTCGCCGTCGGAGAGGTTCGCTTCTGACGGCGTGGCGCTGCCGCAAGATTGGCCGTGCTGGCTGCCGGTCTCGTGCTCAGCTCTCCCAGCTCGATGGCCGCGTTCCAGGTGCTCATCGGTGCCGCTGTTTCCTGCGCACTCGTCGTCCTCATCCAGATCGCTCTGACTCTCTTCCGAATCCCCTAGAAGACTGCCGTGGGCCGGCGAGGCACTACAACTCAGGACGTCGCAGCTGGTTAGGTTGATGGATATGTCGGCCAGGTCTCCCGGCTCTTGGTCAGGGTCTTCTGGCTTTTGGGGCTCACCCGAGGAGTGTCCTTTAACTCTCTGATGGGGGACAGACTCATGCCCGTCTTCATGTGGATGTGCATCTTCATGACGTTGATTGGCAGTCTTTGAGAGGTCAGAGGAATCGTAGCATTCTGAGGTTGACTCAGGGAGCTTGTCCACTTTCCGGTCAGATAGGGATGCCCTTCTCTTTTGGAGTCTCTTGGAATCAACGGCTTGTGCCTCAGTGCTACATATCACTGAGCTTTCTGTGCTCATGGTCATGCCAATGTCCGTGTCTGCGTCTGGTTTTGATACATCATGCTGGTCAGGTAGTGGTGGAGAGTTTCTTCCCCTGCTAACATGCCTAGCCGACCTGCCCTTCCTCGATGTGTGGCCTGCTCCGGAAGGCCGTTTTCTCAGGGATTGTTCATCCGCAGTGATGCCCGAAACTGCAGTCAGGTTTGCTCCCTGTGGAATCGCTTCCCCCGCTTCGTCCATGTGCTGGCCCACATCTGACTGCAGGGCTTTGCTGCTGTCCAAATCGTCACTCTCCAAGAGGCTGTTGCTTCCAAACACCTCCAGCAAGCTCTCTGCAAGGGTCCCTTCCCTCAGCGACTGCCGGGACGGATCCGCAGGCTGCTCGGAGTCACCGCCGCGGCTCCTCCCAAGGGTGCCCGGACTGGAAGCTCCAGGCTGGCGGGTCAAACTCTGAAACGACGTCTGCACGTCTTTGCTGCTTTCCAGGTCGTCGCTCTCGAGGAAACTGATGCTCCCAAAGGCGTCGTATATTCTCTCCGAAAAGCTGTCGTCTGGGATTCCTCGCGGCAAACGAGCCGGCTTCGATATTAAAGCGCCTTCAGTCTCCGCTGGTCGGGCAACAGTTGGTTCGGCACTCACCCGTACAGGGGACTCAGCTTCCTGCACACTGCCCAGTCTGCCGTCGGACAAGATGTTGGAAAAGTCGGTCCTGGGTTTATCACCTTGCTCTGCAGCACTTTCCCTTCCTGGGGCATTTAAAGCGATGGCAACCGCATCCTCTGACGGCATCGGTAGAGCTCCGTACTCGGAAGAGGTGGACTGAGACGGAGCGGGAGGCACGGAGGATCGGGACTCGAAGTCTGACGAGGAGCCCTCGTCTTGGCTCGGGGTGCATATCAGGTCAGTTTCGTGCACCGTGTCGTACATGCAAATGTCTGGGTCAGGCTGAGAGGTCAGAAGTGAGGTCCTGCGGAGGATTCCTTCCACAACATCAGCGCTTACATCCCTGATTTCATGGTCGACGTCTTTCGCTGGATTCTCACCACTACCAGAACCCTTTGCCATGTCCTGCTGTCCGATCTCATCACTTCGCTGGACTTCCTTCTCAGTCATCCTATCAGCTTTTAGTTCCTCTATTTGGGCAGACACACACTGAACCGCGGTGGTTTCCTCTTGGGTGTCCATTTTCTCAAGATTCTCAGATTTGCGTGTTTCCTGAGTACACATGTGAACATCCTCGGGACAGCTATATTCCAAGGTCTGTTGATAGGCTTCTTCCGCGGCTGAAGGCTGGGGTTCAGTGGAATCCCCAAGGCTGTGCTTTCGGGTATTCCGATGAAGTTTCCGATGAGTGTTGGCGTCCTCAGTCTCTGGAATCACACCGTCGCCTAGATCCCGCCAAGGAGCCTTCTCCTGTTTCGGGTTGTCAACGGCAGAGGTTTCCTCCTCCCTACGACGGACTGCGGGAGAGGAATCGCTCCGTTTGCCCGGGCTTCTCCGGCTCCTCTCCGAGACGTGCCGTTCCCATTGCCCGTGTCTGCTGGACCCGTCCTCGTGCTTCCGGGGCGTGCTGCAGTGCATCCTGTGCAGCGTCTCTCGGGCCCGCTTCAGCGACTTGTTCTTGCGCTCCGACTCGTGCCTCCTGCGGCGGCTGCGCTCGCCCTTGCCGGCGTCGGTGGCGCATACGCTCCCCGTGCGGCTGTGCGTCCTTGATTTGTGTCGCCCTCTGTCCGTTTTGGCGTCCGGAGCTGCGTGGCCGCCACTTTTGCCGGTCCGGACGGCGTCCCGTTTCGTCCTCTTGCGCGACGACGAGGCGGCCTCAAGGCCCTCTTCGTCGCTGCCGCCAATCGATATCGACCGCCCTCGGTGTTTCCTAAGAGGCGAGATGGAGCGGGATCGATGCTTCGGGCGGGCGCCGCGATTCGCAGCCGTGGCCTCACCCTCCGGACTGAGTCTCCTCTTGCGGCCAGAGTGTCGCTCTCGCTCTCTGCAGGACCTCTTGCCAGCCCTCACAGACACCTCATGCGACCTCTCTCTGGACTTGGGGCTCTCGCCAGACGGGTGCTGCGACAAGCTGGATCGGCGCGCTTTCTCACTCTTGCCGCAGTCTCTGGAGTATTTGGGCGGACTACGAGTTGAGCGATGACTGGTCTTCCTCGCATCGACCAACCCATGGTCCATCTGAATGGATCCAAGATCTACCCTGTCTGGAGCGGGATGATTGCGCGCACTGCTGGACTTCTTCGGTATCCGATAGCCGCTGATGGAAGATTTCCTCACTGCGTGGCGGTCGGAGTCGGTTTTGTCGGCAGATCTGCTTCGGCTTCCCCTCTCTCTGCCGTGATCATGGGCGGCGCTTGTGCTCAAGTCCCCGGCGGCTTCGGGGACGGCGCCCGGCTGTGAGCCCGCCAGTTTCGCTCCGGTCTCCGGATGCACGGCATGAGGGTGGGCCTCTCCGGACGAGGTCTGGGTCCGCTGGCCCGGGGCACCCTGCCTGAAACCAGTCCATCCCGGGTCTGCTGAGTCCGGCTGGCCAGGTTCCCGCACGGAACCAGCTCGGGGTCCCTCGAGTGGACAGTCGGCCTGCCTCAAGCTCGGGCTGTCCCAACGGTGGCCCGCGTCCACTCCGTTGCTGCGGCACGGGTAATCCCTCTGGTTCTTGCGTAGGTCGCGCAGCCTATCATTGATGGAGCTGCAGTGCACCTGCTCCTGCCGGTAACTTCGCTGACTCCTAGAAACAAAGAAGGGGTCCATTTGGTTAGCGTCATCGTTGCAGATTTCCACAACAATAGCATCAGCAATGCAGAGAACCACAGCGGACCGGAAAATATTTGGCTCTCTGATAAGCATTCAAGCCAATGCTTCAATATGTAACACATGGTGTCACTGCAAACCTTCCACTTAGTATTTCCACCATGCAAACCTTCAAGTCTTATCTATATGTCTCCTCCACATTCATCGACGATGGTCAGACATTGATGTAAAAATGCTGAAAATCATCGTGTTGGATTTATGGATTTTTGGGGGGTAATTACAAATGTAGATTCAAAGTACATTATGGGAAGCGACAGTGGGCTGTGTTAATGATTGGAGTGTTGTGGGTTCAAGTATCGCCTTTAACCCCTTACACTCCAGCCTAGATAAAGAAAAACGACAGGCATGAGAGGGCAGTCCAGCACAGGTTCTAGGATATACGGCCTACCAACCTTTGAGCCAGCTGCTCCAGCTCTCTGTCCTTCCTCTTCAACTCGGCCTGGGCTGTCTTGAACAGCTGCGAGATGTTGGTTTTCAGAGTCTCATTCTCTCGGACAACCGCTGCTTTCTACAGGGACGGAAGAAAGAATAGAGAGAGAGTCACACACCTGCCTACAGGGAACCTGGGAACCTTTCACCAACTTTCAACAATTTGTTTGACATAAATTGAAAAAAAGATACATCCACTTAAAATTATTTTTCACAATTGTTAAAATGTTCCAGGTATTTTGTTTCTTTATAAAAAAAATCTAAAAGTTCCAAGTAATTTTTTCCATTTTTTTCAAACTTGTTCAAAATGTTCTGTAAGTCTTAGATAGGGACTTGAAGGTTTGTATGGTGGAAATTATACCAAGTGGAGGGTTTGCGGTGACACCTTGTATCTCTTCTCTTTCAAGAAAGAGTTTGGCTCTGAAAAAAAGCCGGTAAGTCAACGTTTGGAGAAGTGTGTCAGGAGATGAGGAGACTGTCTCCTGATGACAGGCAGAGTGCACACTACCCGAAACGTTGAGTTACTGGCTCTTTTCAGAGCCAAACTCTTGAAAGAGAAGTGCGACATGGTGTCACCGGAAACCTTACATTTCCGTCAGTCTTTCCTTAATTTTGTCAAAAAGTTTCCAATTTTCTATTTGATCCAAAGAAGGAATAAGCTCATACCTGTGCCTCCAGAATCAGTAGCTGCGCTGTCAGCTCTTTCACTTTGGCTTCATTTTCGGCGTTGGCCTTCTCCAGCTGAGAGTCAAAAGAAAGCAAAACCAGCGTACAATTATTGAAGAAGAACTCCACATAAGAGAAGCCCAGAACAAGCATGGTGCCATGGAGACACTTTGATGGAGACTGGAGAGCTTGTACAGATGTTTGCATGGCAGATGAAGACAGTGCACATATGCACCATGGGAAAGGTGACCCGGTGTGCAATGCTTCAAATCAATGTCGCAGTACTAACAGTTATACGCTGTAATATAATGCGTCAGAGTAATATCGAAATAAATTGTTTTGAGAAGAAAAAAAAAATAATAATAATTTGACTAGAGTACTGGACTGGGATTTGAACCTGAAACCTCTGCTTTTGCATACCAGCGCTCTTCCCATACGAGCTATCCAGCCCTTAGATGGTGGCTTCCCCAAATAGTCAATTAGTCTTTGCCAGGATGGGAAGGCACCAGTCAGAAGCAGTTCCACCATGAGCTGCCGTATATCTCCAGGGATCACACCCCCGCTTTCATTCAGATGCAAACAACCAATGGTTGTAAACATGGCTACAGCAGCTCGGGGATCACACAAAGTGGGGGCAGCTTTTTTCGCTTCAAGTCAAACAAATCAATAACGGACTGGGACCTAGAGGTCTCGGATTCAAATCCCGGTCCAGTCAAAAGTTTTATTTGCTATTTTTTCAAATTGTTCACAAGTTCCCAGCCAGTTTTTCATTGAGTTGTTTGACTTAACTAAAAGAAAATGGCGCAAACTGGTTACTGAGTTCATGGACCAAAATTCAAAGATGCAAAACATGCAAGACTGATGTTCAGATCATAGCAGGACCTTTCTCAGTGGCAGTCCTGCTAGGCTCAACATGTCGGTTCCTCGACAGTTTTGAGATTTTACATTTGGGTCAATTCAGTATATGCTACTCAAAGGTCGAGTTCAGGCGCGCGCATTCTCATCTGCTCGTGAACAACCCTGGCGGACAGGTGGTGTGTGATCCCCGTGATCCCAGTGCAGTCGTTTTCATGTGGTTCGAGCACAAGAGCAAGGTTCATGTGTGAAGAAAAGACCGGCTGAACTCGAGCCAAGAGTTTACGTGCTCAAGAAAAGAAGCATTGTGCCAAACTACAGAAAGCTGTATGACTGTGGCTCAAGAACAGCACGCTGTTGTTACCTGCTCCACAGATGAGTGGCCATGTGGGGTCTGCTGCTGCTGCTGCTGCTCAAGGAGGATGTCGCTGTAGATGTCAAAGGTCGACTGGTTGCTCACCTCGTCGTCCATACTGCCATCCTCAGCACGGGCACAGTCTGGCCTACGGACTCTGTCTGGCAGGGGAATGAAGCAGATGACAGCATTCACTAGCCACAATGCCTATACATGTATCATCATCATTCATGGGCTGAGTGCTTATTTCATTGCAATCTCTGGCCAAAGTGCCAGCGGAGGGAACCTTACACACTCGACACTTCACTTCAATATCAGGTGAGGACAACTTGGCTTGATCTTCTAGTGTACAAGATTTACTTGGTGTGACTGGTAGGTCAAGTGACTGGTGTACAGGCAGTTCTTTTGAATGTGAGCCATGAAGGACGACAGATGTTCTCATCTATAAACAGATGTTCTAACATCAAAGCATGTATTAAAATCACAGAAACTATCCAGAAACACACCAACCCCCTACCCCCAGTATTACACACAGGAAAATGAAAACTGACAGGGAAATTTTGAAAAATTTTGAAAAAAAAAATGACAAAGAAAACCGTGACCAAACCAGAATTTGAACCCAAGACCTTAGGTGTTGCATACCATCGCTCTTACCGTCTGAGGCTCTGAGCTGAAGATTGATATCGTCCTTTTAACCTGCTTTTGAAGTTGACTGTCAAGTGTGCACGCAACCAGTTGGGAAGAGTGCATGTATTTGCTTTTGCAGTCAACGGATACTTCATCAGAATGCATAGGCTGATGTACAGTATATGACTAATCCTGTAATACTAATAGTATTAGTAATAGTATTACTTAGTAATACTACTTGCAAATGCTTCAATAAAGGTCAAGCGATACCCATATGTCCTTACTACCGCTAATCATCAGTTAGACTAAAGCAGTAATCTTGACACATCTGAAGTGAGCAAGGCTCAGGTAAATCAGCTTTTTAATATTCTCTTTTGCTTTCTGGCGTTTCGAGTCCTGCTCCAATCAATGGCAGATAAAATTTGCATCAGATTAGCTGACATTGTGAGGTCAGTAGTTATTGCAGGAATCTTTCAAAAACATTGTGACAATCTTTGTCCGCCAAGTTGCAACCACATCTACACTGTGATCGGTGGTTTACGGATCCAAACTGTATCTCACTATAATACTTTAATAGGCCATACTTACTACAACAAGTACAAATACAATACTTTACTAAATAATACTAATACTAGCATTAGTTTCAGTGACTGACTGTAATTGTACCCCTCATTCTTCCACTGGAAGAATGAGGGGTACAATTACAGTCAATAATGTGACTGGAAGTTCCAGTGGTCGGAGACCTCAGGTCCACCAGGGGGCAGGAGGATGAGGGTAACAGTCTCCGCAACAAATCTGACATATCCTAAATTACCGTTCTGCCCTGTTAACAATATTCAATAACACTAACAGTAACAGTAACATAGTAACACTAACACTACAGTAACAACAACACTCAACAGACACAGTCAAGCATGGATTGGATTCGGAGCGGGAATGGATACAAAAATATTTTGAAAAGCAATTCTGCACATTATTGACTTTCACTGCCTTGTACTAGTTAGTTGTACTGTCTGCCAAGTGCAAGATCAGTCAGCTTTTAAACTGCATCAATTGAGGTTTATTTCGGTGCTGTTCGTTCGTGTGTGGAAGGTTGGTTTTTTTTCCAGTAAAATAGCACCGTGTCCGGATATTGGGCAACAGACTGGGTACATTAACGATGGGCCTAGTCCAATAGTTGCGGTCTGTATCACTATCAATACAGACAATAGTTTAGTATCATATTGCTCATTTGCTGTAACGGTCTCCAGTTAGTGATGAGTTTACACACGGTTTCAACTACTAAAGAACGCAAAAATGCAAGGATTGATAAAAATGAAACAGCTAGCAAACGATAAAAATCAAACACACGTACTGGTTATCTCTCCCCTGTGCTGAGAGCATTAGTAGTGGCCCCGAAACTACGACAAGAATCTAGTAATAATGGTCACGAAACGCTGGACAAAGCTCGAAATCTATAAATAAAATCTAAACTCCCGCGAAAGACATCCAAGGTCTATTGAGCATTGGTGTGTGATACCTGATAGTGATAGCCGTGCCCGAAGTCATTGACATTGGCTGAGAATAAGACGCAAAACTATAGGAAGTGGCTGCAACCGCTTGAGGGCCCACATCCATAGACTCGTGTGTATCTTCAAGCCGCAGCCAATAATATTTTGGACACAGTCTTCACGTTCTATTTTTTTTTTCTCCGGCAGAGACACGGATTAAAGAGGGCGCCATCCAGTGACGGCGATCCGCGCTACGATGTGCTTGCGCGTACTATGTATGGCCTACTAATAGTTAATACAGTTGCGGTAATATCTGACTGATAATTTAATTAATCGAGTAGTGGCTTGTTGTCTGATGGAGGGATTATCCCACTATGGTCCCTACCTTAACTGGATCACTGGCGTCCTTGGCTTTGTTGCAATTGCATACTGCTACCTGGGGCTGGTTGTACGAGACCGCGGGATACTACTGTACTGTAAAACGGTTTTTATCACTGTTTATTTTTTTCGTATAATTATCTTAATAAGCGCCGATCTTGATCATTAACCCTTTGAGTACCACATTTTTTATTCGGTAGTTACAGTCCATTACCGAATTGTTTTGAACCCAAGGCAGCTTTTCATTGCACTCTTATTCAACGTCATTATTTTTTTCTCAATGAAGGCTCGTTTTTACAAGAAAAAATGGTGTATGTAGGCCTACAGCAAATTAATTCTATTCAGTATGATCATTCTGAAAAGGCCTATAAAATCTTGATGGAGGCTTAATGAGAGTCGCCCCTCAGAGACGCCAATGTGGCGCGATTTGGTACAATTTCTTGACAGTCCCCATGGCAAAAATAAGCATAATAGGCCTAATATAATCACAGGACCTATTAAACAACCACTTTCAAAACGGCCCTTGAATTCGGTGCGTGTCCTGAGGTACTTATCGAGACAACGGCCTCAAACAACGATCGACAGAAAAGTTGTTTTTACGGTGGCGTGCCTGGATATCGGTTCGGCTGGAACCACGTGCTCCCTGTACCGGTGACTTCTATTGGCGCCAGCGGCCCGCGTGTGGCTGAGGTGAGCCGGCGAGCCGTATAGCTAGTCATACACAGGGGTTTTCATTAATTAGCCGAAGGTAGTAATGGACACAGCATTGATTTGGGTGATTATTCTTCCGTTGCATCAGCGTACTGTTCTTGTGCCACCAGGTTTGGGTTGCGGTGGGCAGGTCATCTTGTAAGATGAGCGATCGTAGTGAGGGTGTATTATTGGTTTTGGGGGCCAGTGGCGAACTGGCTTTTGGAGGAGTCACACTGCATGAGCTAAGGGCACTAGGGGGACAAGGCGGTACGATAGATCGAACATTGTGATGGGGCGCACTCGCTGAACGTCAAGTCAGGCAGATGTACACGTGAGATTGGTATTCGTCCGTTGTCGGCAATCGGAGGAATTATTTTTTGTTGCGGCGGGGGTTCAGCGGTCGTAGCGGGAACGCGTTACCCGAGGGAATGGCTCGATCTGCAGGGGCGCATGCCGTGCAATACACGCTGGAGGCCGTGCAGTATCTCGTGAACGGCAACGCCAGGTCGCCCGTCAGGTATGTCAGAGGTCAAAGGTCAGAAATCGACCATCATCGGCTATCGGATGTGTCACCGTAATTATTTTCATGAACTGCGACCATGATAGGCTGACGGTCGTGACAGGCGACGGCGTTGATTCCGATCAACTGACGGCCATTGATTATCACTGCGCCAGAGGTGATGGTGGCGGTACCGATGGTGGTTGTTGTTGCTATCGTCGTTGTCGTTGTCGTCATTGTCGTTCTGGACCATGTCGTCATTGTCATCGTCGTCGTGGTGGTGGTGTGGGGGGCTGGTGGTGGTGGTAGTGGTGGGGGTGGCGACGGTGGCGGCGGTGGTGATAATATTGGTGACAAAAGCGACGAGTCATGTCGGAGTCTCGGAGATGACACCACATGACAAAAGTGACGATCAGACTGACGACAAGCCCAAAGTGAGGACACCACCGACAGAATACAAAGAAGAAGCGTTACCAAACGCCAGCCACGCCATACTTATTTTTACCTTGTACCCATCCCATGGCATACCTCAGTTGTACCGAAGACTGCACAGTCATTAGTCTTTTTTAAGACAAAATTACCGAGAGAGTAGTTTCCTTAAAGAGTTCTTCCTGCGTTTGCCCAATCAATCCCTGATACACACCGTCATGAAAAACCCCCGAAAGGGGACATTTTCAAGGAAGTGGCCACAATTGGGCTGTGCAGCTATTGCATACTGCACATCACTGAATGCACCGCTTCGATCAGAGACCTGCTCATTTTTATGGATCACGCTATTTGTACATAATTTTATAGCAAAGGAATTCAGCTGGGTTATTTTGTGTTCTCTAAAGTCTATACCATGCATGGAACATGACTATTATTTTTCTTACACTTTAAACATCATTGCAAAGGCTGTCGAAGGGTCAGTTTCAGACCAATGCTTCGGTGTCAAAACTTTACCTTTAGGGCTATCCCATTTTGGAGCACTTTCCTCATCACCGATGTACATGAACATCGCGCCGATGCATGGATGATGATAATCATTTTCTGTTAATACTGTTTTAATCGTTTTCTAACTTTCTCTGTGCCAGCCCTGGCTCTGCGCAGAAACGTCGTCCCCGTTGCAAAGCGACCTTGTCCCGCGCACGTGCGTCACGAACAGGCCCGAATCGATGAAGGTGTGGGGAGGGGGAAGGGAGGAGAGGGGGGAGGGGCGGGGCTGGTCGATCGCAATCCGTTTCAGTTGCACATGCAAAATAATATATAGCGACAAAATGCGATTTCCCATGCTATCTCTCTCCCTCTCCCCTCTCTAGAATGTACAGCTGCCTATTCTCAGTTATACAATCAGCAGCATCCCTGAAACAAAATAAAATGGCGGTGGCGTCTTCCTTAAGTTGGCAAAATACAGAACAAAACAGATCTTAATGCAGTAGGCCTGATATATATACAAAAATGTTGCAAACTGCTTATATGACTCAAATAACCAAAAAGTGAATAGGCCCTAATTATCAAAAATTAGGAGGGTCTGACGTTGTCTGCCTTTGAGAAAGGTCCTATAATAATAATACCAGGAACGGAACGTCAGGCCCCGTCCTAATTTCTGATAGTTCTAATGACTCTTCGATCGATCCTAAATTTCTCAGAAAAAGACACGGTCCTGCTAGAGTCGAAACGCCAGGCCTTCAACGTTACCACCAGTCAACAAACACTGCAATGAATTATCGCATTATTAAATGGCCACGGGAGTTGGAAAACATGCTTTAGAATCGAAGAGAAAACAATGTAGCCTACGTTGGGGACTGTCTGTAAAGACTGAAAATAATGGCCACAATTTCAGGCTTCCAAAAATAACGAAGTTTCGATGGCAGTAGGGCATTTTTCTCATCGGGATAATCTGATACATTATATGATTGTTTTAGAAAGACTGAGAAAGAACACTACGAAGTTCCAGCAACCAACACCAGATGAAGAAGTACGTATAGGTGCACCCACCAAACCAAAAATGTTAATCAGTTACATGCGCATTAGTGAAGTGGATAATACACCATAATTAATATATTTATAATAATTAACACTCGATCCCCTCAGTCACTCGCTCTGGGAGCTCGGGCCGGCTCGCCCGAAACAATCTGTTCCCTGGCCAAAATGTTTGATATTTGCCATAATAATTATTTAAACGTTTCAGTGATGAAATACTGACCTGAAGAGAAACCAAGACGAGAGCATGCAGACGCCGGACTGTCTGCATAATTGAATAGTAAGCGGGTGGGGAGGAATAATTATTATTCTGTATTATCTCAGTGAATCTGCGTCTTGTAGCTCTCATCCAATAATCTTGAACATTATTATTAGTTCCCCTATTTTTTCGCCATAAAGCAGTTATACTAATTATTTCACTTAGTCCCGGCAGCACTTGAAGTGCTGGTGGCGCTCTGCAACTTGTGTAAAATAGGTTAAGGCGAAAAAAAGAGCTGACCCGCATAAAAATCAAGTGTACACTTAGCAATTGAGCGAGCAGACGACCACGAAGTACGAGCGAGAGAGCGCAGAAAAAAATTACAATTGACAGTCACGTGATACGCCAACTCGCCCCTAGAGGCCGCCATTTTGAATTCGCCCCGACCCGAGCACACAGCGTTCGTGTGCAAAGTGTATGGTACCACCGCCGTCACCCGGGGTAGGAAGGCAGGCGTCGTGTCGGAGGGGGATTTAACAACCCAAGATATCTCTGTCGGCCCTTTTTTCCCCCTCCCCTTTCTGCTCTCGACGGTCGTTGTCACTCCGTGGACTCTCTTTGGTGTGTTTTTCTCGTCCCTGTGTTTTTTGTGTGTGTGTGCAGCATGTCGGGGCAGAGTGTGCTAGACCGCGTCACGGCGGCCAAGCACACCATCACCGGGTCCGACTTGGCCAAGTCCGTCTGCAAGGCAACCACGGCCGAGGTTATGGGACCAAAGAAGAAGCATTTGGATTGTGAGTAGAACCAGACAGTGAACTCCTCCTTCCCTGGTTTTTTTTTGGCGACTGCTGTGGCTTCGGGCCCCTATCGGAAACCGGCAGCTCAAATCTCAGTCATTGCGTTATTTACTGATTTGTGAAAAACTAACTCACTGTCACTGTGTCACTCAGTGTCACTGCCACAGTCATGTAACTAGGCCTAAAACGACTACGCCTACCGTAGTTACCGCCTACTAAAGTACTAAATTGCAAATACAGCACACACTGACACAGGCGTTTAAAACACTAGTTCAGTAGAAAGTAGTTGGCAAGTTTTAGTTTACGCAGTGGCTGTTGTTACGGCAGTCGTCCGTGTGGTTCCCTGACTTGATTGTATTTCGTCAGCATTGCAGGCTGCTTGAACCAGTCTATTACTATTACTGATACTTAGTCTGGTTCCAAGAGCTAAACATCCTGACAAATACTGTGAAGTCAGGGAACCACACGGACGACTGCCGTAACAACAGCCACTGCGTTTAGTTTAACCCTCGTCCTCACTAGTACTAAGTAGTAGTAGTAGTATACTATTAGTAATAATAATTATTACGCAGTGGCTGTTGTTACGGCAGTCGTCCGTGTGGTTCCCTGACTTGATTGTATTTCGTCAGCATTGCAGGCTGGTTGAACCAGTCTAATTTATTAGCTGATAGTCTGGTTCCAAGAGCTAAACATCCTGACAAAAACTGTGAAGTCAGGGAACCACACGGACGACTGCCGTAACCACAGCCACTGCGTAATTATTAATAGCCCAAATTAAACCACCAATTGTAATGTAGACAACATTCATGCCACATGACATGGTCAGGCACAACCACTTGACGCCAAAATTGGACTTCAAAGTCACGCGATGTGTCGACGTTTCGGTTGCCAACTGCTAACCTTTATCAGGCAACTGAAGAATGCGCGCTGCTGCGTCCGTTTATAATCCACTTCGCCGGTTCCTGTGTAGTGTGTACATGTACTTGTCTACACCACCGCGATGAACAACCCCTTCATTTCTATTAAAATTGGACTTACAGTTTTCCCCGAAAAAGTCATGATGTTGTGGTGCCTTTGTGTGGCCCTTGTCTAGTCCGAGTAACTTGGACTCGAGAAGTCACCCTTTTTTTATCGTAATTTGAAATTTGGAGGGTCGGGTGACTGTAGCGTCCAAGGAAACCAGAGTGCCAACCATTACTGGGTCCAAGTATGGTCCAAGTTTCTCGGACTAGCCAGTGTGTAGGAATACTTAGTGAGGACCGAATACTAGTGAAGTGCATGTTCTGTACTCAGTGCCTGGTGTCACTTCTGACCATCGTCTCAGCTCGTCTGGTTGACTGACAAATAATGCGTCACAAAATCATGGGGAATACTGCAAAGTGCAACTGCAAGTCCAACTTTTTGGGCAAGTGTTGGTGCCAGACAACACTTGTCATTTCTCTACATAATAATAGTTTGTCTATTTTTTTTTACGGTGAGGGTATTACAGTTTACTTTAAGAGGTCTAAAACCTTTTTTATTCTTAATGATTTGTAGTGATATACAAAAATGTTGCAAACTGCCTTTGAGAAAGGTCCTGCTAGGATCGAAACGTCAGGCCCACTAAATTTTAGACTTACTGATTTGTGCTTAAAAATGTGAGGCCCTCCTATTTTTTTTGTAAAAGCAGAACTTTTCTTTTACCCACATTCAGTTCCTAGGAAGCTGCAAGTTGAGGTGCTGTAATCACCGGGGGTTGGATGGGACTTGGGATTGTGGGTGAGGGGGTGGGGGGAGTGTTGACTTGTATCTTGGAAGATGGGTATACAAGTGGAAGTGAAAATCATTGACTGGGGGTTACCTTATGCGGAAAGATTTTGGTTTATACCTCATTGTAAGAGGGTGGAAAAAACTAACTAAACCTACATGTAAATCCACAATACAACAGTCAAAATAGACCAACTATTAAGTATTACGTATGTAGAAAAACGACACTCTGGCACAACCACTTGCCAAATTGGACTTGAAGTAATCCCAAAAATCATGATTTTGTGACATGTACCGGTATTTGTCAACCAGATGATGGTCAGCGGTGCCAGGAGCCACTGTGTACAGTCTACAGAACATGCACTTATTCTACATATATACGCGCCACACATACGGTACGTGCTTTAACCCTAACTACCCACAACTTGTTTCTAGCACATGACCTGAATCCTGCACAATCCTACAATCCTTCAGTGTTAAAAGCCCCATATGACCTGAATCCTACACAATCCTGCAATACTGTTGAATGAGCGCCACTGCCTGAATCCTGCAAAATCCTGCACTGAAATTTTGGGCAGTGTTATGTGAAATTTTGGAAAGGACAAAACTGCGATTTTTGTTGTGGCTAATAAAGTTTACAATTGCGACTTTATGCTTACTGTAGTCTTTATCTTTGCCTGTTATGTTTTTTGTTTTATTTTTTGTTTATTTTTGTACATTTTAGATCCTGCACTGAATTATGGGCAGTGTTATATGGAATTTTAGAAAGGACTAAAATTGTTTGTTTTTTGTGGCTCAGAAACTTTACAATTGCAACTTCTCGTTGCTGTATTCTTCATCATTGCCTTTTATGTTTTTTGTTTTTGTTTTGGGGTTTACTTTTGAACCTTTTAATTTTTTTTTGTAATTTTTTTTTGCAGGGGTTTCTTTGGTCTTTGTGGGAGTGTTTCTTTGGTCTTTGTGGGAGTGTTTCTTTGGACTTTGTGGGAGGGTTTCTTTGGTCTTTGTGGGAGTGTTTCTTTGGTCTTTGTGGGAGGGTTTCTTTGGTCTTTGTGGGAGTGTTTCTTTGGACTTTGTGGGAGGGTTTCTTTGGTCTTTGTGGGAGTGTTTCTTTGGTCTTTGTGGGAGGGTTTCTTTGGTCTTTGTGGGAGTGTTTCTTTGGTCTTTGTGGGAGTGTTTCTTTGGTCTTTGTGGGAGTGTTTCTTTGGTCTTTGTGGGAGTGTTTCTTTGGTCTTTGTGGGAGTGTTTCTTTGATCTTTGTGGGAGTGTTTCTTTGGTCTTTGTGGGAGTGTTTCTTTGGTCTTTGTGGGAGGGTTTCTTTGGTCTTTGTGGGAGGGTTTCTTTGGTCTTTGTGGGAGGGTTTCTTTGGTCTTTGTGGGAGGGTTTCTTTGGTCTTTGTGGGAGGGTTTCTTTGGTCTTTGTGGGAGGGTTTCTTTTCCTACTTCCTTTCCTTCTTTTTCTTCTCCTTTTATCGGGAGGTGGTTCTAAGGTTTTCTTCTTTGGTGTTTATTTCTTTGTCTTCTTTGTCTTCTTTGTCTTCTTTGTCTTCTTTGTCTTCTTTGTCTTCTTCTTGTTTGATGGGTCAGGCGACTGGTATGGGGCAGATGACTCGTCAGTTGTTGTAAAGAGGGTCTCTTGACGGGCTGCTGCTTTATGGAACATTATAAAGCATATTCCTGGGCATAGGTTTACTTTGCACACAGCACACCCGTCTCTTGTCGTTTTGGTGTAACCGGACTTGGTCACACCGTTGTGGTGAAGACACCAATGACATCTTTTCGGGTAGAGGCCCGGCATCCTACAACTGTAGTGCCCCATGATGTTGTGGGTGGGCACAGCTTTGGGGGACTTGGCTTGGGGATTGGTAGAGCCCTTAGCGTAGCCGTCGATCAGCTCCATGCCTAAGTGGAGAAGGAATTGGCTGTGGCTGAGGAGCTTGGTGGTGGATGGAGTGGCGTCATCATCCAAGCTAGATGGCTCATCCGTTACTTCCTGATGTCGGTGTTTGATGTAGGAGATGTAGCCGTTGACTCGGCATACATCCATCAGGAAGTACAGGATCTTTTTCCACCAGTACTGAGCCTTCCGGGAGCAGGTGTAATAGGCACGGAGCTGATCACCACGGTCAACCCCACCCATGTGAGCAATATAATCAATGACCTGTGGGGGGGCTGGGACGATGGTTGGCTTCCGGCGGCCGTCTTCACCAGGGACCTTCCTGCTCACACTGTGGACAGGATCACGCCATCCTTGATGGGCAGTGGAGAGGACCATCATGGCCTTGCTGTCCTTCCACAGGGTGGCAACCATCTGGCCATTCTGCCGGGCGTAGAAGGACCCCCGCCTGACACGCTTCATGGCTCGCATCCTTCCTGTCAGCTCCTTAGGCAGACCTCGGCTGTTCGACTTGATTGCTCCTGTCAGGTATATCTTCCAGTCGAGAAGAGCCTTTGCCAAAGGGATGGAGGTGTAGAGACGGTCGGTAAAGATGTGGTGGTAGCGGCCACGGTGGTGCTTGGCCAACTTCCTCGAAATGCCGGTCATGGTCGCCTTCTTCCACGGGTGTGCCAGGAAGTTGAGGATTGCTCCTGATGAAGACTCGGCCAAGACGTACATCTTAAAGCCCACCCGGATGGGCTTGAAGGGCATAAAGAATTTCTTGACGGCGGCCTTGTACCCTCTATACCGCACCATGGCCTCATCGATGGCTAACTCACGGGCAGCATGGTATCGTGTGAGGCACCGATGACGCACTTTATCCCAAAGTGGCTGAAGAGGATAGAGGGGGTTCTTTCTTTTGAAATTGTACCGATGCTGGGCACTCTTCAGCAGTGCCGGGTCCTTGTCGGGGTCAGAACAGGCGATGAAGGTGTTTATAACATCAAACCTGTTCCGCGGCATGGTCTGGGAGATAACGGCATTTCTGAGGGCGGGATGCGAGCTCCAGTAACTCCTGTAGTTGGGCAGCTTGATCAAGCCCATGAGGAGATGGATGCCGAACCAGGCTCTTAGCTCGGGGACTGTGGTGGCCGTCTTCCTAACTTCCCGCAGTTTCATGTTTGTCCATTTGACAATGGAAACAAACAAAGATATCGGGAAGAACTGCAGGAAGTAGTGCAGAGGGGACTCACTGCGGCGGAACTTGGGGCCAGGTGGTCTCTTCCCCTTGAAGGGTCTCACCAAGACGTCGTCCAGACTTCTCGTCCACCCCTCCTCGTCTGACGGATAATCTGGCTGGAATGCCGAAGGTGGATCCGGATCGTCGTCAGAATCGGGTTCTACCAGCTTGCCTCGTGTCTTCTTTCCAGTCGGGCGGCGACGTCTGGCTGGTCTCTGGGTTCTGGGTGGGCTGGGGACATCACTCCCAGTTTCCTCTTCCTCCTCCTCCTCCTCTTCTTCCCCCTCTTCACTCTCCTCAACCTCCTCTCCAAATCCTGACCCATCCTCCTCTTCTTCCTCCCCCTCCTTTTCCTCCTCTTCTTCCTCCCCCTCCTCTTCCTCCTCTTCTTCTCCCTCTTCACTCTCCTCAACCTCCTCTCCACATCCTGACTCATCTTCTTCCCAACTCTCCTCAGACATGTCAGAGAGGCTGCTCTGGCAGGCAATATTCAGAAACTCCTCTTCTGAACTATCGGATGTTTCCACCACGGCCCGGTACTTCTTTCCCATGTGGACACCTGCTTCCATGGCACTTAGGCGTATGGCCTGACGGAGATCAGCCTTTCTGGCTGCTTTTCTTCTCTGAGCTTTCTTCCCATCACTTGTCTTTGGGAACTTCTTTCCCCCGCTCTTGACCGGTGGCTCTTTTCCTCTCTTCTTCTTCTCCGGCTGCCCTCCCTGGCTCGGTCCCTCTCGTTTCTTCCTCATCTTCCCCTTCCTGCTCTCACTATCACCCATGAGGGAACGATAGAAGTAGCTTGACTCGTCTTGAGTGAGTGAATGCTGCAAGCGTCTTAACTCATGAGACGTCATGGTTGTCTGGTGGAGATCTGGAGTTTTCAGCCTTATTTATAGCTAAAAATTGTAGCATTTTTGCATAGATTATATAATATTGCATAATGAGAGCTTACTCTTCATTGTCATGCTCCTTTTGAAGTTCACTGACATGTGTAATTATACAACAAAACAATGACCAACTGAAAAAATACCTTCTAATAATGGATTTGCCCAAGACTTGACCCCCTGACCATTCTACAATACATTGCATGAAGAGTGCTATGAATTCAGACACCAGACCACTAATCCCCTGATCTTGGGGTCTATACATTGTATGCTGAGTGACCCTGCCCATTGACCACTTTACCATACTTTGTATGCAGAGTGCTATGTACCGGTAATCAGACACCAGACCACTGACTGTCCCCCAGTGACCACCTTTACCATACCCCCTTTACCATACCCCCTTTACCATACCCCCCCCCCACTTGTATGCAGAGTGCTATGTAATCAGACACCAGACCACTGACTGTCCCCATAGTGACCACCTTTACCATACCCCCCCCCCCTTACATACAACCCATTACCCAATCACCACATGACCTTCAATATGACCACCTGCCTTTCATGTACATGTTGTCCACAGCATGCAATGTACACTCTGAAAGTGAAATGCTAATGAGTGATCGAAATAAACAAAACCTGCCAATAGACACACCCTGAGTGATCTAAATAAACAAGTCCCAGTGTGGTCACACCAGTACTGATTACCCAGTAACCCCCCCCCCCCATTCATGCCTCCACTTGACATTGGGTGAACTCAACCATGAACCTCAGCACACTGCCATTCACCCCAACAATTGACCAGAACATGACCAAAAGCTCATGGGTGAATGCACCCACGAAAACAATGTCAGTGCACTGCAACACTCCAACAACTGACCAGAAAATGACCAACCGCCCGTGGGTAAACTTGACCAGAACATACCCAAGAGCTCGTGGGTAAGCTCACCCACGAAAGCTGTCTGAGTGCACTGCCCGAGACACTCCAACAAGTCACCAGAACATGACCAAAAGCTCATGGGTGAATGCACCCACGATAACACTGTCAGTGCACTGCAACACTTCAACAACTGACCAGAAAATGACCAACCGCTCGTGGGTAAACTTGACCAGAACATACCCAAGAGCTCGTGGTAAACTCGCCCACGAAAGCAGTCTCATTGCACTGCCCGAGACACTCCAACACATCACCAGAAAATGACTAAGAGCTCGTGGGTAAACTCACCCACGAATGCAGGCCAGTGCAATCCCAAACCTGACAGACCAACAGCATTTCCCTGGACCATTGGTACCTACTCCTATTTTTGATAGGCCATGTAACCTGGATCCTACATTTTCCTCAAGTGACAAAAACTCCACATGCCCTCAATCCTACAGAATCATCCTCCATCACATTGGGCCTTATAACCTGAATCCTGCATTTTCCTACAGTGACAAAAACTCCACATGCCCTCAATCCTGCAAATTCCTACAATGCATCAACTACCACATGCCCTCAATCCTGCAAATTCCTACACTAGGACAATAGGATTCTGTAGGATTTGGGATGGTTAGGGTTAATCATGACTTACAGTGTAGGCCAAGGGAAAACTGTAAAGTCCAATTTTATCGGCCAGTGGTTGTGCCAGATCATGGATGTTGTCTAGATACATGTACATTACAAATGATGGTTTAATTTGGGTTAAGGTTTTTCCCCCAGACTTTTATAGTGAGGGAATTAAATTAAAATATTGCCTTAGCTACAGACAGGTAAGTTTTGGTACACTTACTGTACATTACATGCACTTTAAGTGTGATTCAACAGTGTACCCAGTCAGCCAGTTTGTCTTCAAACGGGTCAAAATATACATGTACATTTAATTCCCAGGGAAATTCCCGGGAAAAGAAACTCCCTTGAAATTGCTGTGTTGGTCTGAGTCATCAATAAACTGAACCCAGAAAATCTAAAAACAGCTTTCCATCCATCTATCACATGAAGGCGAAAAGAAAAATCACAACCCCCCCCATCATTGCCTGTGTACTACTGTACAAAAAAAGTACACTCATCCTGTGAGCATACAGATGATCTGATGGTATTGAGATAATTAGTCAAACAAATAGGAAAAACTCACAGGGAACTTTTGAAAAATTAAAAAAAAACTTCGATTGGAGGTTTCGGGTTCAAGTCCCGGTGTCATGCCAAATAGTGTCCCCTGCCAAATAGTGTCCACTCATTAGCATACTGATCGCTGATTGGTCCAATACGTATGACATTCAACCACCGTGGTTGGGGTATGGTTGCGCACTACACACGCATTGTGTATGGTTGCTGGCCTAACACACGCATTGTTGGGCACTTTGGTACCGTTGGACCCTAACTGTAACCGTAACGCTAACCCTAACCCAAACAACCCTAATCCTAACCCTAATCCTAATCCCAATCCTAATTCTAATCCAAACCCTAACCCTAACGACCCTAAGCCTAGTCCTAACGCTAACCAATCAGCGATCAGTATGCTAATGAGCGGACAGTATTTGGCAGGGACACTTTTTGGCAGGACACCGGTCTTGTCAAAGTTTTCCCTGCCACTTTTGAATATAATAGTCTAATTATAGTAATAATAATCTTCGCAAAATACATGACTGTGGTAATTTGTGGTTTCAGGGAGGGTTAAAGTTAATGTAATGTACACATGATACATGTAGTTACATGTACATATGTACAGTATAATAGGCAAATGCTATTATCTGACATAAAAAGACTGTATAAACATGTACTGTACATGTACATGCCCATGTACCAGGTACTGTTCCTTCATAAGTGTACATATGTACAGTTGTACATGAAGTCATGAACATGTACAGTATGTTCCTGTTTTGTACCTTCATAGTTCATACATGTACATGTACGTATACTGGTACATGTATTCATATTGTACACACCTGTATGTGACCCTTTGGCTTTAATTTTAAACGGCCACACACCGCATCTAATAAGTTGAGATTTACATGTACATTGCACGTGTTCAATAACTGCATTACACAATTGTGTGCTTGCATGATGTACAGTATGTGTTCAAATATGTCTGTAAATCATCTTACATGTTCAATGTGCATTATGTACAAAGGTCATTACGGTACCTTGTGAATTTGTCATTGAATACGGTACATGTGTAAGGTTGTGCCGGTTTTGAAATTTAGATACTCGGTATACCGTGGGAAAAACAAATCTGTGGTTTCGGTATACCGTGAACTAGAGCTGTGATGTCATTATTTCCTTATACGTGGGGACATGTAGAAAATGCAATGTGCAATAAAATGCAATGTTTATGCAAAGGAAAGACAGGGACAGTTGGCCAGTTGAAAATATAGCAAGATTGAATCCTGGCAAGTGGTAGTGAAGATGATAATATACCGGTACACATTGCATTACACAAATGAGTGAATGTGGGTTATAGGCCTAATGCACCAATTCAAGCCAGATACACGTACATGTACATGTACATATGTATGTATTTCATCACGATATAACGATACAACCGTATCTACATGTACATTTAATAGTTATCTACATGTATTGTACAGACTACATGTCTCAATCAATATACACTGTATAGTTTACTGTACACAATACACATATGTCTCAATCAATGTGCAGTGTGTACCGTCCTTGACATACCGGTACATGTACATGTACAGTGCAACTGTACACACATGTACATGCACATGTTCATCGATCATCGGGTTAATAAAAGGACAGAAATAATTGAACAATAAGAGGAAAAGATATAGTACATTGTAAATACAACCACTGGAAATGTCTGTAATGAAATGCTACTGTACATGTACAGTGCACAGTACTGTAGTCTTTACATTACAGAACATGTACAATCCGAATGTACATGTACATATACAGTACAGTACATGTACATGTACATGTAACTTATGCATGAGTACACCATGGAGCTAGTACATACCGGTAATTGTACATGTACGTACTACATATACATGTAGGTACCGGTATCCGGTACATGTATGTGTACGTACAGTACACATGGAATGTACAGGACGTGTACATAACATGTACATGTACATGTATGTGTAGAAATGTAAATGGCAAGACCGAATTTAACCAGAGTAAAATCAGGCAAATGGACGCCTTGATTTCTGATACTGTGATAGAGTGAGAGTTGCATTACCACATACATGCGGGAATATTGATTTTAAATTTTGGACCCACTGGCCGATTAGCTGTGGGTTTGGAAGGATTACGGTGTACATGTAAGTGTGGCCAGGGAATGCATTCCTTATGAACAGTGTCATAGGCATAGCACTGTGGTTAACACAACATGATGACTCAGACACAACTCCTACTCACTGTACAAGTACTGTATACTGTACATGCATGCATACATGTACATTCTGCACACAGTGCATACATGTACTGTACAGTACATGTACATGTAAGACAATGTACATGTAAGACAATGTACATGTACATGTATACATTGTAGAATGGTGTGGGCGTATCTTGTACTAAAGCACAGTCAGCACTCAGCATACATGTACAGTATGTAAACATGTACAACACTATACTGTACATGTACATTTACACGTGTACAGTACATGTACTGTACATGTATGTGCCATTGTGTGTACTTGCGGTGAGCCTGGCATGATTCTAAAATTTTCTTACTACAGTACAGTGGGAAATGACTGTCTGAAGTGGTCGACCCCTTGGGTTAAGCATTTTCTATGACCCCTTTGTAAGGTTGAAATATTATCTGTGACTGTGCAGTTAGTGGTTTGGTTTCTGTTGGCACAATGTACATGTGTACAGTACGCTTACCACATGCATGTGTGTTGGCATACCTTTACAGATTCATGTACCAGTACATGTACACTGTACGTGTACATGATGTACATGTACTGTACACTTTTTGATGGGTCTGATTTTACATTCTCTAAAATTACATGAAAAAGAGGGCCTGGCATTTCGATCCTATCACTACACTAGTATCAGGACCTTTCTCAAAGGCAGACTGTAATTTGTAAAGACAGTGACAAGAACATACAGTACAGTATGTACATTTGTACACATGTAAACAAATGAGTGATTTGCGATTTGGTTTTCAGCTTGTCAATGTCATTCTGCCTTTGAGAAAGGTCCTGCTAGGATCAGAACGTCAGACCCTCCTAATTCACGAGATTTGCATGTGGGCTGTTTTCATCAATATAAAGCAGCTTGCGATAAACATGTAATTTGTGTATTTACAACAATGTACATGTACATGTACAATTGTACATGTATTACTCCATTAGAATAACGTGTACATGTATTGTAGCCTGTACTGTTGGCCCCTCGATGTACATGTAGATAAGATTTGTTTATTGTTTGCGTTTGTCAGGTTTTGATTATAAAGCAGTGATTATTTGTTGAGATTACAATGAGTCGACCTGTCTTATGCGGACTGAGCTTTAGATAAATGTACATACAGTCATACACATGTACCTGTATACAATTGCAATTTTGCATTTCTCTAATGCATTCCAGCTACACAAATAAATGCAGGGGTGGGGAAGGAATTTGTATGCAAACTATGCATAATGTAATTAGCTCTCTGGCGCTCATGTTCTAATGTAATAACTTTGCCAGTCAGCCCAGTCGCTCATGTGGGCCTTATTTGCTCAGTTAGTGGGTGGCGCAGATATATGTACATAGCATTAGCAAGCTGCCCTAAGTACTACAGACAATTAATTTTGCTCTGGAGACTGCACAGCCTATCAATCCCTTCAGAGCCAAAGTTCTCCTCTGAAAATTAAAACCCAGAACAGATCCCTAACATCTTACTAATACATGTACTGTGTACTGTACATGTACTGTACTGTGTAGTCTATACTGTACATACAGGTACATGTACACTGTACATGTACGTATCTCCGACAATTACATTTCCTGTGGAGACTGTATGATCTGTATGATACATACCGTACATGTATGTATGATCTTTGCAGAGCCAAAGTTCTCCTCTGAACTTCTAAAGGAAGGCTGTATTAGTTTGTCCGCAAAAAAATACACTACATGTAGATCCCTAATGACTTCATACAAGTTCATGTACATGTATGATCATGAAGGTATAGGAGGGTGTAGCTGCCTTAATTAAATAAGGCAGTTGATTTAGCTTTGGACATTACATGTACATGTACAATGTACATACTGTGCACTATACATTGTACATATATTATGGGCATGACATGTACAGGTGCAATGCCTTATAGACACCAAATGTCCCTCTAATTCTAAATGACTGACTGAGTTACAAGTACATGTAGTCTGTGAACCAATCAGATCGTAAACACTCAATACAAAAATCACCAATGGTGGTAGTACCTTGATGGTTAATTAAGGGAATGCCAAACCTCAAGAATTGGAATCAGTTTGAGCATCCACGGTTGAGCAAAGAGGAAAGAAAGAATCCGATGCTGGCATTATTCCTTCTGACCTCTTGGCACCAAGGCAACTCATTATGATGCGCGGGCGGCCGCAATCTGTTAATTCATTTAGAATGAACCCCCCAGAGATACAGTAGGCCATCCGCTTGGATCCAGGTCCACTTCAATGAGTGTTGACTCAGGCCTCCATTGGATTTCTCTGCGATTGGAGAAGAGATGTTCCAACCAGTGTCTGTCAGTGTGTTCACATTTGGGAAAGACAGTGGAACTGCACTAGTACTACGCAGGGTCATACTGGCAACCATAACTGTTTACCGTAGTTTTTTTAAAAATAATTTTTGGCAAATCTTAAATACATGTACATGTAATTAATTGATACGTGTTTTGTGTTACTGGTACATTGAACATGTGATCGTCAGTTTTAAGTGTACTAGCAAAGTTGCTGAGGGATGTAAGACTTAGAAAAAAATTATGTCGGGTATCTCATACTGCTCATTTTTACGTAACTGTGAAAACGCTAAAAACTGAAGGGCACCTGCACCCCTGCCGTGAATCTCATGGTCGCGTATGCGCTCACATGCAGTGACATCTCTCGGTCAGGTACACTGTAAGCTCTCACCTGCAGTCGCTCAATTTATTGGCCTTCGGGGATTTTCAGGAAATTACTTTTACCCTTTTCCCACTACAAACTGCTTAACCCCGAGATTTGCCGCCCCGGGTTTAGCATTCTGTACCCCGGGGTTCGTTAACCCTGAGTTCTGTTCCCATTTGTCGCGTTAACCCGGAGTTTCGCGAAACCCGGGGCGAGCTTGCCCCGGGTTAACGATGTGCGATTTCCCACTACACCCAACCCCGGTGTCCGTCACTGCCCGGACCGGAAATCCCACAGCGCGCTAGCTGGTCCCACAATGCCTCGTACCGCCTTGTCGCCCAGCAACCACCCGTCGGCGCGCGCTGCCTGACTGGATACATGTGGGCTGCACTCGATTAACGGCATAATCCGCACTCTCGTGTACATGTACACTGCATTGAAAATGGCGTCAGATATAAATATAATATAGATATAAAATTTCGGCAAATCCGGGGCATCAAGGCAATTTGCCGACTTTTTTTATTAGTACCGATGCAAACACGCTGTAAGCACTTTAAAAAAAACTTTCAAAATAGGCGCTGAAGGCACTGTATCGTTGTTTTAGGTCTCCTACTAATATATCATCGTTTCTGTGGGACCACAATGCCTAAAAAAGATTATTTTCCAACATAAAAATGACGTCTAAAATAGGTTTCAGTCAGCCACCAATACGTATTCTCACGGAACATGAACAGTACCATTCAGGTATGGCCGGGGTGCTACTGCTATAGTAAGCGGGACGACAAAAAAATCTGACAATAGATCCTCACAAAAAAATCAAAATAAAAGGGATTCTAAAGAGCCTACATGTTTTGTAAAGATGGATTTTTAAGCAGCTAGGTCCAACCTAAACGAGCATATTATCGGAGCTTATTATTGTATAAACTCGCACCCCTCTCATTCCTAATAGAATAGTCCATGCTGTCAAGGTATCGCGATGTGGGTTCGGTGTTCCAAAACCTTCTCATCAGTTCTCGTCCAAAAAATTGAGAATAGGCCTAACTGTCGTAGGCCTACCTGAAAAAAATAAAATAAAGTTTGCGACATTTTTGTGCTGTATCATGAAGTAGTAGCTCGTTTTGCTGTTTAGCTTTCTCCTTTCGGGGCATGGTTACGACTTTGAAAAGGCACCCGCGAACACGCAAACCTTTGACAGCTCTTCGATTCTACTTTCGCACGCAACCCGACCACGTGCTGCATGCTGCGCAATCTATCTATCGTGCAACGCAAATCGCTCCCAACTACCGTTGGTACCCGTTGTTTGGTACAGCCAGCGATGTCCAAGATTCACTGGTACCCGCAGATTAAAAGTTTGTTGACATGAAACTGTCAGGATCGAACGCACTGTCCATGTACGTATCTGACATGGCCATGTAAGTACTGTACATGTACATGTACATGTACATGTACAGTACATTGATCGTGTATGTGTACGTGTATACATGTACATGTACAGTAGATGCACATGTACTGTACATTGATCGTGTATGTGTACGTGTATACATGTACATGTACAGTAGATGCACATGTACTGTACATGTACATGTACACCCATCCACAGTCCATACAGTTGTGCACAGAATGCGCAATGTTTAGCTGACAGTGCGCACGGTACAGTGAAGCTTCCATGTGTGCTGCACACACACTGCACCGCAGTCGGAATATTATTTCATGCGCGCTGCAGTGTGCTAAAAGGGCACGGCAATTTGTTGCCGTGAAAATCCTCCAAATTTAAGGGCACCGCGGCAATTGGTGAGGGCACGTTTGCCGTCGTGAATTTACTGCCCTCTTGTAAATGGCAGATGTGCGTCGCATGCGGATTTTCCCGCCACGTATCCCACCTCTGACCGTCCCATTACGTAACGCATCCGGTGTCTTAACCCTGAGAATGTCCACCGGACTCGTACCCCGGCGCGGTTTCCCACTACAACGCCAACCCCGGGGTTCGGCCGTTACCCCCGAGATTTCCATCCTTAACCCTGGTCGCGAGCAGGGTTAACGAACCCCGGGGTAACGGCCGATTTTTCGGTCTCAACCCGGGGCGGGAAAAGTGTAGTGGGAAACGTCCTGGCGACCATTTCCAACCCGGGGTATCTCGGGGGTAAGGCTTGCCGTTACCCCCGAGATAACCCGGAGATTGCGTAGTGGGAAAGGGGTATCTGTCGGTTACTTAAGCCCTGTCCGCACTGGACTTAATTTGGGTAAACTAACCAAGCAATTGGGTAACTTGCCCATTTTAAGTCCAATGCAGACAGCCCAGGAAGTTTTCCTCCCAGGTAACTTACCCGACTCGAATAGGTAGTTTACTGGTAACCGACCAACTTCTGCCCGGTTTAATTGAGTCGAAAAGTCCAATCCTGACACAACGCCTCGGTAAACGACTCGGTAAAAAAACACATCCGGCGCCCCGCATGTTACATGTACATTACTGTATGCAAGACTCATGCAGGTGCGGGGTAATATGTTTGTGTACATGTACCTACATGTACATGTACATCTACATGTACACATGTATGTACATGTACAATGTACATGTATGCATTTACATGTACATGTACTGTACATGTGTATGTACATTACATGGACATGTACATGTACATGTACACTGTACATGTACATACAGTACACTGCCGGTACATTATGTACAATGACGCTCTTTTTCTCCCATGTAAACGTTACTTTCTCCTTTGCTAATTCATTAGAAATTACAGATCTTTAGAAATATTCAAAAACTTGGCTGGAAGTTCGAGTACTACATATTATACGACGCCCAACAGCTTGAGCAATTATGAAGAAAGCTAAGCATTTTCATATGCGCCAGTGCTGAGTCGGTTAGTTTTAATGATTGTATTGGTTAGTTTACCCAAGTCGATACTCCAAGTGCTGACGCTGAGAAGATTTACATGTACCCATTGGAATGTTACCCATGGGCTTTGTAAAAAATAATGCGGACATAGCTTCTCATCCGTGGTTGATAAAATGTATACTCGTATACATGTACATGTGTACAATACATGTACATGTACGTACCGGTACGTGTACATGTACACCTGTATATGTACATGTACAGAACATGTGTACATGCTAATTGTGAATGTATCGTACACTACATAATTCTGCTTTTTATACATTTCACACCTGAGTTTATATGCCATTATTGCAGCCAAGGTATGCATGTACATGTACATGTACAGTGGATTGTCTCCTGTGTACTTAACCGTGTCGATTTGACTCCCATTTTCTTTTTTTATCAACGGAAACTACCCAGTCAACCTGACAATGGATTTTTTAGGCCATCAACTTGTGAATGCAGGAAGGAGTGTGTGATGACTGGAATCAATAGCTACCAGTAACTCCATGGCCTTGATCAGAGAAAAAAATGCTTTTGTACACACACACACACAATGTACATGAGTGGGGAACTCTAGTACAATGTACTGTACCTACTTGTGTACATGTACATGTATACATGTATACATTTATACTGTACTGTACTGTGCAGACATGTTCATACTTCATAGGCAGGATTTGTTTACACCGTCTGTATCATGAAATGGTTCCAAATTTCAAATTGAACACTGGTTTTGCTTTGGCACAATTTGTATCTGTTTATACAGGTTCTGGTCAAATTACAGCTTCTGAAGTACATGTACATGTACATGTACATGTACATGTACAATGTACATGTACATGCACAGTGTAATAGCCATTGAATATCCATATCATGTACCGGTACATGTTCAGTGAGTAAGGGCATGCACTTGTTCACATGTACATGTGTGTACAAAATGTAGGTAATACAAGACTTATAGTATACACTGTCTGCATACATGTACATGTACATAAAAACATGTGCTGTACAATATAGGAATGTTTGCGGTGACACCATGTTTCAGGTCTCTTAAAGGAAGAGGTTTGGTTCTGAATAGAACCTGAGTGGTAACTCGACGTTTCGACCAGTATGCTCTGGCCGTCATCAGGAGAAACTGTACGTACATTTGTACATGTACATGTACTGTACCACTACCAGTACGACACATACATGTTAATAATGTACATGTACATGTACATGTACTTTACATTGTACAGTGTACACATGTTCTAAATACATACATGTTGGTGTACACATGTACATGTAAGCCTACAGTGTAGAATGCTATTCCATGCCATGGAAATTTGTCTGTCTAGGCAGTGCCATGAAATTGGCCTCTGCTCCAGCTCCCGAGAAGTTGTGCTCCATTGCCCTCCTGAACAGGTACACTACACACACACACACATACACACACCATGTACATGTACAGTATATGTACCAAGGCAGTGTTTGCTCCTTGGACTCTGCATGTGGCATCAGCTGTGAGGCAATTCACCTTGGGCTGCTAATGTGCCCCAGGGATACCTTACTCCCTGTACTTGATTTTTATCATCTGATTGCTGATGAATACTGTGCACGTGTAAATGTACGTAGTCTGTCAAAAAAGACCCTAAGCTAAAACAAAATTCCTTTGGTTGTACATGTATGTACTGTACAGAATGGGGGAAGGTTGTACTGCAAGTGACCTCCTGAAAAAATGTCAGTATCATGGCACATGTGGAGGGCATGCAGACATTGGATATGGCTAGCCAGGGCAGGCACTGCTAACTGGCATTGACAGGGTCTGTCTTAATGTCTGGAAGTGGCCAAGGTGTCCCATTGTTTTGTCAGTTAGTCATGACAGTACATGTATGTATGTATGTCCTCTGTTTGAACTCACTCCAGTCAGTCCAGTGGCTCTACCCCTTCACATGGCCCCAGTCAGAATCTCAGAACACAGGCCCTAACCCACCTGCCTGGCCCCAGTGTGTTCATGTACTGTACATATGCCATATGTGCTACGGGAAGGGGGCGCAGTGTGTGCAACCTACAGACATGTACATATATACAGGTACAGCTGGATCCACTCAAATCCACCTGTCAGAGTCCTTAAAATGCCCCCAGAAAGTGAGAGAAAAATAATGGACTACAGTACAGGAGTGAGAATCGCTTATATAGGAGCAAGGGTGAAGGGCAGGCCAAGGAGGATCTACATGTACATGTACTACATGTACATGTACAACTGTACTGTACACATGTACATGTACATGTACATGTACTGTACACATACTGTACAACATGTACAGTACATGTAATTTTCAACCACAATCACCCCACTTTTCTTAAATGCGTCCTACAGGCCATACCGTACGTATACATGTGCACGTACACGTACATGTATGCTAATGTTTATCTGCATACACTTGTATCATACAAATGTACAGTGTAGGCCTACATGTACATGTACATGTACATGTACATGTACATTCTGTACAGTACATGTATGTGACCATGCACACTTGCACAGAACATGTACGTACAATGTACATCCAAGTACTGTACATGTCAGTCATGTGCAAATACTCATACATTGCATTACTCATACATGAACACACTTGACAAATTGTGGGATGGGTTTCGTTTTCAACCACAACCACCTCATTGATCTCAAATATGTGTATTTACCGTACACCCAATTCTACACAACATTGTGTACACACTGTACATATACACTGGCATGCAAAAGTATTTACACACCCAATGCAAAATTTCACTTTGAAATTTCACAGTTGTTCACTAAACTATTAAACCTGTGTCTGGAGTCATTATTTGAATCAGGACATTGTAGTTCAAGTATGGTACACGTACGTACATGTGTGTACAATGTACAGAAGTACGTACACATGTACATTGTACATGTACCACTTGCATGTACCAACCTCATGACGTGAGGCACACTTAACTGCACAGACAAACCTTGCTCTTCTGTTTTTGTTTTCATTTCATAATTTATTCTGGCGTTAATCGGGAGTGGGGGAGGGGGGGGGGTTGGCTAGCAAAGCCCTCCTTCAATAAATCCCCCTGCTAATCATTAAGTGTAGCTCTCGGCCCGAGTGAGTGGAACAGGATTCTTTCCATGCAGTAATTCCCCTGGACTCCTGTGACCTGACCCAAGTAAATTCCCCTGGATGGCTTCACTGAAGAAACAAACCCCCAACATACCCACCCACCCACACAAATTGAGTTGGAGGTGAAGAAGCTGTCTCATCACTAAACTGTGCTTGCCTTAGATATAGTAAATAGCATTCAATTGACCGCTTCTTTCCAATCTACATAGTGTACGCTGTACAATGCACATGTATTGTGTACAAGTACATGTACACTGTATCTGAGATTCTGCAAAATGTCAGTTTGCAAAATCAAACGTCTACTGTACAGGCACACGTGCATGTATAATTGCAATGTACAGGATTGAGTTACTGCACGATAAAGAAAAGTGCCCTATTCTACAATGTACATGTATGTGTGCAGTGTTCACGCACATATCATAGTTCATGTAAAATGTACTGTGCTGTGTGCTAATGAATGTTAACGACCTTGCTCATGTACTGTACATTGTTCATACACTGCATACATGTACATGTACCGGTACATGTAGATGTAGGCTAATTTATGTCAATTTGATAAGGTGTATACATGTACATGTACATGTAGTACTGTATGTACCGGTACATGTACTTGTAAATAAAATACAGAAAAATACATAGCGGGGAGGTTTGACTTTTGCATGAATTGAACCCAAGACATGGGTGCTTGGCTTCACGCCGTCCTGTCAAATTGTCTTATAACTATTTTTCAAATTCTTTTAATTCAAAATTTCCTAGTCAGTTTTCCTTTCCTTAAAAAATACTGTACAGTATGATGCACGTACATGTACATGTACATGTACAGTGTACATGTACATGTTATGTACAGTACTAATAGTAGCATAATTTGCTGTGCATAATTTACACATGTATCATGAGATCAAATACCCCGGTGTTGATACAATGTACATGTACATGTACTTTCTTGAATCTGAATTCAGTGAATGTGTCTACCCTGCCCTTGTCCCATAAACTCTTAAATGAAATCCGAGATTTTTTTATTCTTTTTGCAAAAACCACTCAACCGCAGTTTACGAACTACACTGTAGTGTCCAGTGGAATAATACAGGGCAGTACAGTACAGAACACAAACTATTTTCATTTGTAAACATTTGCCCTCAGACATACCGTACAGTCGTACACAGACTGTACCGGTATGTACATGTACACATACTGTACACATACTGTACATGTACATTGTATATGACGACAGAAATACATGTACATGTACACATGTACTGTACATTACCTAACAGGTTACACGTGTACATGTACATGTACACGTACATGTACGTACAATGTATACATGGTTGTTAATTTTTTAGTCAATACAAAATCAATATTGATTTGTGCTTGCATGTGCATACACATGTTCATACAGCATTCTCCAGAGCATTTACACGAACAATATGCACACTGTACAGTGCATTGTACATGTACGTACTGTATGTATGTGTCATCTTGACGTTTTCGTGTATGAACATGTACATGTATGTATACGTACACTGTAATATAATACATGTACAGTACATGTACACGATGTACTACATGTATGTACATGTAAATTGTACTGTACTGTACATATACTGATGAGTGATGTGTATGCACATTGTTGTGCCTATTAAACTAAAATGTGGATCAATTGCATGTACAGTACATGCACATGTGCCTGTACATGATGTGTGTGTATTTTAAGGCAACCTGCCCATTCCATTCCCGCGACCCACTTCCCCCGTTGGGTAATGCAATTTACATGTACATACAATGTACGTGTACATGTACCGTACATGTAGTGTACAGTACTACAGTGTATGTAACTGTAAGCCAGTGATTTTATGCAAAGTATCATGTACATGTACTCACTGTGCAAAAGGTATGACTGTCCCCTCATTGAATCACCTCGAGGAGGCACAATGCAAATCAATAGAATAATTTTGTAATTGGTATTCACTATTCATCATTGGTCTACATACAACTGTACATGTACCGGTACGTTTCATACTGTGCAGGCACACACAGTACAGTGTACATGTACATGATGTATGTGTACATGATGTACAGTACATCATTTACATGTACAGTGTACAGTATAGTATACACAGCCCGTATACTACATATGTACGTGTACGTACATGTACACGTACAGTACCGGTACAATTGTATGTATTTATTCATACATACATGTATATGTAGTACACACTGTACATGTACATGTATACATGTACATGTACAGTACCGGTATGTAGTTTTATATTCGGCATCGCCGATCGATGACGTCATGAATAAACAATGAGCAATCGCCTTTTTATGATTTTTTTAAGGAAATTATGACTGTTACAAACACAATATCGGCACAAAAAATATTTTGTTGTGTATAATCTTAAATATGAAAGCCATTAAATATGACATTTTATTGAAATTAAGATTATCCATGAAAACTAATTTCACAAGTTCACAACCATGGCGGTTTGACATGCCCCATTCGTTTATTAATAACTAAAAAAAATTCCAACATTGCCACCACTGATTTTTGACTAAATTGGGGTCTCTGTCGCGACAATGTCGACAATCGGCATAAAATTATCGCGCATGTCGACAAGAATTTATTTTCACAACAACAGCCTTAGTCCTACATGTAACTATTCCACTGTGGTAATGCATTCTTGACAACATTTTTTGGGACGTCATTGTTAAAAAAACTTTATCATCAATTTAAATTTTAACCAACCAGTTCAATTCAAATAAAATTGGTTTAAATCCCAGTCAAACTTTTGTATGCCAATTTTTCAATTGATTTCAACCAGTATTTTATTTAAAATGACATTAATATGGATAAGACATTAATGATCCAATGGTAATGCTGGTGATTAATTACCCCCCCCCCCCCTCTTTTGTCTGCTTTTACTCTGGTTACATTCAGACTTACTGCAGTGCACAATGACAGAGCACATCAACATTCCAGAGCTGGCCGATCTCATCATAGAGCGCACCACACACACCAACTGGGTCGTCGTCTACAAAGCACTGAGCACATGCCACCAGCTTATGATCTATGGCCATGAAGTAAGTTCAGTGGCACTGCGGGCCAAATGCTAATCCATTGAAATCCTTCACTCACCAAAATCCAAGGAATGGTTTATGCAGCGGGATCATATCTTTTTTGGGGGCCAGTAGACTTTCTCTCCCTCTTCCTCTGTCTCTTCCTCTCCCTCTTTCTCTCCCTTTTTCTCTGTCTCTTCCTGTCCCTCTTTCTCTCCCTCTTTCTCACCCTTTTTCTCTCTCTTTCTCTCCTCTTTCTCTCCCTTTTGTCTCCCTCTTTCTCTCCCTGTTTCTCTCCCTCTTTCTCTTTCTCTCCCTCTTTCTCTCCCAATTTTCTCTCCCTCTTTCTCTCAGTCTTTCCCTCTCCGTGTCTCTTTCTCTCCCAATTTTCTCTCCCTCATTTTTCTCCCTCATTTTTCTCCCTCTTTTTCTCCCTCTTTTTCTCCCTTTTTTTCTCCCTCTCACTCTTTTCTCCCTCTTTCTCTCCCTCTTTCTCTCCCTCTTTCTCTCCCTCTTTCTCTCCCTCTTTCTCTCCCTCTTTCTCTCCCTCTTTCTCTTTTTCTCCCTCTTTCTCTCTCCCTTTCTCTCCCTCTTTCTCTCTCCCTTTCTCTTTTTCTCCCTCTTTCTCTCCATTTCTCTTTCTCTCCCTCTTTCTCTCCCTCTTTCTCTCCCTCGTTCTCTTTTTCTCCCTCTTTCTCTCTCCCTTTCTCTATCTCTCCCTTTTTCTCTCCCTTTTTCTCTCCCTCATTGGCTATCCCATCTCTCGCTTTCAAGTGGCCAATCTTTGCCAATCACGATGCGGCAACTCTCCTGATGACAATTCTGCGTGATATTCATCTGTTGAAGAGCCACCTTGATCAGGCATCCAAGCCTCCGGGCTGGTCGTCCATACAATTCTCTCCCTGCTGCTCTCTCTCCTCCCCTAGCCCCCCCTCCCTGAATCTGAACAGTATCCCCCCTTTTGCTCTGAGGACATTTGAAGCATATAAGCATACTCGTAGGGTTCAATGATGACGACTTAATGATTTCATATGAGAAAACGCTCCATAGAAATATTTGCTGGCACCCACATTTTATCTTTTTAATTTTTTTTTGCTCATACAGTATTAACGGATCCACGATGCATGTCATGTGTATAGTAGGTTGACATGTTGATTGACCCAAAGGGACCTCAGGTTTGAATAATGGCAAACAAATGTATCGAATTACAGGCTGCCTCGGTGTGCCGGATATTGCAGTCCGAGTACAGTGCACTCTCTCCATACCCTACTTATTATTGTGAATTTGTTTGGGACCAAACTGTGGAATAGGTTCTGATATGAAAAACAACCCTCCCCAAATATAGAGGATTGACATTTAACAGTTTGTACAGTTTCTACTACTGTACATGTTCATACACATTTACATACTGTACCGTACACATATATGTATGTACGGTACAAACACATGTACATGTATGTGTCTCTTTGTGAGTATGTGTGATCCTATTCTTTTCAGAACCGCGCATACTCACAAAATGGATAATTTTTGCATAGTGTCCTTCCAAGTGATTAGTGGCTCCCTTTGTTTTTTTTTCGTCCTTTAGAGATTTATACAATACCTGGCCACGAGGACAGTTGTTTTCAACCTGGAAGACTTCATGGACAAAACAAACGTCCAAGGTGAGGGAGAAAGAAGAGTGTTTGTGAAGAGTGAACGCTCGTGTTTGTGTGCAGCCCTCTCCTTGTGTCCTCCCATTTCCCATGCGCTCCCATGTAATGTAATTGAAACATATTAGAGAAACCAGATTAGACAAGAAAAGAGGATACTGACACTAGATTATGGTGACATGTAAGTACTGTACAAGTAAATATAGGAAGGTTTGCGGTGACACCATGTATCAGGTCTCTTAAAGGAAGAGGTTTGGTTCTGAAAAGAACCTGAGTTACCACTCAGGTTCCTGAGTTACCTATATATTGATTCACCCACCATGCAAAACCTTAAGTCTTATTTACTGTACAAGTACAGGTTTTACGTACCCTACAGTAATTGTGATTGAGTAGGTTCAGTCAGTATATGGATTGCATGCATACCCTGACTGACCCGCTGTGAATACAATGTACATGTTTATGCAACCCATGGACTTCAGAATCAGCTCAGTCCTTGTGCACACATGTATGTAAGCGTACACGTTCATACTGTACACATACAGTACATGTACCGGTAGGCATGCACATTCATACATGTACAGCTGCCACGATGCAATAAACATCGTACATTCAGTGAAATCCGATGGCATCAGTGGGCAATCACCGATGTCTGAATGAGATGGTAATTGTGGGATTGTATTGCGCCCATAGAAAAAGCCACCACACACAAACAGACCTTCGCCTGCGGCATTCTGACATGTGCATCTTGTTGGGTAGACCTCTCGTATTTGCTCTGGCAGTGCGTTGGGTTTTTCACTTGAAGTCGGCTCTTACCAGACCGCTGGCCTCCGCTGATAGGAAGCAGCAATCTGTCCTTGGACGCACGGCTAATTAAACACAGACCTTGCCTGTGTGGAAAGGCACTACTGTACCTCCTGGCCTTAGTGGCCACCGACTACGGTGGGTTGTGAGGAGAATTCAGTGGCAATTACCGGTACATGTACTCCTGGTGTACAGTTTTTCTTTTCTTTTTGCAGCACCGCACTGCACACATGTACTTGTACATGTACTTGGAGAGGAACTGTTCTTTCACACATGACATTTACATGTATTTTCTTTCCACTTGTACATGTACTTCGTGTGTGTACATGTGCATGTATCTTGTATCCCACTTTTTGTTTTAAATTCGCCCAAAACAAGGCTATAAAGCCACTCAAGGTTAAGCGCTAAGGAAAGGAGATGACAGAGAGGAACCCAGGAAGGCTGGAGATGTACATGTAGGAATTGACATTCCCTTTTAAAAAGGGCAAGATCAAAGGCAGGGGGAAAACATGGACCAGGAAGGGAATTCCAGAGAGAGGCTGAACTAAGGAAGAAGCTTTACCATGTACATACGTGTACTTTAAATGTTTCTAAAAGAGTACTATTACCGGTATTTCATGTACAACATGTACATGTACATAATGTATGATAACAATCAGAGCATCATAATATATATTTTTTTCACATTTACATTTTGGTCCTTTATGTCACTAAGCAGTGTGTTATTTTTTTGTATTAGTTTACTTGTACATGCTCTGTATTTTGAATTTCACCTGAGTTGCCTGTTTTCTTTCAAACAGGCTGTCGGGGAAGCACTGAGAGTGCAGTGCTAATTATAAGGGAAAGCCTCTTTGAATTACATACTCTTCCATGTGAGTGGAAATGCATTTCACACACTACATGTACATTACATTGTAATGTGCATGGCATTTCAGTGCCTATAACATGTACACTGTATGTATACTTAATAAGATACACATACGGTACACACACATGTACATGTACATGTACGCCTACCGGTACCCTAGATACATTTGTTTTTATAAATATGCTTCTAAAGATATGTACTGTATACATGTTTGTACTCCCTGAGTACATGTACATGTACATGTACCTTTTTTCTCAGAACTATTTTTGCTCCCAAATAAAAACAAAACAAATGGATGGACAATCCTTCAAACATTAAAGTATGGAAATACAATAATGCCTCCCATCTGAAGAAGCTCTCCTGATAACATCTCCTCCCCACTCTCATCCTTTTACTTCTTCCTTCCTCCCTCCATCTTGACAAGATGACAATTGTTCCATTTTCCATTGGCAATTAGACTCCCTCAACCTCTCCCTCAACCTCTCCCTCAACCTCTCCCTCAACCCCTCCCTTCCTCCCCCTCCTTTCCCTCCCTCCCTCCCCTCCCTCCCCTTCCCCTCTCCCTCCCTCAACCCATCCCTCAACCCCTCAACCCCTCCCTCCCCCTCAATCCCTCCCTCCCCCTCCCTCCTTCCCTCAACCTCTCCCTCAACCCCTCCCTTCCTCCCCCTCCTTTCCCTCCCTCCCTCCCCTCCCCCCTTCCCCTCTCCCTCCCTCAACCCCTCCCTTCCTCCCCCTCCTTTCCCTCCCTCCCTCCCCTCCCCCCTTCCCCTCTCCCTCCCTCAACCCCTCCCTTCCTCCCCCTCCTTTCCCTCCCTCCCTCCCTCCCCTCCCTCCCCTTCCCCTCTCCCTCCCTCAACCCATCCCTCAACCCCTCCCCCTCCCTCCCCCTCAATCCCTCCCTCCCTCAACCCTCCCTCTCTCCCTCAACCCCTCCCTCCCCCTCCCTCCTTCCCTCCCCCTCCCTCCCTCAACTCCTCCCCAACCCCTCTCCCCCCCCCCCAACCCCTCTCCCCTCAACCCCACCCTCCCTCCCTGCCTCTTAACTCTCATCCGCACTCTTAACCATGTACATGTACATGTACCCATAGAGAAGGAGGCAATCAATTTCCGACGGTCCTCCAAATACACAACTGCCATCTGTTTGCAAGCAGGCCGACTGTGTACATGTACATGTACCCGTAAGGTGGCATCCTGTACATTATGCGCACATGTACATGTACCCGTAAGGTGGCATCCTGTACATTATGCGCACATGTACATGTACCCGTAAGGTGGCATCCTGTACATTATGCGCACATGTACATGTACCCGTAAGGTGGCATCCTGTACATTATGCGCACATGTACATGTACCCGTAAGGTGGCATCCTGTACATTATGCGCACATGTACATGTACCCGTAAGGTGGCATCCTGTACATTATGCGCACATGTACATGTACCCGTAAGGTGGCATCCTGTACATTATGTGCACATGTACATGTACCCGTAAGGTGGCATCCTGTACATTGTGCGCACATGTACATGTACCCGTAAGGTGGCATCCTGTACATTATGCGCACATGTACATGTACCCGTAAGGTGGCATCCTGTACATTATGCGCACATGCACATGTACCCGTAAGGTGGCATCCTGTACATTATGCGCACATGTACATGTACCCGTAAGGTGGCATCCTGTACATTATGCGCACATGTACATGTACCCGTAAGGTGGCATCCTAGTACATTATGCGCACATGTACATGTACCCGTAAGGTGGCATCCTGTACATTATGCGCACATGCACATGTACCCATAAGGTGGCATCCTGTACATTATGTGCACATGTACATGTACCCGTAAGGTGGCATCCTGTACATTATGCGCACATGTACATGTACCCGTAAGGTGGCATCCTGTACATTATGCGCACATGTACATGTACCCGTAAGGTGGCATCCTGTACATTATGCGCACATGTACATGTACCCGTAAGGTGGCATCCTGTACATTATGCGCACATGTACATGTACCCGTAAGGTGGCATCCTGTACATTATGCGCACATGTACATGTACCCGTAAGGTGGCATCCTGTACATTATGCGCACATGTACATGTACATGTACCCGTAAGGTGGCATCCTGTACATTATGCGCACATGTACATGTACCCGTAAGGTGGCATCCTGTACTGTACATTATGCGCACATGTACATGTACCCGTAAGGTGGCATCCTGTACATTATGCGCACATGTACATGTACCCGTAAGGTGGCATCCTGTACATTATGCGCACATGTACATGTACCCGTAAGGTGGCATCCTGTACATTATGCGCACATGTACATGTACCCGTAAGGTGGCATCCTGTACATTATGCGCACATGTACATGTACATGTACCCGTAAGGTGGCATCCTGTACATTATGCGCACATGTACATGTACCCGTAAGGTGGCATCCTGTACTGTACATTATGCGCACATGTACATGTACCCGTAAGGTGGCATCCTGTACATTATGCGCACATGTACATGTACCCGTAAGGTGGCATCCTGTACATTATGCGCACATGTACATGTACCCGTAAGGTGGCATCCTGTACATTATGCGCACATGTACATGTACCCGTAAGGTGGCATCCTAGTACATGTACATTATGCGCACATTTCATAAGGCAATCCACCCTCTCAACGGAAAAGATGCGCTTTTAAAATAGCACTTTGAAACCTTTCCTGAAACATATTTTTGCCCGTTAAAAGGGCGGTGTAAAAATGTTCTTGTGATACAATGGTATTATTGGGATAATCACATGAAATATACAGATAGGCCTTTCCGTTTTGAGGTGTTTTTATGCATACATGTGTACAACTGCACGTATTTGAAAAGTACATGTATGTACTGTACATGTACATGTACAGTACATGTACACGCACTGTACATTGTACAGATGAACCGGTACATGTACTGTACAGTATGTGTACACACATGTGTACATGTTGTACTTTCAGAATTTTGGATCCAATGTTTGTGAAACTGCAGCCCTTTCTGCAGGCACCTGTAATATTGCTGAGGAAATAATGTATTGCAGTCAGTGTCATGAATAAAATAGATAATTTTATTGAATGTTGTCCTTTCCAATAAATTGTGCAATTTCCATTGTAAAGCAACTGCATGTACACATGCATTTTAGATGTGTTATATTTATATATGTATGGTATATGAACATGTGGCAATCCCCTACATGTACATGTATCAGTGGCACCATCCAGTCTGTCATCCAGACCAGTGCCTGACCCTGCCCTAAGGTCATGACCTCAGGGGGGGTCAAGACCCAGAAGTGCAGTCACTTACATGTATGCCCTTGCACATGTACAGTGTACTGTTCCACTATGGCCTCCTTGAATGCATTCTCTTGGTGAGGTCAAGTTACATTGTACACTGAAGTATTTGGAGCCCAAGATCTCCCTGTGAGAAGAGAACGAAAAGAAAAACAGTTTCCGCTGTAATCTAATCTTGTGTCTGTTTCTCACCCTCCCATCTGCCCCGGCAGGTTATGACATGTCAACGTATATAAGACGCTACTCTAAGTATCTCAACCAGAAAGCCTTGTCCTACAGAACGGTGGCATTCGATTTCTGCAGAGTGAAAAGAGGGTAGGTACCGTCCCGGTTGTCCCCTAGCCAAGAGTGCAGTGGTTTGGTCTGGTGCCAGCCGTGGGTAAAATTACACATGAATCTAGACTGTGCATAATGCTGACTTAGCATTGCATACTGATAATATCCTGTGTACATGTACATGTTGAACTGTATGTACTGTACGTCATGATAAGGATCAGATTTGGGGTTATCATGTCAAGAAATGCTAAATATTGGGATTTGGGATTTCTGCTACATGTGTGCATTGTAAGTTCAAGTAAGGGGAGAAGCTTTAGTCTTAAAAACAACCCACCCTTATATTTGGAACATGCTGAACAAATCAATTGTCTGGACCTGCTGGAAGCTGTCGGAAAGACAACTTCCTGTGCTTTAACCCTGGGGACTACATTGAGGTGTATCTTTGACCCTACATGTACATGCGTATGGGTAAGATTCCCAGATATGGATTCATATGCCATCATCAGTAGTTCTATCCACGTACTGCACAAAACATATATATGCAAGATGTAGCAGTAACGGTTCAAAGGTTTGCATTGCAAATGATATGACTGTCTTTTATATGTACAACATGTACACCCATGTTCCTGTTTCTGTACAGCGTATGTATGTAAACAGTGGATATCCGGAGATAAAGTGTATATGTACCGAGTACCTGACTGAATGATCTGAACTCCATTTCTTCTCTGTCAGTGTTTTTTCTCTGGTCGATCACCTGTGCTTGGCCTTTGAGGTTTTCAGTTACTCTCCATCGGCTAAATGATCTTGTACTTGTCCGTGTAGGACAAGGAGAGGAAGTGTGCCGTTTGGATTGCTATCTTTTTGTGCCCTGCAGTCCATTTGGCCTGGAGGTCATTGTGTGTAGTGCATACATACTGTAGCCCCTTTTCCTGTCAGCCAAACCACTAAAAAGACTATTAGTATTATCCGTATTATTTTAGTAATGCACATACTGCAACACCGTGGTGCCGGTTTCACTGTACACTTGCTTGTCGCTTTATTGCAAGCATACATGTACCTACAATTTTACATTCATTGCAATTCTAAAAAAAATCCTTGGGATTGTGTATTGCATCTGGAACATTTTGATTGTGATTTTGGGGTTGACGAATATCAAAAATGAATTCCTATACTATTCGTGATGACCAGGATTGATTATTACCCACCATTGCCATGGGAAGAGTTAAATCCCAAGCATAATATTTTTGTTTTCCTTCAAACAGGAAAGATGAGGGAAAGCTCAGGACAATGGTAGCAGACAAGGTCAGTTCTGCCTTTAGAGAATCACCTGTACGCTAGAAGGGACATGCTTGCATAAATCCCCCCGTCGTAAATTGATGATGACAATTGTTTTTCAATCGGCAATTAGACTACCTACCTTAACCCCTCCCTTCCTCAACCCTTCCCTCCCTCAACCCCTCCCTCAACCCCTCCCTCAACCCCTCCCTCAACCCCTCCCTCAACCCCTCCCTCCCTCCTTCAACCCTTCCCTCCCTCAACCCCTCCCTCCCTCATCCCCTCCCTCAACCCCTCCCTCCCTCAACCCCCCCCAACCCCTCCCTCAACCCCTCCCTCAACCCCTCCCTCCCTCAACCCCCCAACCCCTCCCTCAACCCCTCCCTCAACCCCTCCCTCAACCCCTCCCTCAACCCCTCCCTCAACCCCTCCCTCAACCCCTCCCTCAACCCCTCCCTCAACCCCTCCCTCAACCCCTCCCTCAACCCCTCCCTCAACCCCTCCCTCCCTCCTTCAACCCTTCCCTCCCTCAACCCCTCCCTCCCTCATCCCCTCCCTCAACCCCTCCCTCCCTCAACCCCCCCAACCCCTCCCTCAACCCCTCCCTCAACCCCTCCCTCAACCCCTCCCTCCCTCAACCCCCCCACCCCTCCCTCAACCCCTCCCTCAACCCCTCCCTCAACCCCTCCCTCAACCCCTCCCTCAACCCCTCCCTCAACCCCTCCCTCAAACCCTCCCTCAACCCATTCCTCAAACCCTTCCTCAACCTATCCCTCAACCCATCCCTCAACCCATCTTCACCCCTTCTTCAACCCCTTCTTCAACCCCTCTCCCAGCCATCAATTAATCTCATTCTTGTGTACCAAATTCTAGTGAATTTCCATTAAATTTATGAGATTTGCTGTATAGAGGTACGCGCTTCCTTGAAATTCAAAAACATTGGTTGAGGAAATCGCCAAAATTCAGTGAATTCACACCACTCTGACTGTCCCTTGTCACCTGTAGAAAAGCCAGTTCTGTGTCTCATAACTGATGCATCTTTGGTATTTTGTTTTGTGTTTGCACAGTTGCTGAAAACCCTACCAATCTTACAGGCCCAGATGGATGCTCTATTACAGTTTGAGGTACAGTACACTGTTATCTGAAGACTTTTGAGGGAGCAGGCAAGATAATTGCACACAGTGCATGCACACCGGTGTGTTGCAAATGAGTAGTGTATCCATTGTCCATAATTCAAAGAGGTTTTTTGTTGTTGTAATTACATGTAGCTTAACAGCTTGTTGGTTAAGTCAGTTGCACTGGAAAGCAGGAGTTGCAGGTTCGAGTTCTGCCCAAGCTGCCTGTATTTTTTTTCCGCAGACGATAAGGCACGAAGCTTCGGTTGACAAGCTGATTCTGTGAAGCGTGACCTGTTTTGCACCAGTAAAATTGATAGTAAAGTAGCTCCATGAAGTTGGCCCGGCACTCTACCACATGTGCATCCTGTGCTATCCACAAATAGTCTTCACAACTTGTCAAGTTCAGCTTATTTGCTGGTTGGGGGCACAAGTCAGAAGCACTCATCTTTAAGATTTGCCTGTTTCAAAACCCGGCGTAGGCTTTGGCTCCGGCTTCGTCTCTGCTATCCATAAGCTGAAAACACAGGTTGTAGTTCTTTGTTCTTTTTTTCTTCTTCAAAACTCAGTATAACAATCAGAAACAAAGCCAAGGGTCTCCTGTTTTCCTGCTGAAAGATGAAAGACAAAGCCGTAGCCTAAGCCGAAGCCAGATTTTCAAAATGGGCCCTTGTGAGTGCGGACTTATGCAGGCAATGTCCTTGTTGATTCCAATTTCATTCGATTTTGTTGGCACTCTTGCAGATCTCACAGAACGACATGACAAATGGCATCATCAACGGGAGCTTTATGCTGCTCTTCAAGGATGTCATCCGGCTGTTTGCCTGCTACAATGACGGCATTATCAACTTACTTGGTGAGGCAATCCAGGGGCTGCATTAAACCACCTCCTCCATGGAGGCTTATAAGCATGGTGGTTTCAATCTTGTCGGTTTCACCACAGTGTGGCATAATTGTAGAGCACCTTACGTTTCGATCCTGCCTTTGAGAAAGGTTCCACTAGAAGTAAGGCCCTCTACTGTTTTTGAAACTTATTAAAAGACATTTTTGGGGTGGGCAAGCTGGGCTTCCTCCTGTACCCAGTGGCTGCCATCATTCCCGCCCCTGTTAAAACTTGAGCCCAGAGAACTGATGCAGAGAACTGATGCAGAGAACTATTTTCATCTGTCTCATTGATGAATAGAGCCCAACATTCCAATACCACAGGTCCTTTCTCAAAGGCAAAGCAATGCCCTGCAAACATCAAGTCATCGGGTTTTGAAATTACGTCGGTAGCGTATGAGATGAGATCAACGTATATGTACAGTGTACATTTAGTGAACGACACGAAGCAGACGTTGTGCACAGTGCATGTACGTGTTACATCATAGGCTGGATGTAGAGTGCGGTGTTTCCACTCGACTAAGCGGCTTGGTAAAACTTACCTGGTCACTTTTACTCAGCAGATGTTAGCCGGTAAAAGTAACCATTCGGCTCGGTTAGATTAACGGAGGAAATTTAACTGGGCCGTTTTCACTTGACTTCAAATGGGAAAAGTAACCATCGACTCGGTTGCTTTGACCAAAATAAGTCCATTGGAAGCGCGGCTTTAGACTCTACTAGTGTGCCTTGGATTTAATATCTCTCTAATACCAATGTTGTAAAGCATGTACAGTAATATCCTCATGGCTGTTTGTTTTTTTCCCAGAAAAATTCTTTGACATGAACAAGAAAGACTGCAAGGGGGCCCTGGACATCTATCAGAAATTCCTCAGCAGGATGGATAGAGTAGCCGAGTTCCTCAAAGTGGCAGAGGTATGTCATTTCTACTTTCGCTGGTTTTTGTAAAATAGAGTTGTTGGGGTGAAAAGGGAGGGAATACCATTTCTCCAATCAACCTTGCACTCTATATTTCAAAGCCTTTGTGCAGTCATCCAACTTGCATCTGGACCTACAAAGCACTGAACCTACAAAGCACTACAAAGCACTGAGCACTCGTCGAGCAAAGGCAAAACGTCATTGAATTACATTCTCCCCAACACAAACATGTTATATCTATGATGGACCTACAGAATCGGAGCACTGGTGGTGCTGCTATAGCTGCTATACGCCTGTGCGCTCCGAACTTAGTCACCACCATTGTCCGTGTTTTTAACAAAGGTGTTTTTCAGCCCACCACAAAACAATATGTACAAAGCCACACAGAGGTCTGCTAGTGCCAGTTTTGACTCGCTTGTACACATGGTCTACTCTATATTGATTTATTTCACAGGCACACATGCATGTTTGTATTTTTCCTCATTGTAAAGTGAGTTTTGAGAAGGGAACAGTCTTGAAAAACTCCTGTATGGCAGTCATGCACACTGAGAAGTGGCCTGGTTAATCCCTGCACTCATGTTTTCAAAATATTCAGAAGATCTGACATTTTTGGTCCTAGTAGGGTCTTCCTCAAAGACAGACTTTAAAGGACAAATACAGAAAGAAAAGGGGAAGAGGTATAATAGGATATGGGTGACTGAGAAAAGGGACAAGGAAGGAAAGCTGGTCTGCTGACTTGTGTGCGATCAATGGGAAGGGCAAGGTGTAGGGAAGGAATGAGTGGAATAGGAGAGATGACAAGGAAAACATCAATTTGAGAAGCACATGGAGTGAACACAAGGATTACCATATTAATAACGCAGTGGCTGTTGTTACGGCAGTCGTCCGTGTGGTTCCCTGACTTCACAGTATTTGTCAGGATGTTTAGCTCTTGGAACCAGACTATCAGCTAATAGACTGGTTCAACCAGCCTGCAATGCTGACGAAATACAATCAAGTCAGGGAACCACACAGACGACTGCTGTAACAAAAGCCACTGCGTATTAATAAACATGTCCAAATAGAGCAAGCAAATACTGAACATTGGACTCTTGTACTACATGGTGAATCTGTATGTCGATGTACAAAAAGTGGAACTGAAAGAAGTACAGTATACCGTTCAGAAGGATCCTGCTTGGATCGAGACGTCAGGTCCTCTATTTTTGAGATTTGCATTTTGGTAATTTGGGTCAGCGAACAGTGTGTGACATTTTTTATGTACCGGTAGACACGTACTGTAGATGGTGTGTGTACATTGTAACCGAATGGAGCATTAGGATAACTTTGTGACCAGTGAATTTGTTTGTTTTTGTTGCCTCTGCAGCAAGTCGGAGTGGACAAGGGGGAGATTCCGGACCTAGCACAGGTAAAAACCCATGCAGAGATCTGCATCTTTGTTTTGTAACGGAAACCACACAGTATGCAGCATGCAATCACACCCGTACTGTGCAGTGGCATTACCATGAAGCCTGCTTGAGACAGACGGAGTGCGAGTAATCAGTTTCCTTGGTGTTCGTTTTTGTGGCATGGGTCTTTTGTGTTTTTCGTTTGCACATCCTGTCGGGAAATTTTGGAGGGGCAATTGAAATTCTGAGAATCTGTCAACCAAATAGCAGCTCTCACGAAACAGAAGACACACATTTACATGCACATGTACAATACCGCTATAGATTTTTTTTACATATCACAAGTGTATTCATGATTGCATGATTTCCCACCAAGCTTCAGTAGATCATTGCTGCAATCATTCATTTGGATCCTGATTACTGATAGCAGAGGTTTGCTGGATTCTTCTAGAATGAGTTTCAAAACAAATCAGTGACTTTCCTTTTTGTCTTCTCTTTCTCTCTTATACATTAGAGAGAACATACATGTACGCATTTGGGCTGATAAAACAAGGGGGATATTGAAACGAGATTGAAATTCACACAAACAACCTCAACACCCTCAAAACAAGAGATCAGTCATGCAGTGCCAGCTTCCTGGACTCAACTTTAAAAAAAAACCTGACTTTTTAGGGCAGTAGCCCTTCTGAAATTTGCTGGGTTTGGTCGCAAACTGAATACTTGTGCAATCACTGGATTGTTTTCCCAAGCCATATTTCTCACTTGTATTATCATCCAGTATGCAAGTGTCTTCTGGATGCTAGTCTTGTTCCCAGTACCAGTGAGGGAATGCAGTACACTGTACATAATTGTGACGCGCTCGACAAAAATGAGTCACTTCTCGCACATCCCTTTTTTTATGGCACTGAATGTTTTTTTTTTTTGGGGGGGGGTGGAAACAAATCTATCAAATCAATCGTCTGATTTGGGCTGATATTGCTTTGTCAGTGTTCATAATTTTATTTTTGCGGATTTTGAGAATTGAATTTTTGATTTATAACTTGAAATGAAAGAAGGATTTTTGCTGGTATAAATCCCTGCTTGTGGGTTTATCCCAATGTGACTCATTTTGCGCAGAGCTCATAACATATACCGGTACACATTGCACAGTACACTGGTTTGGTACTGTACCTGCACACATTCACGGACCCATACAGTGCATACATAAGGGCAGTTGCCTTTTGTTGTTTCACTGGACAAAGTTCAAAGATTCCATCAGCTCATGTGGAAAGCAAATCGAATACCGGTATACATTGTACATATCCACTGGTGACTCACTCCCAGATATCTTGTTCCCCCTCTTGTACATCCCACGCTTTGTGGGCACACATATTAGATTTAAATGTACAAGAAAGCATACATGTACATTGTACAAATTGCGCTGTATGCAGCGAATAGCAAAAACAAAGTCCACAAACTCAGTACAGTCAGCCTTGGCATTCAACAGCTGTTTGTATCAGCAAAAAAACAAACAAAAAAAACCTACAAAAAGCAAAAAAACCTATGGAATTATTGATCACTATCTGTTAAATTGTAAAATTGTGGGTGTAGTACATGTACATGTGTATGTTTTCTCATTTTTTGGGGTTACCGTACAAGTGAATACTAATATTTATCCTGAATGTCACAGTTTTGTGCATAATGTTTGGCTGCTAGCATTGTACTGTTTTGAATGGTTTGCCATACAATGTAAATCCCTGTCGCCAAAATGAGATGCTCGTTGGCATAGAGACCAGAAAAAAAAGGGGAGAAAACATGTTGACTGGATTTCCGCCTCGTCTTTCCGCCTGCATTATTTCCCTCGAGTGCAGTGCACTGTGAGGTGTCTCGTAACGAGATAATGTGATACATGTAGTTGTGAAGATTTTGTTGTGAGTGAAGGCACGATGAGTGCAGTGGCTGTAGCCCATTGGCCAGAGCAGAAACTCCCTGGTTTCTAAATGGCCGTCCATTAGCTTCCCGACAAAATTGAAGGCGAGGAGGGAAAAGGCAAAAAAATTTGAGCCATTTGTTTTCTCCCCTGGGGTGATTTGGTGGTCAGTCTAAACAGTGACCGAGCTGAACCCGCGAGCAACTCATGTTGGCAGCACAGCGGATCACACAGTGAAGTCACCCTCGTTGATCTTTTGATTTTGATTTTTTGATTTTTTTTCAAAATCTGTGTTACTGTACCTGGCAACTTGTTTGCCGGCTGGTTTCCAAGGTGATCAGATTTTGCTCGTCACACGTGATGACTGCACGCTGTAATTCTTAGCACTTTGTGTTTATTTGCCTGTTGTTACAGTTCCAAGATTACCCTGCTGAGTATAAAAGTGTGAGTCCCCTGTCCCAAATTTGTTTATTTTTTCACCCCCTCAATTTTGATTTCTATTTATTTTTAATGAAGTGTTTCAGTTGCACATCCCCCCTTTCATTTGGTTTTAGTTGCAATAGAAATCTTCTGCATGAATTTCACTCTTGCTAACTGATGGGATATGCCCTCCCGCCCCCGCTAGGAAAATCAATGGAAAGAAATCTGAAGACCAAGAAATTTGATTTATCCCGAGTGATTTCGAATTAATTGTAGATCTTCACTGATTGTTATTTTAATTTATTTTTCATTTTTATTTGACCGTAACATCCGCAATGCTCTAACAAGGCAGTTGGTATTTGGAAGGTTTGGGCAATGGGCAGTTGACCATCCTTAGTTGGTTAAATGAAGAGTATTTAAAGTCAGTCTGGGATCTCGTTGAATGTACTGCTTCTCTGCCACCTAATCTATTAGCCCAGAGGACTTCGCAAATGCAATGTTCATGTACATGTTATCCACTGCCTTTGCTTGGGTAGGAGGTGTCAGTCAGAAGCATTAAATCATCAGTTGCCAGCATGCATTTCTGGGGAGCAAATTGACATTCGGGGGCAGATGCATGCACATGTAATCCTGTGCTGCAGCTTTTTGAGGGTCACACAAATATTCAAAAATCTGTGTCATTCGGCCTTTTATCTCCCGTGATCACGCCCCCTCCTTTGCATCTTGTCCAAATGGCAGTTACATGTACATGTACACGTACAATGTACATATATAGTTTGTTAACCTGGGCCCAATTTCATAGAGCCGCTTAAGCGTGAACATTTGCCAAGCAGGGAAAGTCTTCCTTATGTACCTGTAAACAGGAAAACAAGCCGCACTGTGATTTGATGTCAATCGCATTTTGACTTGTATTCCACCCTTCCTTACTTAGCATGAAACATTCGTACAGTTTGGGTTGGCAAGGTGATCTTCTGAATCATGACCTTTTGTGCTTCAGCCAATTTTTGCACTTCATAACCAGAGCTCAGTTGGCCCCTGGTGTGGATTTCACAAAGCCTCACGATGCATCGTACATTAACACAACTAAAGATTGATAACCCATCGTAAGTTGTGATTGGTCATTTAGTTTCTGTGCATCGCTCATTGTCTTGTGATTGATTGTAATTTACGATGAGTTTGGTGAAATGGACTTCTGGCTATGCAGTTCAGGGCCACTTAACGCGGATGCAGCTCTTTAAAACTTTATTTTCATACAAAATGAAAGCAAGGAAAACTGACTTAAGCTAAAAAAAAAATCCAAGCAGATAATGGTACACATGCCAGTATACAAACAGTTTTATTGAACTTCCACTGGAGCTACTGTACATGTGCCGGTACATGTACAATGTACAATTGTACATGTACATCATGTGCCCCCACCATGACCCAGAGCTTCCTTTAGAAACTACTGTATTCGTGATCCTGAACTAAAACGTGACTAAGTGACTGTGTGCGCCGATGTCGTCTCAATTCAGTGCCGATGGCATTTCAGGTCAAGCGATACATTTGCTGTGTATATGTATGGTACATGTACATGTACATGGATTTGCTTCTGTGAAATGGAGCGTGTGATTGCTGTAGCACTAACACTTATCACAAGGAAAATTAGACCCAGTTGTGGTACATGTACATGTACCGTATGTATGTTGAGTGGCCGGGGTTTGAAAGCGGACTGACCAGCCTTCCCGTACCGGTACATTCCCATTTGCGTTTACAGCACCATGACATGATTGAGCTGGTGCTGTATGCAGAAATGTGTTCTCTGATTCAGTGATTGGCTCTTAAAAAAACAAACAGCTTCAGTAATAACTTAAAGTGATATACAAAAATGTTGCAAACTGCTTACTGACTAAAATTACCAAAATGCAAATCTTAAAATTTAGTGGGCCCGACGTTTCGATCCTGTAGCAGGTCCTAGCAGGACCTTTGAGAAAGGTCCTGCTAGGATCGAAACGTCAGGCCCACTAAATTTTAAGCTTCAGTAATACTTAATTTCCCCTATCAATTGGAATGAGTAAGGCAGGATATTCTTAAAAACACACATCCCTCAAGGAAGACAGCATATCAGTGCTGATAGTCACCACACTGTCTTCAAAATCATAAAAGAAAAACAATCCTGGCCTTCCAATGTTTGTTTCACAAACAAACTCAGGTGTACATGTAATATGATTTTGCGTGGAGGGGAATGTCCTTCAACAAGGATTTGCCCTACTTGACGTGTAATTAAACACTGCTCAATGCAAGCAATGCATGCCGAGTCTTTAGAGGTACATTCTCCTCTCTGCATAATCACATCATATATCTACATTATGATGCAATGTGATACCCGCTGCTATACTTATTCGAATCCACCACACGACCTCAACCAGCTCGTTGGGCCAGTGGTTAAGAGTTAAGACATCTGCAGGAGGCAGCAGGAGTCGCGGGCTGTATCCTTCTCAAGATGTCTCCATCTCTTTTTCATCAAGCAATGCGGGCGGAGCACTGAGCGTACAGTGTTGAATGACAGCGTCGTGTGGGGCAAACCCTCAAAACACAACTCATTGCTCATTTTATCTGGAAGCGGAATGAACACTCCATTCTGCCATGTACAATGTGCATGTACTTCCCATTGGCATATGATTATGCCTCTGGTTTTTTTTTAATTGAAATTATAAACCAGCTGCTGCAGTCTGTGCAGGGATGGGATTTGTTTTGCTTCTCTGAATTCCTGCGTTACTGCATGCTTCAGTGGCCCTTGCCAAATGCCACTTACTATGGGTCCTTGCCCTTATCCGACACGTGTGTAGTTCAGTTAGGTGAGTCACTCCAAAAAAAAAAATATGTACGTGTATGCGGTACGCTGTCAGGTTTTCCTGAGACACCTAACCTTTCCCCTATCAAATCCAGACCCAGTCATTCAGGAGACAACCCCCCCCCCAAAAAAAAAAACACCCAAAACAAATTACCTCAAACCTGCTACCCTGTAAATTGTTTAGAAAAAATGTGTACATGTACATACATGTACATATGCATTTAAATGTTATTGAGGTACATGTACCTGGTAACATTTTCAATGAGATACGTAATAAGGGAATGGAAAACTTACTTGGATTTTTTTCTCTTTTGAACAATTTCAAAACCAATTTGTTCAATCATTCTACCGGTACAGTTCTGTTTTTTCTTCTTCTTTTTTTCATTCAAGAAAGGGCACGGAAAGACTTCCTCACCACCCACAGCTTTCAGAGATGTTTTTCCCTTTTTTTTTTAGAGGGGGGGGGGGGGGGTGGCACGGAAATCTCGTCAGTGCCAAAGTGTGAAAGCTATGGAGAAGATTCTTATCGCACCTACTACTACACGTACAGTATATGTACACTGTACAGTACATACATGTGTTCATGTACAATGTACATGCTTATGAATGTGCTGCTGTGCTCTGCTCTGCTCTGCTGTGCTATTCTCCTTCTTCTCGGCTCAGTCATTCTCACATGCACTAATCAGCGTGGGTCCCATCTTTGTCTCATGCATTTGAAAGTGCGTCGGGCTGCGGGCAATTTCACATTGTGTCAGTCGTGAATCGGGACCTCTGATTTCAGCTGCAAATCTGTAAACAGCGCCCTCCGGGGGCAGTGTCAGGAGAAGATTCATCTGACAAATAGCGGGTGATTTTTATTTATTCTTGAGCACTAATGCAAGGTTCTGAAATGTCTCGCTGTTCAATGCCAGGCCTGTGCAGGATGATAGGGAAGCAGTCCTGTGACTGTGCATTGAGACCACAAATGTTGCATTGAATGAAAGATATAGGCACATGGCCAAGGTGGGATGGGACAGGATTGTAGCACATTGCCAAGGTGGGATGGGACAGGATTGTAGCACATTGCCAAGGTGGGATGGGACAGGATTGTAGGACATTGCCAAGGTGGGAATGGACAGGATTGTAGCACATTGCCAAGGTGGGATGGGACAGGATTGTAGCACATTGCCAAGGTGGGATGGGACAGGATTGTAGCACATTGCCAAGGTGGGATAGGACAGGATTGTAGCACATTGCCAAGGTGGGATGGGACAGGATTGTAGCACATTGCCAAGGTGGGATGGGACAGGATTGTAGCACATTGCCAAGGTGGGATGGGATAGGATTGTAGCACATTGCCAAGGTGGGATGGGATAGGATTGTAGCACATTGCCAAGGTGGGATGGGACAGGATTGTAGCACATTGCCAAGGTGGGATGGGACAGGATTGTAGCACATTGCCAAGGTGGGATGGGACAGGATTGTAGCACATTGCCAAGGTGGGATGGGACAGGTTTGTAGCACATTGCCAAGGTGGGATGGGACAGGATTGTAGCACATTGCCAAGGTGGGATGGGACAGGATTGTAGCACATTGCCAAGGTGGGATGGGACAGGATTGTAGCACATTGCCAAGGTGGGATGGGACAGGATTGTAGCACATTGCCAAGGTGGGATGGGACAGGTTTGTAGCACATTGCCAAGGTGGGATGGGACAGGATTGTAGCACATTGCCAAGGTGGGATGGGACAGGATTGTAGCACATTGCCAAGGTGGGATGGGACAGGATTGTAGCACATTGCCCAGGTGGGATGGAACAGGTTGCGGCTCAGAATTGCCCAAATTCATAGATTTGAACACAATGTGAAATGGACCCTTTACATGTACATGTACATGTACATGTACATGTACATGTACATGTACACTGTGATCGCCTCAGTCTCTCTATCTAACACCTGTGTTCTTCATACACTGTATACAGTGTGTACATTATAATGTGGCCCCTTTCCATCACTCTAACCATTTCCGATTCCTACTAAAATCTGGCTTTTACTCCACAGCAAAAATCTCATTCATAACAACCCCCTTAATCTCTTGCAACACTTTTGAAATTGTCCTTGTCAAAACAGTTGGTGAGTAGTGGTAAGTGGTATCTCTTGGCCAAACAGTCTTTCATGTATGTTCACATTTTACACATGAATTCATGCTTAGTTCACAAAGGAAGCCTTTTACATGTACCGGTACACATATATTTCTAGTTCACTGTGAACATCTTAGGTAGGAAACATGATTGTACTATGACTTTATCAATAATGCTTGTTTTGGTTGATTAAAGTATTGAAGAGGGTTTTCTTTTTACGCAGTGGCTGTTGTTACGGCAGTCGTCAGTGTGGTTCCCTGACTTGATTGTATTTCGTCAGCATTGCAGGCTGGTTGAACCAGTCTATTAGCTAATAGTCTGTTTCCAAGAGCTAAACATCCTGACAAATTCTGTGAAGTCAGGGAACCACACAGACGACTGCCGTAACAACAGCCACTGCGTTCTTTTTAAGTCGCCAGTGAACAGTAACGAGCCAGATCTCCTTGGTGTGTAACTCGGTTGGTTAATGGCATAAATCAATATTAGCATTTTGCATCCTGATACCTCTCTCCTTCCCCTCCTTCCCTGGAGGGAATTTGGAGTTGTAATTGCACTAATGCCGGTTTAATGACTGACTTCACTGATTGAGCTCTCAGAATGCCAGTATCGGAGACGGTGCTGGAGGAGTATAAAGAGGGCATGAAAGGAAAGACTAATCAATTTCTGATGAACGCACCGAGTAGGCTAGCAGTCAGTGCTAAGGCACTTGGAATGATTGTTGGGTGATTAGACAAGCCAGTAACTGTTATTACAGTTAACAGTTAAAGTGTTATTACAAATAACTGTACATGTAGTCAACCCTCTCCTTCCTCATGTACATGTACATGTATTTGTATATTTAAGTATCACATGTACAGTAAATACTGTATATGTACCGGTACATGTGGGTCAGTCTTGATTCTTACTGTCTCCTAAAAGGTACATGTTTGATACAGCATTGGCATTTTGATAGAAAGCTCTTCCTTTGAACAATGTCTTGGTGCTTTACAAACAATCTTAATTCGTCTATGCTCATGTCATGTGCACCTCAGTATGGTCCGAACTTACTCCGAATATTTCTGTAAAGAGCCACATTGCCAAGTAGTAATTGTTTCAGTGATTTTTTTGTCCGAGGACATCGGACGTACAATATGTGTACGTGCACATGAATTGACACTTTGGTAATTTCCAACCGTCTTCAAATGCTGAAAGCGCACTGCGGTTCTTTCCTGCAAATGGCAGCGGCTTGTAATGTCCATTGCCTGCCCATATTGCAACAATGCAAGGGGGCCAGGTTTCTGTGCAGTGCATTTCTGTCACCCTTACAAGTTGCAGAGAACTGCCGCTGACATTCTTGTCTTGCCCATTACCACCGCTGTGTCATTACCTCAGTGCAATTATCGGTCGCTTTCTCTTTTTTTTTCCCCCTAGCCTTGCTCTATCACTGACATTTGTCCAAATGCTAGGCCTGCTCAATGACATTGATAGCGCTTTATTGCACTCATCATCACCGGCTCCCTGGGAAGGTTGTCTCACTTGAAAAGGAGGCATTGCCTTTCTGTAGGATACGATATACATTGTACATGGGTAGATATGCACAATGGCCTGGTTTTAGGGGTAACTCTCATATGTACAGTATGAACAATAATAAGTCCTGTTTCTTTGGCACATACTGTACCCTCCAACCCCCCTGTACATGTACATGTACATGTACTGTACCATAATGTATGTTTACATGCATTCCTCTACCCCAACTACATGTACATGTCATGTGTGTACACTGTACATACATGTACATGTATACCCATACATGTGCAATTTTTGTCATGTACTGTACATACTGTACATGTACATGTATGTACCGGTACATGTACACAGATGTACATTTTTATGAGGGTTTATGTCAGTGTGAATGCAATGCAGGGGTCTATCCTGGCAGTAACAGCCAAGAGATGATTCAACTGGGATTCCACTGAGATCTTGCCCGGCAATATTAGTTAAATGTACATGTACACGTGTAGCTTAAGAGTTTTAGTGAGTGATGGAGTGCACACATTTTTACAGCACCGAAGCAGCCAATTTCTTGGTTATGATCGGAAAAACAAACTCTAGCATATGTGTACATGTAGGTTTGCCTTGCTTGAGGTGTATTTTCTACATGTACATGTCCCTGTACATGTGCAGTTGTAACACTGCATGCTCAGTACCAATTTAGTAATAAAATACAACAGAAGGCTGTTTGAACTTAACTGATCAATGATAATGTTCCTGACAATAATTGGCAACCGACATGTACAGTACACAGAGACTGCCCAACATTTAATCATCACGTCTGTGTTGTGAAGTTGAAGGATCCACTGGCAATCTCTGTAAGAGTTCCCATCATGCCCTGTAGACATTCATTGCCCGGAGGCTTCTTGTTGAGTTGGAGCATTACGACTAAGTGGAGCATTATGACTAAGACGAGGCCCAGTAGAAAGGATAGCTGTCGCCTCTTCATTGAAGGCACTCCAGCTCAATGATATGTCTCAGTGCTTCTTCATCTGTGCCTATGAGGAGAGCAGACATGCTGTTTTGCAGGTGGGCTAGCATACATGTAGCATAGCACCACGTCTCTCCTCTCGTCCAATCTCGACGTCCCAAGCCTCTCATTTTCCCATAGGCCTTTGAAGGCTCTCATTCCACTCTAAGCACGGTGTACTGCCCTACTCTCATCTGGCTGTGCCTGATGTGAACACTGAAGATAGAGCATTGGTGCTTGTCACATGAAAGCCACACTGTAATTTGGTTTCCAAACGCTGACAATTTGTACTTAAAGTACAGTACAAAAGTGTTGCTACTGACTTCCATGACCAAAATGCAATTTTCAAATATTTTAATAGAGGGCCTGACATTTAGTACTAGCTTCTGACATTTCCAAGAAAGATATACACGTATATGTACCTGTACCGGTACATATGTACATGTTTATAGAGAATTCTTAAAACAGCCAGGAAATATTCTCCCTTTTTTCATTCAAGAATTCAGAGGGCCTGATATTATGATCCTGGCAGGATCTTTCTCAAAGATCATCTTCCTCCCTTTTTGCATTAGAACGGTTAGAATAATATGCCAAAATGTTGCAAACTGCTTACTGATACATGTATCTATGACCAGAATGCAGAATCTTAAAATTGTAGAGGGCCTGACTTTTCCTATCCTAGCAGAACCTTTCTCAACGGCAGAATCATGGTCCTGCAGCTCCTGCCTTTGAGAAAGGTCCTGCTTAGATCGAAACGTCTAAGCAATTCTAAGCAAAATTAGACTTGTTCCCCAGACAATTGTACAAGAGAAATCCAGTAGGGTTGTCTGTCTAGCCCCTGCTTGCCCGGATACCCAAAGAAATTACCCATTTGGAAACTAGTCTTGTAATCTTGCTCACTGATTAGTCTTGTACTGCATCAGTTAACATGAACTGACCTACTAGTAGCTATTGGTACCAACTTATAAAAAACTGCTCTTGTTTGCTGCCACTACCACTTGCTTCAAATTCCTCAGTCATCGCTACGATCCATTGTTCATACATCTTCTCTCTCTGTTTTCTTTTTCATTTTCTGTTTCTGCTCTCACAGGCACCCAGTACACTCTTAGAAGCTTTAGAGGCTCATGCAGCATCTCTGGACACCAAGAAGTTGTGGACCAAGTAAGGCTGGGCCCTCAGATGGTGCACTCTGAACAGAGCAAGACTTTTGATGAATCATTTAAAAGATTTATACCTGGTTTTGTAAATGCAGGGTTAAGGAGCTGCCTTCACTTTTTCGTATGCAAAATCACCAAAAACAAGGCTGAAAAGCCACTCAAGGTTAAGGGCTAAAGAGAGAAGGAGATAGAGAGGGACTCAGGAAGGCCGGAGATTGGAATTAGCATTCCTTTAAGAAAAGGCAAGAGCGTAGGCAGGGGGAAAGCAAGAACCAGGGAGGGATTTCCAGGTGGAGGCAGAGCGAGGGAAAAAGCTGTTCCAATACACATGTACCTCTCCGTTCTACACCTTGGGATAGAGAGAGAATCTATTTTGTGTGATCGCAACGCTGGTGTGGCTGGCTTCATGACCTTATGACAGAAATCTCCTTGAGGTGACTTAAATTAATCTGAGATGAAATGGTGTTTCCACCCTTTTTTCCCAATGGTATTGACTGCTTCCATTCTCATTCCAACACTAGAAGGTCTCGGCTTCAAGTCCCGGTCCAGTCGAACGTTTCTTTGCCATTTCTCAATTTAATCATTTGTCAGCAAAGTTGGGTTGGTTTGGTAAATAAAAATAGAAATAGAAGTCCAATAGGAGCACGACTTCATTTAAGATTGAAGTGGCTAGTTCTTGCTCTCAAGATTTCAGTAGCCCTCTTTTATTGTGTGCATTAACTCGGTCATCGGCTACTGCATGATCAGATGCAAGCTTCAACTCTCCCCTCACTTCCCAAACCTCCTTCCCCTCCCCCAACCCCTTCCCACTCCAGACCGGCCTCAGTGGCCACTGCCGTCAGCACCTTTGCCAACTCGGTCTCGCGCATCGACAATGAGGAAAAGCGCATTGCCGTGGAGGAGGAGAAGCAGCGGCTGGCGATGATGAAGGTAGCCACCCAGGAGCCACCGGCACCAGCAACCAACACCAACACCACCACTGATCCCTTCTCGGCTGAGCCGCTAAGTGTAGCACTGAACAACATGAACGCAAGTCTTTCCCATTCAGATTCTGGTCGTGGTTTCCCATTCCCCGCCCCGCCCCCCCTTCCTCCTCTCCCCTCAATACCGAGTGGGCACCTTTTCCACCCTCCCAATCTTCTCCAAACACAGACAAAATCCACCATTCTTGTTCCCTCCCCCCCCCTTCTAGCACCTAGCAAGTGCCTTCACAGTCAGATTCCGGCTGGTTTTTAATAGCGCGTGGTACCCTTCCAACCCCCTTGCCTCCTGAACCCTTCTCCAGAAGCAAAATAAAAAAAACTGACACCCTTCTTTTCATCCCTACTCCTCTTAACATCCCCAATTCTGGCATCCCAGCTTTCCTTAAAAGCAATAATACCCAACCTTTAGCTCCTACACGTACTGCACCTCCAATTTGTCACCCCCTCTAAAAACAAATTTTTATTTTTTATTTTATGGAAATCATTCACATTGTCTGTATGGTTGCAATTTTTGGCACACTTGAAATGACAGTGTGAAATTTGATACATATCTCAGACGACCCACTTTATATTTTTCCAACTGTGTGCAGATGCATGGCCTTGAACTGAGCTACGAGATTGGGCTCATGCTGTTACAGTAGCTCATGATTTTCTGTCCTACATGTACAGCTGCATGCATTTTCACGCCAGTCATACACACCTCGTCAATTGACTCTGTTTTGTTTTAACGTCTTCAAAAGTGGTGATACCACGTTAAAATCTTCTCTTGAGTGTTGTAATAAGGCTCGGAAAAGAGCCGGTGACTCAATGCTTCGGGCAGTCAGTCTGGACTCCTGACTTCAAACGTAGAGGCTGTAGGGTTGAGTGAAGGAAGGGAGGAATACGCAGAAAATATTCCCACAATAGGAAATCTTGAAGAATTACGAGCCCGGTTGGAGGTGCCAGTACTTGTTATTCCCCATTCCGTGAGCTTCATAAATTCACACCCATAGAGATAGAGCGGCAATTGTGAGGATTGCTGGGATTATCTGAGATTGCGTTCAGCTTTTCAGTGCTTAAAAATGATAGAATACACACGTGCAGACTTTTGGTCACAACAGTCTGCACCTATGCATGTGGTATTGGTGAATTGCACTGTAATTGTTTTTTTAAATAGATTTGGGTGGTTTGGTGGGAGAGTCTCTTTGCTTGACTCGACTTGAACATTACAGAGAACAAAAATGGCCAGATAATTCATCTAGGCATGCTGTGTGAAATTTTGGGGTCAGCTTAAGTGCATTTCTTTTCATTGTTTTGACTCGCTACATTCTTTTATCATTTCTCTTCTGCTATCCATCCATTTTCATTTCATTTCCCTGCCCACCCCCTCATTTTGCACTATACCATCGAGCTAATAACTGGTCCCATTGTCTTTCGTTTCATTTTTGTTCTGCTTGTGTGCCTCTTTTTTTCCACCAACATTTTTTCATTCCATGATCTGGTTAGCATTACCCCTGCTCCTTTAAAAACAACAACCCCAAAACTATGGAACTGACAACCCTGGTGTTGTCCAACACTTGATTGTGCAGTGCCACAATCTATCCCCTTGATTTGTCATATATGAATATGCATGAGGCATCAGTAAATTGATGCATTATCATGAGAGGCAATTTAAAGCCTGGGTGGTTTCTGTCTTAAATCCCCTTCCTGGTGAATCCAAAGTCTTGACAGTGCCACAATCTGCCCATTCATGTACAGGTCATTGAATTTGCATAATTAATCCATCAATTTCCATTAGGTCTATTGGTAAGCAAATTTCCATTGGTCCTATCAATTGGTAATTAAGTTTCCAATGTTTCTGTTGGTATGCAAATGTCCATCAGTCCCATTGGTAAGCTTACCGGTATGTCCATTGCCTCTATTGATAAGCAATTGTCTATTGGTTCTATTGATAAGCAATTGTTTATTGGTTCTATTGGTAACCAGGTTTCCACTGGTTCTATTGGTAAGCAGGTTTTCACTGGTTTAACTGGTACAGTATGCAAATGTCAATTGGTCGTATTGGTATTTTAGCAGTTGTCCAAATTTGTTCTATTGGTAAGCAATTGTCCATTGGTTCTATTGGTAAGCAGGTTTCTACTGGTTCTATTGGTAAGCCGATTCCATTGGTCTATTGGTATGCAAATTCCCATTGGTTCTATTAGTAAGCAAATCTCCATTAGTTCTATGGGTTATCAAATTTCTATTGGTCTTTATTGCTTAGCAAATTTCTATTGGTTCTTGTGGTTAGCAAATTTTTATTGGTCTTTATTGCTTAGCAAATTTCTATTGGTTCTTGTGGTTAGCAAATTTCTTGTATAGGATTGCACTAGCACTTGTGTAGAAGATTGGACCGTACATGCACTGTATGTACATGTACATGTACATGGCATCCCAGCGTACCTGGCCAGCAGTCTACCCAGGAAGGCCTTTCATTATGGGCCATTTCCCATTGACGTCATTACAAGGATGTGCCTCGCTCAACTGTGTCCGCACAATGCAGTACCTTCCGTTGATCTCGGGCAGTAGGACACCCGGCCAAATGACGTCACACCTCCAGTGTGTGTGTGGGAGACGCGCGAAGCAGTCTGCAGAGGTCACACCTGTCTCTGTCACGGGCACTCTGTTGACACGGACTGTATTATTTGTCCAATTGCGCCGGCACCTTAATCTCGTTACATCAATGGGAACTGGTTCCCCCAGTTTGTATATAGCGAGGAAATGAATCATTGCTTGCTCAATTCAGATCTCAACTTGTGACCTCACTGCTGTGCAGATACTGAGAAATGTGTAGCCAGTTGATGGTGGACTCAAATACGACTTTTCGTCCCTACTCATTTCCCCCTCCTTGATGCAAAATCCTTATTAAATATCTATGATAGAGTCAATTCGAAGAGCAAGAATGTATTGAACATGAACAAGTGCCATGGATCACTTGTGGTTAACTAGCGAATTCAATTCACACATTTTTCTCCATATGCCCTGCGTGCTAGTCAATGTCTAGAATTGCACAGGCGTCTGGTGCTCTGGCATTATTTTTTTTCACAATCCGTTGACAAGTTGCCGATAGGTTGGATGATTTGTTTCTTGTACATGTACAGTGCAGATTGATACACTCAGTTCCCTCTTCGGAGTCTTTGCAAGGCTCCGCTATTTACATGGAATTTAATTAACCAACACCTACACCCCGGACCTTCGGTCAACAATTATTATTATTTCTGACTATTTGCCAGTTTTTCTCCTCAAAATTAAGTATCAGCGAGACGGTACATGTACATGTACATGTACATGTACATGTATTTCTGTATTGAAAAAAAAAAAAGGTAGTGCCTACGAACGCTACAATTTGACTACCACATGAATCAAGGTTCTTTTTCGTTGATTTTTTTTTTTTCATAGGAAAATAAAAACCACAATGGTTACAATAACAAAGTCGATGATCCAGCAATCGATTGAATGTTTTTTATCTTCTCTTTTTATCGATACCTCATTATATCAGTATGCCACAGTATCAATGGGATGGTATACCCCACTCCCAAGTCAGTAAAAATGTCATTGACATGTTTATTGTTTTCTTGCTGTATTAGTTTGAGCTAGCACCCATCTACATGTACTGTACATGTAGATGTTGATGTACTACATGTATAATCACTGCACACTGTACTGCATCCATTTTCAACATCTCACTGTTGATTTGCTCATCACACAAGCTCTTTCATTGGAATGCCCCACCCTACCCCGATACCCCTCTCTCTTCCTCTCTCTTCCTCTCTCTTCCTCTCTCTCTCTCTCTCTCTCTCTCCCTCTCTCCCTCTCTCCATTTCCCTCTCTCCCTCTCCCTCTCTCTCTCCATCTCCCCCTCTCCCTCTCTCCATCTCCCTCTCTCCCTCTCTCCCTCTCTCCATCTTCCTCTGTCTCTGTCTCTCTTTTATTTGTGTATCCTTAAACAACCTCTCTAATGTTGATTCAGAATAGCCGAGAGACATGTTTGAGTATGTGTTGATGGATTTCTCCAATTCCTTCACCTCCCTTGGTTGTCTCTTTCCGTGGCTCAGGCCAAGCAGCTCCAGGAGAGCGGTAACGGCCAGAAGGCCCAGCCGGCCCCAACTCAGAACAATCCCTTCCTATCGTCACCAACCACGTCGCCGGTGCACCAGATGCCACCGACCACCGTCTCCAGGGATGTCTTCGGGGCTCCACCGCAAGGTACTGTACAGCTACCAGTATGTCTTCCCTGTAGGCTACGGCTTGAGGACGGCACACAACTCTATGGGAGTTGCCTGCAGCGGTTGTAGCTAGCAGCTCCAATACTTATCATTTGAAATCATATGTGACTAGTCCTGCAAGAAAGGCCCTTAAAGCCCCTACACAACATTGGTAAGATCGAAAAACAGAAATGTTCACCGATTTACATGAAACTTATACAGTTTGAAGATGGTTATAGTAGAAACCTCTCACTGAAATATTTCTGCCTGAAATGTTGTATTTTGGGAGAAAAGAGTAAAATAAATCGTTTACGTCTCACCGAGATCTAAACTATTTTTTTGGAACAGTACGGCGTTGAATGCTGCATTTTCTCGAAACAAATGAAGCGGTTTTCACGATTTTTCTCGAGACTCGGTTGGCAGATTGAGCTAAAATTTTCACAGGTGTGCTATTTCATGCATATATGTTGGATCAGACAATGTATGGATGCTATTCTTTGACCTCGACCAATGTTGTGTAGGGGCTTTAAGTTGGAAAAAAAACATTTCAAGTTATACCCATAGTCAGAAAGAGCTTGAAATAAGCTTTATTTCGATGCAGATGTAACCTCTATAGCACATTTCATTCCTGAGATATATCAACATTCATTTAGTATATTATCTGTCACCAGAAATGAAATGCCTTATGAAGAAATCTAAACATTTTACTTGCAGATAAAAGTGGCAAGGTGAAGCTCACAAAATGCTATATTTTTCATCTTTATCCATGGAAATTAACGGTTCCTCCAACTGATTATGAAAGAATGGACATCAAACACGTCCCAAAAAACCAAGAAATCAACAATTTGAAGAAAACACACCCTATTGGGTGGAACAGCCAATTATGCACAAAGGCATGGCATGACTTAATGGGCCTTTATTGCAGAGCCAGTCACATAGTACATGTAGGTTATTGTGTTATCTATTAAAGTGTATCTATTAAAGTGCATACATATTTCGATACATATTTCGATTTCAGTTACCGTTTTGAATTAAACAAATAAAGGAAAAAACCAACTGGGAACTTATGAACAATCTTGAAACAAAAGAAGGCAAAGAACATTTGAATGGACTGGTAAATATTGAACTTATCTTTGCCAGGATGGGGGCTCCACTATTTTCTGCCCTATAGATCGTTTGCACCAGCAGCCATCTTTGGGGCCTTCTAGTGTTATTAAAGTTCAGTGACAATGCAGGTACAAAGAGTGCACTCTTGCCTATCCAAGAGGAACAAAGACCACCGGTAGGCCCAAAGATGGCCACCGTTGCAAATGAACTATTAGAAAACATTTACTGGGCCGGGACTGAACTGTTATAGTGCTAATTAATGAGCTTTCAAGTAAGAACTGATACTGCCATTGGGAAACATACAGATGTATTATTATTTTGTTTAAATGGTCATCGGATGGTTTGGTTTCAGGAGTGACCACTCAGTCGGCTGGTGCCAAACCTTCCAGTGACCTGATTGGCCTGACGTCCTCGGCCATTACTCCTGCTATCCATGCCCAGATAGCCCAGCCAGTCATGGCAGGCCAGCAACAGTGGGGTGCGTCAAATGGTAAGACACCCCCCCCCCCATTGAGAATCAACTGAATGTAGGCAAAGGTCCACGTAATCTTAGGTAGGTTGTCTGCACAGACAGTGCCTGGGAAGTGCTGTAAACTATTCCTCTCTCAACGGTATCGTACTCTTCACCATTAGTATTCTGTACAGACAGTTTCTGGAACTGCAGTGCACATGTAACCTGTGTGTGTCTCTCTCAACTGTACTCCTTCACCATCAGATCCTCAACCTGCTTTTTTTCTGTACAGACAGTTTCTGGAACTACCGTACAGTGTACATGTAACCTGTGTGTGTGACTTTCTCTTAACAGTATTTTTCACCATCAGATCCTCAACCTGCTTTTTTTCTGTACAGACAGTTTCTGGAACTACCGTACAGTGTACATGTAACCTGTGTGTGTGACTTTCTCTTAACGGTATTTTTCACCATCAGATCCTCAACCTGCTTTTTTATCTGTACAGATACATGTACTTCATGTAAGCTGTTTGTGTGTCTCCTCTCTCTCTCTCTCTCTCTCTCTCTCTCTCTCTCTCTCTCTCTCTCTCTCTCTCTCCCTCTTGCTCAGAGTCAAGCTGTGGCTCGCTGAGCAAGGAGAACTTTTTTTTCTAAATTTGTCAAACTGTTTATTCATTGACTTGCATCAGTCCTTACACTGTCAACCTTTTTTGGCACGTCACACGATGTTTTTCGCGGATGTAAACAACCGTTCGGAAATAATTATTGGCAATCATCTTGAGATCTTGGATTCTTAGAATGTCAGCAAGAGTTTGAGAAAGAAGTGTAACATAAAATAGGCCCCTGAAATACTTCTGAGAACCGTAAAATGCCGATCGACTGAGCGATGGTTAGTATACAGTTGTAACGTTGCCTGCATGGCGAAACACCTGTCACAGCGCAACGCGCCATAGGCCGTGCTATTCAACAGTTTGACAGAGAGTAACTTGAGCATTCGCGTTTGCTCATTTACGTAAACCCTTCTAAAATCGAATTGAAATCGTTTCAGAAGCTGAAATTTTGGAACGAGAGGAGAATGACATATTCCTCCTCATTCTCCTCATCGGAGAGTGAAAATTCGACTGTGAACATACCTCAAGTGGCTTAAAAACATCCCTGAGGGTCCCATGTACCCCAGGCAGTGTTTTGGTCGCGGAGATGATGACTTCAAGACCGATTTGGTTAAAATACGAAAACATTTTTTTCGAGAGGAAAACAACCTGTAATCTTACAAGTAGCACATGGATCACATAGAATAAGTATTCCTCTTTGGAATAAAAAAAGAATTACAGTCATAGACCAATTCTTCTAGGAAATATGGCTAATTTCCATAGCACAAAAAAAAGCTCAAAAGTTTGTCAAAAGTTTGTCAAACTGTGGCTCGCCAACCATATTTTCCTCGATAACTCTTTCGATTCTATTCCCCTGGAGCATGTAAGATTTCCACAAACTCAAAATTAGCAATAATATCGTCTGTGTGAAAATCATATTTCTAGCCCTTTTCCTGATTTTTTTACGAGCTAAAAACATCCCGAAATTTGTCAAACTGTGGTGAGCATTGGATTTTCAGATGTAAATTTTGGCGACTTGTGTCATATTTCGGAAACTTTTTTGCGGTGAATGTACTCATTGTCCACTGCGCTACAATATTCTGTAAAAAAATTGTGATAATTCCTAGTGGAACATAGTGAGGGAGAAAGTGAGTTTTCAAGACGTTTCTGCTCAATTTCCTTATTTGACCACGAGAGGGCGCTTCATTTTGTCAAACTGTGGCTAGCGAATGCCCACCTCTTCCAATCACTATTTCATCGAGGATAAGTCGCCTTAAGAGCATTCATTTTCAAGATGAAGTCTTTCCTATGTTAGCGTTCAATGATCTGAGTTTAAAAATTATATTTACAGGGTCAATTTAATCACCTTGTTACAGTTTTCAGGCGGTTCATTATAAAACACCAATCATCTACACGGTAGGCTTATGTACATGTACATGTGTACATAACACATGTACATGTACATGTACTATACGTATAGTCTGTATACAACGTACTGGGCCTATGTAGGCCGTCGGCTGATCAGCAACATCGTTCGATCACTTCTGACTTTAATTTGTTAGGCAACCTGATGGTTTGGAAGATAGACAGATTTGACCATACTGAACATATCCTTATGGAGCCCCTTATGTTTTTATTTTGTTCCCTCAAATTATTATTTTGTTCCCTCGAATTATTATTTTGTTCCCTCGGAATCATTTCATTCCCTCAGAATCATTTCGTTCCCTCGGAATCATTTCGTTCCCTCGGAATCATTTCGTTCCCTCGGAATCATTTCGTTCCCTCGGAATCATTTCGTTCTCTCGGAATCATTTTGTTCCCATGGAATCATTTCGTTCCCTCGAAATCATTTGGTTCCCTCGAAATCATTTTGTTCCCTCGAAATCATTCTGTTCCCTCGAAATCATTCCGTTTCCTCGAAATCATTCCGTTCCCTCGAAATCATTCCGTTCCTTAAAATCATTCCGTTCCCTCAAAATCATTCCGTTCCATCTAAATCACTTCGTTCCCTCAAAATCACTTGGTTTCCTCGAAATCACTTTGTTCCCTCGAAATTATTTTGTTCCCTCGAAATAATTTCGTTCCCTCGAAATCATTTCGTTCTCTCGAAATCATTTCATTCTCTCGAAAGTATTTCGTTCCCTCGAAATCATTTCGTTCCCTCGAAATCATTTCGTTCCCTCGAAATCATTTCGTTCCCTCGAAATCATTTCGTTCCATCGAAATCATTTCGTTCCATCGAAATCATTTCGTTCCCTCGAAATCATTTCGTTCCCTCGAAATCATTTCGTTCCCTCGAAATCATTTCGTTCCCTCGAAATCATTTCGTTCCCTCGAAATCATTTCGTTCCCTCGAAATCATTTCGTTCCCTCGAAATCATTCGTTCCCTCGAAATCATTTCGTTCCCTCGAACATTTCAAGGGAACGAAATAATATTTTGTGGGAAAGAAATTATTTTGAGGGGACATAATTTGAGGGAACGAAACCAAAAAAAACGTGTCTGTTCCCTTAGGCCGGGGCTCCCATATATCCTATGAGTCCACCAATGCAAAAGTCGCATTCTTCCGAGAAAGCCAGTCCAAATTGAGCATTTCGGCCATAGATCATAGATTAAAGTGTTCTTATTATCAGGTTTCAGCCACCCGGAAAAACATAAAAGAAAACATAACGCGAATCACAACCTCATACCCTGTGACAAAACTGAGCGGGAATCTCCGTCACTGCATAAAATGCGTACGAGGTTGATGTTACTCGGGTGTTAACATGGCGGCGCCCATGTCGCGATGTGTGTGTCAATATCACGGGGTCAGAAAAGGGCGAAATAATCTACTTTTCACGTGCCAGATGGTAGACATTTGTCACATGCTTCCACACATGAATGGATTGAAGTACGCAGCAAGACAAAAAATAATCGTAGTAGCTGAGAATGGGAGATAAATTCTTCTCTGACTCTAGACTAGTACAGTTGCTGTAGTCCGAGCAACTTGGCCTTACAATCGCCCTTTTTTAAAGTCCTTAGGTCCAAGTTACTCGGACTACATGTACAGCTAGTCTAGACGTCATTTACTTAGACTATGTATGTAGATAGTACTTAGTAGAGTTGAAAAACTGCAGGACTGCCCAACGCAATTGGACAATGCCAATGCCAATAGGAGATTGTAATAATAAATTTCACAATAATAATTTTAATTAGTACACGTATAACTATAAATCTCCTTGGGCTTGGAAGTTCTGCTGAGTGAAACATTCTTCCAAATCTATGCACCGTATGCCACCAGTCCAAATGGATGAGAGACAAAGCATCTGGCAGTCCCAAGCTAAAAAAGCTGCGAGTATGAAGCAGGTAAGAAACCTTTTGCTTTGTGAAGAGATACATAGATAAATAATATTGTAAAATCCAACCCCTTTACCCAGAAACTTACCTTTCTGGATCCTTTAAAATCCTCAAATTTTTAGCACCTGAAAAATACTGCCTCAATCCTCCAAAATCTTACAAAATGGTTTTAAAGCAAAGAGAAGAGGCTTGTTTTCCTGAACAGTTTACCATAATTACTGTAGCTGTAAGACCACCACGCAGTTCTCTTTTTTAGTATAATGTTAACCATAATCCTCCAAAATCCTTTTTCAAATCAAACTTGAAAAAAAATTCTTTGCCGTTCATCTTCCTGTCCTCCAAACTGCACAGAGGTTTTTTTTAAAGAAATCAGTGTCCAATTTCCAACAATTTTGACCAACGAATTAATGTTAAATTGTCACTAATAAAATTCGCAAACCAACTTTGTGCAGAATTGGAAAAGGTTTTAGCACTATTTCTGTATTTCATCTTTTACAAAGTATAGTAGTAGTGAAGCACGATTTAAGCTGACAAAACCTTCACCGGCTGAAACAGGGCCAAACAACCATTTTGTAATAATGGTTAGGACTGTTACCTGTAGTTGTTCAATATAATAAAATTGTGCGTGGTACATCCATTGGATTAATCAGATCATCCTCTTCCCATAATTTACAGTTTGTAAAAACGTGTTTAGAACAATCTTGAAATAAGAAGAGTTTCATGAAATCAGACCCGGGAATGTTAGGATTGATAATGTATCCATGCATCTTTTCAGTGATTGCAATAATTAATTTCTGTTTTATCTCTGCTTCAGTGCAGTTCTCAATTTGATTGAGTCTGATTGGTTTTGATGTTATTGCAGGTGGGCTGTTGAGAAAAGTCGGTGAAACCCTTGGTGATGAGAGGATCGTGAAGAACATCAGAGACAAGGATATGGTGGCAACAGAAATGCACCACCATAGGTCATGCCACAAGCAATACATAAATGTAAGTGTCATGATCTAATCAAGTGTTATCCTTTTCCATCAAGGGAACAGCAGGACTCAGTACTCCTATAGATATGGATGTACTCCACATACCGCTGGGCAATCAATAATTGTTTTTGTAATGAGTAATAATATAAACTGGCAAATTGTCAAAGAAAATATTGACTGGACCGGGACTTGAACCCGGGACCTCTGGATTAACATAATCCAGTCAAAGTTTTCTCTGCTAAATTTTCAATTTGTTCAAAAGTTCCCAGTCAGTTTTTCATTTGTTTGTTTGAGAAATATAATAAACAATGTTGCAAACTCCTTAATGACTAAAATGTAAGTCGCGAATACATGTAATTGTTTAGAGGGTCTGACATTTTGTTCCTAGCAGGACCTTTCTCAAAGGCAGATAAAGACAACTGAGATAGGTCCTGCTAGGATCAACATGTCAGACCATCTAAATTTTCGAGATTATTACTATTGTTATTTTGTTTTTCGGGGAGCAAAATTTCATTCATTTGTGTTTTGTATGGTTGTTTCAGGCGCTGTACACCAAGATGGAACCACTTCTGCCACCTCCAGGACAGCTGCCTCATTTGCCAATGTATACAACCCATCTTGTTAGAAGAACATTGAGGGTTCAATTAAATTCAGAAAGGAGGTCCTTAGAATGACCAAACTTCAGCACCTACTGTTACAAACCTTTAGAGACATCCCATAAAAGTCAAGTTGATCAAAGATTACTTTTGCTTAGCTTTTTGAGATTTACATGACTCAAGTAGTGTGTAGTTATGTGATCAGCTCTTGTGCCAACAAATTAAACAAAAGAAATGCTAGGTTTTTCAGCAACCTTATCTTGTCACATAAAATGAACATGATTTAGGTGGTTGATACAACTTGATGTGGCTGGTACAATTCCGTGAGAGCTTTGTAAAATGTTTAATGCAATCCCCTTTATTTATTTTCTTCAGTCTGTGCAATTGTACTCACCAAGTGTATGTATTTAAATATCTCTAGCAATCATTTGTTATGGAAGTTTTAGATGCACAGCATTCACTTTTTAATTTGTTTGTTTAATTCTGAAACAGTCCCATTTTGCTCCTAAAACAAAGCAGAAGCCAATAACTTGTATTTTTTTCGTGTCAAAACGTAAATGGTAAAAAGATAAACATTGAATGTTAAAATGACCATTTGATATATGGGTACATCAGCAGAAACCTGTAACATTAAAGTAACATTACAACACATGGTAATGTATTGTAAATACATGAATATTTGTCATGACTCCTTTATTAGCCCCATTAACTTAGTAAAGGAATAGAATGTGAATGCACATTTAAGTCTGTAGGGTCAAAGCATCAAAGCACTTGAGGACACAATTATCTGGATTTGGCACCCTCAAATTAACTTATATGAACTGTCATTAAGTTGCCTAAAAGTTCAGCTGAAATGAATTTTCAGGCCTCCTGATTGTCAGCTGTTGGCCTATAAATCATATAGCTATAATATGCAAAAAAGGGGCATTTTAAATTGAGAAATAAAATAAGGAAATGGTAGTTTATCAGATAAGTGCATGAATAATTATAATCATGCTCAAAAGTTTCCCAAAAAGAGACATGATTGTAGGCACGAGCTTCAGAAGATTGCTCTCCAAAAAAATTGAACTGAATGCTCAACCACAGTTTGACAAAGTCTTAAATTTTTTGCAAAAAAGAAAATTGAAGGAAGGAGGTTATTTTTTTGCTTGGCATTAATGGTAAAAATGCAACAAAACAGTTGGAACAGAAATTGCAACGATTTATTGCTCAGAAAAAGAATTACAGAGTGTTAAATATGATAAGAAATTTTAATGATCTTGAACGAACATTGACGCAAATGCTCAATCAACAGTTTGAGTAAAGCCACAGCTTGAAAAAATCAACAGTTTGACAAGCCATGGATGCTCAAACAACAGTTTGACAAAATTGCGTGCAAAATGCCCATATGCATTTGTCAAACTGTGGCTTTTGGGGGAATGCTCAACGCTCACCTAACAATTCATTTGACTAAAAAACATAACATGTGCATTCACTCTCTCTCTCTCTCTCTCTCTCTCTCTCTCTCTCTCTCTCTCTCTCTCTCTCTCTCTCTCTCTCTCTCTCTCTCTCTCTCAGCAGTACTGTTCTCCATTAGATTCTCAACCTGTTTTGTTCTCTACAGACAGTTTCTGTAACTGCATGTACATGTAACCCGTGTGTGTGTCTTCCTCTTAATGATATTCTTGACCATTGGTTTATCAAAACCTAGTTTTTTCCTCTGTACATACGTGTACTGTTTCTGTAACTGCATGTAACCTATGTATCTCTCTCTTAACGGTTCCGTTCACCAGGAGTTTCTCAACCTGTTTTTTTGTCTGCGCAGACAGTTTCTGGAACTATACATATATGTAACCCGTGTGTGTTTCTCTCTCTTAAAGGTACTCCTCATTATCGGAATCACAATCTGTTTATGCAAGTGATTTGCGGCTCCTGGACTTGACGAGCCAAAACGACTGGCTCCCAGTTCCTTTAAGGCTTGCTCTCCATCCCTCCTCCCAAACCTGGGGTCCCTTCATCCGATACATGTATCTACATGTAGGACTAATCTCTGGCCTTTTTCTTCTTCCAAAAAAATCCCGACCTGACCTCCCCCTACAAACACACACACACACACACACACACACTGTCCAGTCTTGTCAGCGACTTCCAGTTCACCTCTGAACGTTCCACCGGCTGGCTCCCCTCTCAGGGCCTGCGCCTCTGCACCGTCCAGCTACAAAGACTCCTTTGAGGCCTTTGGCAACGGCACCCAGACAAGTAAATTGCTCATAGTCTGGTGTACATGTGTATTCGTACTTGTGTAATAACCCTCCCTCGTACCCAAGGGCTCTCTTGGTCTCCCATACCTTTTGTTTTTTGGTTGGTCTTGCTACTGCCTGCCTGGATCTCATTGGGCATATTTTCCCCCTATTTGTGGTGGCAGTGAGTTTGTTTTTGGGGAGATTTTTGTGTGTGTTCAGTTGAATGCTGGCTCCTGAGAGAGGGATTTTGATTTCTGTTTCCGCAAATTTGTGTTGAATTGCCGTCCTCAAGTTTTGCATACAAAGTGTGCCGCACGTGGTGTGCAAGTTTGATTGCGTCTGCGGTCTGCTGACTAGGTGCTATGACCACAGCTGAACCCATTCTTGAGCTTCTTAAAGGTCTTGCCAGTTTACGTGTGCGATTGCTTTGGCTCATCACGAGCGAAGAGAGTCATTCTTTGGGATGTTGTGTGACTGCATGCGGCTGTGTTACAGATATGGATGGAAGCCACTAAATGCCACGCAGCCATTTGAATGCTTGTCATAGTGTTTTTATCTCGGTGCTCTGCGGATGCCTGCATGCTGTGTGTTTTGAAGCTAAGCCCTAACAGATGTACGGTACTGCTTGATATCAGTGTGAAAAGAAAGTAATCTATAAAAGTACCGGTATTACGCTATTGATTATATCATAATACACAATACTACTTTTGTTGTCTTTTCATCATTTTGCCCTTTCTTTTTCCACCATGTTTTAATTTTTTTTTAAGCCACCCTCTCTCTCCTGAAACCAAATCAACTGAACTACAACTCTGCTTTTTGTCTCTCTAATTGTTTGCCCTCTCCTTGTTTCACAATTTTTTTATTAAATTTGCCCTCCTTTCTCCTGAAAAACAAAAAATAAAATAAACTTCAATTTGTCTTTTTTTTTATCTTCCTTCCACTTTTTTTTTATTTTAATTTTCAAACCTACCACACTCTCTCTACCCCCTCCCCCCCCTTCCCCAAAAAATAAAATATTGAATCAGAGGATAACAATCCATTTAATGACCCTGGTCCTTTTGAAGCCACCTTCCCTGACCCTTCCGGGGAGCCCGGCCTGGCCCCACTGGGCCCCGCCCCTCCCCCGTCCAACTCCTCCCTCCTGGATGTCCCCGGCCCCAGCCCCTTCCCCAATTTCCTGGACGACAGCATCCTGGACAAGGAGGACAAGGCGGCCCAGCTGGAGTCTGTCTTTGGAGCGGCCCCCATCTCTCCGTCCTCCATGCCCAAATTTCAGAAGCGACCGGAGGAGAAGAGTATATATTATTACCCCATACCCGACGATTCCTCTTTCGGTCTCTTATGTGAAAATTAGCAAATGAACTGGAAGGTTTGGCAATGACGGCATGTAAATCATCGCTTTTGAGACAGAGTGTGTCTCTGAAAAGAGACGGTTGGCACTGAAAAGAGTCGGTTGGCTCTAAAGAGAGCCAGTTACATGTAGCTCTGAAAAGGGCCTGTTGGTTCTGAAAAGGGCCGGTTCGCTCTCAAAGGAGCCAGTTAGCTCTGAAAAGAGTCGGTTGGCTCTGAAAAGGGCCGGTTGGCTCTCAAAGGAGCCAGTTAGCTCTGAAAAGAGTCGGTTGGCTCTGAAAAGGGCCGGTTGGCTCTGGAAAGGGTCGGTTGGCTCTCAAAGGAGCCAGTTAGCTCTGAAAAGAGTCGGTTGGCTCTGAAAAGGGCCGGTTGGCTCTGAAAAGGGCCGGTTGGCTCTGAAAAGGGCCGGTTGGCTCTCAAAGGAGCCAGTTAGCTCTGAAAAGAGTCGGTTGGCTCTGAAAAGGGCCGGTTGGCTCTGGAAAGGGCCGGTTGGCTCTCGAAAGATCCAGTTAGCTCTGAAAAGAGTCAGTTGGCTCTGAAAAGGCCGGTTGGCTCTGGAAAGGGCTGGTTTGCTCTCAAAAGATCCAGTTAGCTCTGAAAAGGGCCGGTTGGCTCTGGAATGGGCCGGTTGGCTCTGGAAAGAGCCAGTTAGCTCTGAAAAGGGCTGGAGTTACGTACAGGTTTTTTTCAGAGCCACACTGTAAACTCCAGTGGTGACTCGGTAACTCCATTTTTTTTTTCAGAGCCACACTCTGTCTCCAAAGAAATGATTTCCACGGTTGCACCACAAACTTTCCACTTTGTACTTCCACCGTGCAAACCTACATTTATCCAATCCTAGCATATTGAAATCAGCAAAACAGATTGAACTTGGACCACTGCGTGACCTTGAGACCTCTGGCTTATTGTACCTTGAGTCCCAAAGGGCTGCTACTCTAATGATGATAATCAATGTTCTTTTTACCTTTATGAAAGTCCCAGCTTGGATCAAAATATCAGCCCCTTTTTTTCTTAAAATGATACATGTAATTGTAATAGATACATACATGTACATGTATACAGTGTGTAGATGTATGAATCATTTTCTGCCAAATCCATAAAGAAAAAGTTGCAAAGAAGAAAGGCAAGAAGGTGCCACATTCTTATATTATCAGCGATCATTGGAGAACAATGTTCAGTCGGAAGTCTTGAGACTACTGGCCTTACATGTATGTTCTGGCACTCTTGTAAGCACTGTACATGTACATGCACCTGAGACAAACGCCGATAAGGTAAGCTGGAGGTCTCGGGTTCAAATCCATGGTCCAGTCATTTTTTTCTGTTGCTGTTTTACATAAAAAAGTTTCTTTTTCGAAGATCCCATTCATTTTTCTTTTTCTTTGAATGTTTTATGTCTTTGGTTTTTGTTTTGTCCTCGTCCAAATCTGGGGAAGGAATTGTGGCGGTATTCATTGATTTAGTCTCTTCATTTTGGTGACTTACGGTATATCCCATTGGACCCTGCCAGGTTCTTTCTTGGTGGCAGCTTTGAGAAAGGTCCTGCTACTGTAGGATCAGAGTATTTGTAGAGTAGCCATTTTGGGCTTGAAGTCAGTAAGCAGTGCTAGTAGAACCTCACAGTCTCGTTCTGGGAGGAGAGTTCCGCCACAATCCCTCAAACAGGTTTTCTGCAGTGTAGCTTGAAGTCTGAAAACTCACCAGTTATTGTTGGTCAGAGCCCCAATTCTGTTTTGAAAAAGAGAGAGGAAACAAAATGCTCTGGGGTGCAAAAAGTTCTTTCTGAGACTCATTCAGGCTGTGTCCATGTACAGTAAATAGCACGGTTGTGAAACTTTGCAGTAGATTTGTCATTGAGACAGTTCCGCATTTCTGAAGGAGGGAATGGTTTACTGCAGTCCCAGAACTGAATTACTAAACATGAGCCCTCGGGGGTACATGTGCACTGTGCACTTACATTGACCGTGCTAAACATAGGGTTGAATTGTCTACCATTACCAGAACTGGCCCTTGACTCTAACATACAGTACATGTACATGTATATATATGTACCACTTGAAAGGTTTGCACAGCCAGCACCCAGTGGCAATTGGTGATGTTTCCAGGCTGGGCCGTCGTCCTGGGCCTGTTTTTGTTTTATAGAGCTGCTTGAAGCACTGAAAATTGGCTCAAGCACAAACCAAAAATCCCCAATTCTTCCTTGGATGAAGTCAGGTTTACCAGCCAAGGTTTGACTTGCTTTTTCATGTTGAGCTGAGCAGCAAGCATTGAGTGAAATGAAATTGAATCGGGGAAGGACTGCCGTGCTTTTGCAGATTGTCTGTGCAGAAGCAGCTCTATTAAGATAAGGTCCTGGTCAGTGGCTTTAAGAGTGCACGATCGACCGGTATGATTACCCTTTGCCCCGCAAGCAATACACAGCCCATATTAGATGATGTAGGGTGCAGCTTGCCTGATTGTGCAGGGCTGGCACCGGTGTTCCTTAGCCGTGTTAGCTGGTGCCCCGTGTTAAGCCAATGTGAGTCCAGTCTGTCAACCAGCATGACTTCTCCTTGGATGTCACTCCACCCCTAGCAGCCTCGACTGTGTGGTATATATCCTTGAATGTTTTAATCAACAGCCATTTTCTGTCCCGAAGTGATTGTATTCCTGTTGATTGGCTGAGCATATGCACAGGCTGAGTGGGTCCATGCACATGGATATGTGCTTCCCAGTACATCCCCCTCCTCCCCTTCCAAACCGTGCACCAACTCAGTACTATAAGTCCTTGTGTGTAGACATTTAGCAGCGATCCTATTCTGTGCTTAGAAGATAAACCCGGAACAGGATTTATTGGATTTAGTGGAATTGGGAAATGCCCAAAAACCTACCTTAAAAAGCACCTATCATGGGAATGATTCCACCACACTCAGCATTCCTTAACGATGAATTGCAAGACCATGAGTGATGCACAGAAACCAATTGTTCTATGTAATTATGACAACCATGCGTTAGCCATCACAAGTTTGGTTTCGAAGCATCATTTGTGGCATCAACCCCTAGCCTAGTTGAGTTTGTTTTTGTTTCTTGAGCTCTGTGCTCAAGTCTGTTGGATTCTGCTGGATTGTATGGATTGTACAAGTCGCCCCTCACATTTGATGGTTGGGGGCACTACTGTGAATACTGTGAATGACTCAAAGCCACTCCAAGGTCTGAGTACTGAATGACGGCACTGTAAGATACTAAATGCCTCTGAACAGGGAGATTGTGTCTACACAGCCAGCTTATAGATCTGTGTGGAACTGATGGTACATGTGTACATTGTGATATTACCATGGTCCCAGGGCACTGTCATTGTGTAGTCATAAGCTGTGCAGTACATGTACATGTACAGGACATCCATCTTTATCGGATACATGTGTAGCTATTGTCACTTTGTGATTCCTCCTCTTGAGCATCTTCCTTACGGGCAAGCCTGTGGATCCCTGCTCTCTAGTGAAATGCATTCTGCAGTGCATGTCTATGTGCATAAAGATATGTAGGCATGCACATACGTGATGTAGTTGTGCCTCGATACAATGTGTGCATTAATCCACTTCAGAGAGGTACTGTTAGTCGTGCAAAGTCTCGACTGTTTTGAGCACCTGCATCGTACATGACTTATTACCGTCTGAAAACTGCTGTCATGTTGATCCCGTATTTAGTATACATGTATGTACTATGTAGTGTGATAACCAGTAGGTCCATGCCTTCCTACAGCACTGTGTTGCATGGGATGGAGCCTGAAAGCTGGTGCCCGTGGTAAGGCAGCACAGGATGAAGCACCATTCCTGCTGGTCCCCATGCCAAGTAGCTCATCTTTGTGACACAACCGTGATCCATATTTGGGACTGGTGGTCTGTTTAGATCAGCTCACCAAGACAGTCCAATCTCTGTACATATACCTGTCAGCTCTTGTTCTAACTCAGCTCCTTCCATGTGGTATTAACTCTGTGGCGTTAAAGTGCATTACAGCCAGAGAGAGTATATTGCTAACCATTAAACCTCCATCCCCCACAAACATATAACTGTGCCCTTAATTGCCTCAATCCATCAAACTTCAACAGAATTGTTCTCCGAAACCAAACCAAACCCAAGAAAATCTTAGTGTACCGGGACTTGAACCAAAAGCATCTGGCTAAATTTAACATACCAGTACCTGTGCCCTGGTTAGCCAGAGGTCTCGGGTTCAACTCCCACTCCAGTCCAAATTTCTACACTATTTTTCAAATTCTACCCTGGAGAAAGCTCCTGCTAGAACCGAAATATCAGACCACCAACATTATTAAAACAAAAATAATTTTTAGATTCTTTACACAGTCAGTTCACCTCTCCTGTGTTTGATTGGGAATTTTTTTTCGAAATTAAAACTGCACTAGTATAAATTGGGCATGCCACAGGAAGGAAGTAATGCAATAGCAAGCATGTGCAGAACGTTTGTCTGCAATAGATGCCTTGCAAGTGTAATGTGTGTACATGCCCAATGCAGCAGATCAATGCTTTGCCTGAGGATCCTTTTCTGGTCCATTTCCACCCCCCCCCACACCTGCTGGACTTTGCATGTGGTTTGGAAGTCCCTGAACATTATTGCCCCCAAACACGTGTAAAACCTGCATATTGACTCCCTCCACTTCTCGTCCAAAATGACTTAGGTTTCCCGACATCTTTGGTTCATTTGATGCACTAATCTTCCACCCTAATCCATCTCCTCCTCCCTCCGTGCCGATCTTTAATTTGTCACTCACAGAACCTCCTGCCGCCACAGCTAACCCCTCGGGTCTGGGGGGCCAGTCCATTGACCCACCCTACGCTGCAGGATTCGCCCAGCCCGAGGCAATGCGGGCTAGCTCCCCAGGTGTGTCTGTCGGCTAAATCAAAACCAAAACCCACCAACAAGGAAGAGGCCGTATAATCCTCACGGGCAAGCTTTGTCCGAGGACTGTTCTCTCCTCAGGCATCCAGCCAAGATTACTTACAAATTGGTTGTGATGTGGGCCAAGTCTTGTGCCAGTACTCTTGGATTGTGTCTCAATGTCTTGCTCTTTCTCTTTTTCTAGATAGCAAAGAGTAAGGTCCGTTCACTCTAAGAAGAGCTCGAGAATATCCAATGACCTTTCCGCCCCACTCCTGTTTTGTTCATCTAGCCAAGTGGAATTGACCCCCACTCTTGACAGACTGGCAATAACGACTTCTAATAGGCCAATTGTGGGTGGACTGGAGGAGGGGCATGCCATGGCATTTAATGAGGATGAGGTCGAGCTCAACTTGGAGTGATTGGACTGTAGTACTTTCCTCTTTTCCCCTTTTCCCTTACCTTTTGTCGGGCAGCCTCATTTCTTTTCTTTTGTGGTGGTGCTTATCCTCAAGCTTTTGGTGATCACCTCAGCTAGTCAAACTGCTTCTCTAGGAGGTGTACTGCAGAAGAAATAGAAGCTATCTAAAGGTTCCTCCCTGCTCTTATTGCTGCTGGTGTCCATTGCTTTTTAGAAATAGAAGATAAAAGATTCCTCTTGAAAGGAATGAGAATCTGATCCCTTGTTCAGTAGCTAGTCTGCACTTTTGGATGATAAGACATGATTGGTCTCCACCCACACACTCCTAGTAGTTTGCTATTCCTCTTTGATGTAGCAACTTGCCTCCTTGCATGTGCAGTGTCTCTCCGTGAACACTGAAGCTCGGAAGCATTATCTTGTTTGAGAAACTGGCTTCCAGTGTGCTCCTCTTTATGCTACATTGTACCTATCTTGTATATCACCTATACTATCTTTCAGCAGTCTTTGCTGACAATATGTGGCCAAATCATACCCCAACTGACTTCATACTTGCATGTAACTGATTACAAAGGTTCCGTCCAGTGAGTTTCGGAGTTTGTGTCACTTATGCGAGTTTGTTCTCCTATTTAAAAGTAACCAACAGGTTATGGCAAAGCCCCATGTTCTGTTTCATAAACACACAAAGTCGTCTGTTTTTTTCTATCCCAATATCAGCCAGCAACCCTAGAGCCTTTGATAATCATCCAGATTTTAATCACATCATTGTCAGATGAGAAAAGCTGAGATTAACTGTCCATACCAATTTACTTTGCCTACGTACAAAATAAGAGGCAATGAATAACCCGAAATGAAAGTACAATCTGCAATGCTGATTTTTGAAGATAACTCAGTTTGGAATTACCAATTTTCGAAAGACAAGGAGGACACGAATCGTGGGGTGGGCGGATACATTGTATGTTCTTGCATAGAGTATTTGTGATAGCTGGTGGTGTTCAAAATGTAGTAACTGTCTTTTTTCTCTTAACCTTGCATGCACTTTTCTTATTCTTCATTTTTTAATTAAACCCACAAATTGAATTTCCAGGCAAGAGTGAGAGATACCCGCAGAAGTATCACCGTTTTTTTCTTTCACTTGTGACATTTTCTCTCCCACAAAGTGCCTGTTGACTCTACTAAATTTTTGCTTTGAATTTGCCTCATTCTAATGACTGTATACATCTTTCGGCTTTATTTTTTGGTAGCAACGTACCACCATCGAGTACATTTGTTTAGCATGAACATTTTTCAGTTGTCAACTTGTCATTTGATTTGTTTGTGAAAGGCGAACCTGCTGTTTATAATTTGGGGCACACTTGTACAAAATGGTCATTGACTCTCCCAGGTTGGTTTCTGTATTCTCTGTTTTTCCATCACTGGCATGACTGGCTGAAGCTGAAAGCTCATGCTCATATTCCTAGTCTCTTCAGGCAAGGAAGTGAAGCCATAAATTCCAATTTCTGATATTTGACAGTGATAGGGGAAGCTACTTCCCACACTCATTCACTTGGTGCTGTTGAAATGTGGCGCATCAAAAAGGGGAAAAAACAGTATACATTTGTGAGCGCAGCACATCAGCTACACCTTGCAGGTGACAGAGAAGCTTTCCAACCTGGACTTGTGGACCTGTTGTGTTTAGTTGGTAATCCTTTCCAGCCCCCTATTCCTCTCCTCCCTCCACCTCGACCTCTCTCCTCGTCCTTCTGATCCTCGTCCTCCTCCTCTTCCCCCTCCTCCTCCCCTCTCCTCCTCCCCCTCGTCATCCCCTCCCCTCCTGCCCCACCCACCTGTCCATGTCCCTCCTCTCCCTCCTCTCCCTCCTCTCCCTCCTCACCATCCCCTCCCTCCTCTCCCTCCTCTCCCTCCTCTCCCCCCTGTCCCCCCTCTCCCTCCTGTCCCCCCTCTCCTCTCCCCCCTCTCCCTCCTCTCCCTCCTGTCCCTCCTGTCCCTCCTGTCCCTCCTGTCCCTCCTGTCCCTCCTGTCCCTCCTCTCCCCCTCTCCCTCCTCTCCCTCTCCCTCCTCTCCCTCTCCCTCTCCCTCCTCTCCCTCCTCTCCCTCCTCTCCCTCCTCTCCCTCCCTATCCCTCCTCTCCCTCCCTCTCCCTCCTCTCCCTCCTCTCCCTCCTCTCCCTCCTCTCCCTCTCTCTCATCCTTTCTTTCCCTCCCTCTTCCTGCTCCTCTCCCTCCCCTCCCCCTCCTCCCCCTCCCCTCCCCCTCCCCCTCCCCTCCTCTCCCTCCTCCCCTCCCCTCCAAACCCCTCCCCCTCCTCCCCCTCTCCCTCCTCTCCCTCCTCTCCCTCTTCCCCCTCCCCCTCCTCTCCTCCCCCTCCCCCTCCTCCCCTCCAATCCACTCAAGCCCTCTCGCCATCGCTCAGTGACATCCTCACTCTCATGTACATTATCACATGCAGGCATCACAAACAACAATGACATAGGGGCCAACTTTGACAAAGTCTTTTCAGGCAGCACCAAGCCCGATGGTAAGTGTGTCTCCCCTCCCCTCCTCAACACTGGTCGACAGCCAAGATCCTTCCCTACAAAGTATCCCCCTCCAATGATACACAGTACACTCACATGTGGTTTGAGTACATGGTACTTACACACCAACTTGCCCACAGTACCCCAGCAGTGTCAACATGCTCAGTCACTCATTCAGACACTCAACCACAGTCTGGCACACAAGCATCATTTCTCATGTCACACCACCCAAAAGACATGATTGCAGCTCCTAACTTAGAACGTAGATTGCTATCGTTTAGCATTTTCCCCCCTGAACAAATGTAAACAAGAAAAGGGTAATTATTTTACTCAAGATGTAAATCAAGGACTAGGATTTGAAAAATACAACATCAAGTTTAATGTGCTCTCAAACTCTTAAATAAAGAAAAGCACACTTCCGGTTGCATTTTTTATGATTGAACACTTCGAATCATTCCTTTTTTTTCTTCTCTTTTTTTAAATTACTGTTTTCCATTCACAGGAGCACAATTGAATAGACCTAGTCAATTTCTCATTAGATTGTTTGATGATCTTGTTTTTCACTTCACACTTTTGTTGTGAAAAGTTGAACCAACCAAAATTTACCCTTCATAGTCGGGGAGAATTGTTTGAATCTCCTTGATTTCACAGTTAAAAAAAACAAAAAAAAACAATGCAAGCGCGAGAAAGTTCGCAGTAGGTATACCGCACGTATACAAGTCAAAGATTAGATGCTGCAATTGTGTGTGTACATGACCATACATTTCCCCCCGTAACATTATTCACGTTGTGGTCTCATCTCTCCCAAACTGGACTGCAATGGATACCCACATCCCGACTCCACAACCCACAGTGTGAACCCACTTTTTATTTGGTTTGCCAGCTTGTTAGACTATAGCATCAGACGTGCTTGTCAATGAACCGCTGTGATCAATGTCAGGAATGGCCATGACTGTGCCACTGGCTGTGGCTTGTGGGCAGCATGAGCATATCTGCCTATGCACTGAGCCGGAGGCAGGACAACGAAATAGCCATAGTCGTTTCTTTGGATTTTAGTTAGTCTTACGGTGTACTTTTTTTCAGCTAGTGCACGTGAATGTTTTCGTAAGCATCCATAGATATTCAGTTAAAAACGGAAACCAAGTATCTTTTGTACAAATTGGAAAGTAAAAGGTGTTTTTGGTACGGTTTAAGTGGTATACTCTGCAAAAATGAGTCACTTTTCATGCGACCCTTTTCTGCGCATAGAAAGTTGTGGGTGAAAAATATCTCTGATTTTGGTTTATATTGCTTTGTTAGTGTCCATACATGTATTTCCTTATTGGAAACTTGAATTTCAGTCTTAAAGTTGAAACGAAAAGGTTTTGTGGTATAAATCCCTAATCATGATTTTACTCGCACGTGACTCATTTTCGCAGAGCCGGTCACATGTGTACATGCAATGTACGAAGTTCATGTACATGTAGGCCTATAATCTTGTGTTATTGGCATCGTTAAACATGGATACGCAGGTGCCAAAGGAATGAAGGTGAGTTGTCTTACAATGTCTGTATCAGGGCTCGACTGTCTGTGTGTTGTGTGACATACCGTAGATGTGAGCCTGAATGACCTAACTCCCTTGTTTTGATTCCCCCATGTCATCGTCCTCATCCTCCCCCCTCCCCCTTCCTGTCACCAGCACACCCTGGTGAGTTGTTTGGAGACATCCTGCAGCCCATGAACCAGAGTGTTCCCCAGGCCAAGCCCCAAGAGGCTGCCGTGCCCCAGACGGCTGAGGGTGCCGACCTGGACACCACCCTCAGCAAGCTGGCCACCAACATCAGCCTGGACATACGGGGATCCATGTCACCAAAGAAGTAAGACACTACCATCTGTGCTAACTCTCTCTTCATCCCTCTCCCCCCTCTCTCTTTCTCTCTCTCCCTCTCTCCTTCTCTCTCCCTCTCTCTCTATCTCTCTCTCCCTCCCTCTCCCCCTCTCTCTCTCCCTCTTTATTTCTCTCTCTTTCTCCCTTTTTCTTTCTCCTTTCTTTCTCCCTCTTTCTCCCTCTCTCCCACTCCCTCCCTCCCTCTTTATTTCTCTCCTTTCTCTCGTTTTCTTTCTCCTTTTCTCTCTTTCTTTCTCCCTCTTTCTCTCTTGTTCTCTCTCTTTCTCCTGCTTTCTCTGTCTTTCTCCCTCTTTCTCTCGCTTTCTCTCCCTCTTTATTTCTCTCTCTCTCTCTCTTTTTCTCCCTCTTTTTCTCGCTTTCTCTGTCTTTCTCCCTCTTTCTCTCGCTTTCTCTCCCTCTTTATTTCTCTCGCTTTCTCTCCCTTTCTCCCTCTTTCTCTCGCTTTCTCTGTCTTTCTCTCTCTTTCTCTCCCTCTCTCTCCCTCTTTATTTCTCTCTCTTTCTCTCTTTTTCTTTCTCCTTTTCTCTCTTTCTTTCTCCCTCTTTCTCTCTCGTTCTCTCTCTTTCTCCCTCTTTCTCTCGCTTTCTCTGTCTTTCTCCCTCTTTCTCTCGCTTTCTCTCTCTTTCTCTCTCCTCTGTCTTTGTCCCTCGTCTTTCTCTCCCCTTTCTCTCCTTTCTCTCCTTTCTCTCTCTTACTCTTTCTCCTTCTCTCTTTCTCCTTTTCTCTTTCTCCGGTCTTTCTCCTTCTCTCTTTCTCCTTCTCTTTCTGTCTTGTTCTCTCTCTCCTTCTCCTCTCTCTCTCTTTCTCTTTCTTTCTTTCTCCCTCTCACTCTCTTTCTCTATCTCTCTTTCTCTATCTCTCTCTCTCCCCAAGAAAAAGTGATAGAATTATGCATTGCTTTGTATTGCTTAAATGTATTGCATACCTACATGTAAGCTGTGTTCCCACTAGACTGTTTCTTCCGTAGCCACACGGTAACTTACCTGTGCCTCTACACCCCCGAAAGTAATTCTATCTTGCGTGTCCACATGGGATTTTTGTTCACACTGACATTGTTTATTTGCTACAACTGGCTGGTAAAATAGCACACATTGTGGGTGCTTTAAAGTCTGAAAAGCCTTTGAGAAAGGTCCTACCAGGATCAAATAGAAAGGACACGGATTGACAAACCCTGTGAAAAATACTTGCTTAAGTGTGAAACAAATGTTTCTACCTTGTGAAATATTATCACTGTGTGTAACTCTCTATACAGGTTTTCCTCTTTGTTATTTTCAACATTAATTTTCAATTTGCACGGTACTGTTACCATTTTTTGCTTAAGAATTAACGGGCTGTTGGCTGAATCTGGTCTGCATGAAAAACTGCAGCAGTTAGCTGCATGGCATAGTGCCTTGACCCCACAGGGCACTGGCAGTAAATAACCAATGCTTCTATTGCTAGTCCTTACTATAAAGAACTAGGAAAAGCTTCCAAGTTAGTGCACAGTTTGCAGTGTATGGTCAGGTCTGGGTGCAATTTCATAAAGCTGCTTATAGTTGAAGTAACAGGCACACACTTGCACACAAAATGGTTTAAATTGATATACAAAAATGTTGCAAACTGCTTACTGACTAACTGACTAAAATTACCAAAATGCAAATCTTAAAATTGAGTGGGCCTGACGTTTCGATCCTAGCAGGACCTTTCTCAAAGGTCCTGCTAGGATCGAAACGTCAGGCCCACTAAATTTTAAGCTTCTTCTCTGATTGGGACCAGTTTGCCAACCGTGATGGCCGCTTGGCGCAGTTTACTCTCAATTCTTGCACTAAGCATAAAATGCATGAGGGACTTTGGCCGGCAACTTGGTTACCGGTAGATCAGGGAAGGCCTTACGTTTGCTGCTAAAGTGGCTCCGTGAAATTTCTCCCCTGGACCTCGCTGCAACTTTGCTGACTTGTCAATTCCTGCTTTTTCTTCTCTCTCTCACACACACACACACACACAAACATACAAAAGCAATTTGCTATTTTTTGTTTTGTTTTTATTATCCTTTGCTTTTTCTGCCAAACGTCTTTATCCCTCCCCTCCCAAGAGCCTCACCAGTGGCTGTGGAGTTACAGCTCCATGGCTCACAGCGCCTGAAGTATGTACCCAATTGGACGTCAAAGGAGTCTTGCTTTTTATACTCTTACCAGCCTCGTAGTACCCTAGAATGTACTGTACATGTACAGTGTAGTGTCCTGTGTACACACCCACAATCTCCAAAGACTCTTTGTGCACACAGTGGTTCCAAGTGAGCCGTCCGTGTGACGGACCTGTACTTTTCACCATCCTCTCATGTTGACAAGTTGAGACTAACCGAAAAGCCCCAATCTTAAAAATTAGAAGCTGTCATCTCTTTTGAGGTAGAATTTCATTGCTGTTATTTGTCACTGAGGTAGAATTGTGTCTGTTTTTAATCCCTAAACCCCACTACCTGAGCCGTGCAGGAAAAAAAGACCCAACCCACAACCGTACTTGTTGTCTGTAGTTGTACGTGTATAGCAGGGTTCTTTTTTGTACAGTAGTTAAAAAACTTACTTACGTAGTTGATCCCCCTGAAATCACACTCTCTGCCCTTTTTTCTGTCAGAGACTTTTACTCGTCCCAAGCATGTTCTACCGGTACTAATGCCTCTCCCTTCTTCTGTCCCCTTTTGGTTTTGATCTCCAATGTGTAACCCCCCTGTATAGGCCCTGTATTGAAGACCAACTCTGCAGCAGTTGCTGCTTTACTTTTGATACTGTCTTTAGCCTCCCGTCATAGCATTGTCTCAAAGTGGAGCAGTATTGATTCTGCTGCTACATCACTCTTCTCCCTTCTGGCCCTCCTGCTGCTTAGTGGTGTACTGTACATAACCATAAACTAACCCATAGAAATAGAACACAAAAAGCAAGCTTTGATATGCTTACCACGATATAAACAACAGCAATGGCACTGTTGCCAAAGATTCCACAGAATGATGCAGAGATATTTTTGGAGATATCTGCAAATGCTTCAAAGATATCCAAAAACATACTGCGAAAATATCCAAAAACATACTGCATGGACTAATTCTGCACTGCGTAAATTTCCTTTGATCATAGCAGTACGAACTTTGACAGAGATATTCTTTTACTTCCATACGTAAACTATGCAGCTACTCTAAACTATTATACTGGAGTGTAATGAGCAAACAAAAGCTTAGTCTTGAAACTTTAGCTATAAGTTGGTATTCAACGTTTATAAGCAGGCAAGAGAAGTATCTTGACTATATAGATATGTACATGTATGTGTCTAATACCTGTGTGTGTCTAATACCACAAGGGTCAGATTGTGTCAGGGACAAGGGACTTGATCAGTCCTAAGAGGATCAGAATCACACGCTTCCTTTTTCCGATCTGACACGTTTTTTTTGGTTTAGATCGGACCACCAGTGGAACAAGCAGTCATCGCAGATGGCAGGGAGCAGAACGGGAGGTGCCACATGGCAGCCAGTCCAAATGGCTTCCACCACCTGGCAACAGCAGCAACCCTTCATGGTGAGTCTGTGGGGCCACGTCCTACCCCACTCTTTGTCCCCACCCTTTGTTAAGGAGCCCATACACTACACTGCCGTGCCATGCCCAACCAACCCAGCCTCACCCTGCCCTGCCCAGCCCTGCCCAGCCCTATCCAGCCCTATCCAACCCTGCCTAGCCCTGCCCAGCCTCACCCTGCCCAGCCCTACCCAGCCCTGCCTAGCCCTGCCCAGCCCTGCCCAGCCCTACCCAGCCCTGCCTAGCCCTGCCCAGCCCTGCCCAGCCCTGACCAGCCCTGCCTAGCCCTGCCCAGCCTCACCCTGCCCAGCCTCACCCTGCCCAGCCTCACCCTGCCCAGCCCTGACCAGCCCTGCCTAGCCCAGCCCTGAGCAGCCCTGCCTAGCCCTGCCCAGCCTCACCCAGCCCAGCCCTACCCAGCCCTGCCTAGCCCAGCCCAGCCCTACCCAGCCCTGCCTAGCCCTGACCAGCCCTGCCTAGCCCTGCCCAGCCTCACCCAGCCCAGCCCTACCCAGCCCTGCCTAGCCCAGCCCAGCCCTACCCAGCCCTGCCTAGCCCTGCCCAGCCTCACCCTGCCCAGCCTCACCCTGCCCAGCCTCACCCTGCCCAGCCTCACCCTGCCCAGCCCTGACCAGCCCTGCCTAGCCCAGCCCTGACCAGCCCTGCCTAGCCCTGCCCAGCCTCACCCAGCCCAGCCCTACCCAGCCCTGCCTAGCCCAGCCCAGCCCTACCCAGCCCTGCCTAGCCCTGCCCAGCCTCACCCTGCCCAGCCTCACCCTGCCCAGCCCTGCCCAGCCCTGACCAGCCCTGCCTCACCCTGCCTCACCCTGCCCAGCCCTGCCCAGCCCTGACCAGCCCTGCCTCACCCTGCCCAGCCCTGCCCAGCCCAGCCCAGCCCAGCCCTGCCCAGCCCTGACCAGCCCTGCCTCACCCTGCCCAGCCCTGCCCAGCCCAGCCCAGCCCTGCCCAGCCCTGACCAGCCCTGCCTAGCCCTGCCCAGCCTCACCCAGCCCAGCCCTACCCAGCCTCACCCTGCCCAGCCTCACCCTGCCCAGCCTCACCCTGCCCAGCCCTGCCTAGCCCAGCCCTGCCAAGCCCTGCCAAGCCCTGCCAAGCCCAGCCCTGCCCAGCCTTTCTCAGCCCAGTCCAGCCCAGCCCTGCCCAGCCCAGCCCTGCCCACCCCAGCCCAGCCCAGCCCTGCCAAACCAAACCATGCTCTGCCTGCCCCGCACTGCCCTACCACACTCCGAAGCACCCTGCCCTGCCCATCCTATCCCTCCCAATCATGACCTGCCCCACCCTGCCCTGCCCCACCCTGCCCCACCCCACCCTGCCCCCACACCCTGCCCCACCCCACACCGCCCCCACACCCTGCCCCCACACCCTGCCCCCACACCTTCATGCTACCTTTAGGGAGTCCTCCCACAGTGTCCACATACCTTCATTCACATGTTACTTTGCACTGGGTGATTTCATTAGACAGTGTTTTGTGCCACATATTAATTGGCCTTTGCTATGATCACCTAATCAACTGTCTTCATATATGATTGACTATTTCACCTAGATAATAAGTCTGGCAAACCACTGAATTGAGCCCACTAGTAATCCTACCCAGAAGGGCAGGATACTCATGTAACCAATCACCAACCCTAACCAGTTATTCACATTCAGAGCCATCCCAAGTCCCCTGAATCTACTGTTGGACTGAGCTTTGCTCTGTCATTCTTTTGGATATCAAGTCCCCCTCACCAAGCCATGGTGACTTTGACCTCCAAGCTCTTAAAGACCCATTCATTTATGTACATGTACTGGTACTCTACATGCATACCCAATCTGTACATGTGCACACGTGCAGTGATTGCCCTGCAAGCATATGTACATGAAAGTGTTTGGAAAGTCACTCACTCATACAGTGATAACATGCTTGGTCTATGATGGGCCACTCCTCCACAGCGCGTGCCTGCCAGTATTCAAGGCGGTGTACTGGAGGAGTTGGTAAAGATTTAAGTACAGTGCACATGGATCCTGGTGTTCTGAGCACCACACCTCAGGACAAATCACCCTCACATAGGGTACCTGTGTATCCCCCAGTACGGCCCACATTCTCGCATCTGACCCCACAGTGCAAGCTGTCCTCTGTCTCCCTCCCACCCCACCCCACCCCACCCCTCAATGGCACTTGATTTATTTAGTCACCCACAAATGAGGTACTCTTGATATCGAGACCACCACATCTTTGCACAAATCTGGTTTTATTTCAACTTCACCCACATGCACACTGTTAATTATGTCAGGAGCCCAGCCAACCCCAGGTGCCGCAAATGGTGAGTGCTTTTGTGTGTGTGTGTGTGTGTGTTGTAATCCCTGCACATGTTGGCTTGCACTGGAGAATGATACAGAAAATTTTGCCCACTGACTTAAATGACGAAAATCTCAAAAATGAAGTTGTCAGGGAGCCTGACGTTTCGATCTGTCATTGAGAAAGGTCCTGCTGGGATTGAAACACCCGACCCCCTAGATGTTTGAGATATGTCCAGGTTCGGTAGAAGTGTAGACAAGGCATTCAGGTATGCAGAGCAGTAGTTGTTTTTTATTTGCAAACAGGCTAATGTCACACTATGGGTGGAAGTAAAGAGTGCCACGACGTGTTTGTACTTGTTTGACGTGATGTGCAAATTCCAATTTGCCCATGGACGTACGGTTTTTCTATATACGTCCGGTTGCGCTCTATACTTTTGCCCAAAGCTTTTAAAGATGGCAGCTTCCATGTCATTACAGTTTGGCACCCATTATTGTCTGCCCGTAGATTATTAATGTCTGGTGATTTCATGTGCATGACGACTCTCTGATGTCTTCTGAATTACCGAAGATGAAGACAGAGCTAAAGTTTGGAAAAAGCCAAATCCTGTAGAAATTTAGCGAGCTGTAGGAAGTGTTTTTAATGCTGAGTATTTTTCGTTATTGCCGAATGAAAGTTCTGAAAAGTGGCAAAGAAAACCTGGACTGGACGGGGACTTGAACCCGAGACCTCTGGGTTTGCGTACCAGCCCTTCTACCATTTGAGCTATCCAGCCCAAAGACGGTGGCTTTCCCAAATATCGGTTGTCAATTCGTCTTTGCCAGTATGGTAGTGCCAGTCAGAAACATTTAAGCATTAACTGCAGTTTAAAAGTTCCTAATCAGTTTTTCCTTTCTTTGTTTGCCAAATGAAAGTGTTAGATTCTGGAAGTGTTTTGTTGCATTAATCTCTCTGATACTAATGCCTTTTTAAATGTTCCATAAGGTTTGACTATCAACGGATTTGTTTGAAATGGTAGAAGATGATGGGTTTCAGGACAATGGCTCCAGATTAACAGTAATGGCTACAGCTATGACTGTGGCTCAAGGGCATTCCAATGCTTTGTGCTTCAATGGTTACTGTGAGAAAAATAGCCATAGCCTTAGGCCTCTTGTCAAAAAGATAATCGGTTGGGTATCGGATGATTTGACCCGTCCGATGTCGTTTCCACCGGATAGCCATCGTGTATTTTTCACCCCAGAGTCCAGTACAATCGGCTTTCTACCGGGGGAAATTTTATCAGGCGGATGAATTCAACCGGCACTCAACCGATTATCTTTTTGACAAGAGACCTTATACGTGTATGTTAGATTGTGGATCTGGCCCCATTGCCTCTGTGGTGTCTTGGACTGGTGCCTCTGATCGCCTCACAGTGCATATGTTTTCTTTATCTTGCAGGGCATGGGCGCCAGACCTGTGGGCGCTCAGCAGGGCATGTATGGGCAGAGCATGGTCGGCCAGGCCATGGGGGCCGTGTACATGCAACAGCAGCCACCGCCACAGCGGATGGCAACCCAGCAACAGCCAAACGACCCCTTTGTGAGTAGAACCAGACTTGTTTTGGAAGTGGGCTTTCTCACAATTCTGTTTCAGTTTGTCTTGTGTCTGCATGTTTCAATATCTCTCTTGTCCATTCCCATTCAGTCTCTTTCTGACCCTGTCTCTTTCTCTCTCTGCCTCTGCCTCTGTCACTGTTGCTGCCTCTTTGTCTGTCTATGCCTCTGTCTATGCCTCTGTCTCTACCTACATGTATATCTGCCTCTATGCATTTGCCTCTGTCCCAGTCTGTCTCTGCCTGTCTCTGCCTGTCTCTCTGTCTCTGCCTTTGTTTCTGTTTCTGTTGCTCCCTCTTTCTATGCCTCTGTCTATGCCTACACCTGTATCTTCCTCTCTCTCTGCCTCATCTGCCTCTATGCCTTTGCCTCTGTCCCTGTCTCTGCCTCTCCCTCTGACTCTTCCTATCTCTCTGCATCTCTCTGCCTCTCTCTTCCTTTTTTTCTCTCTCTCTCTCTCTGCCTCCCTCTCTCCCTCTCTCTGCCTCTCTTTCTCTTTCTCTCTCTCTGCCTCCCTCTCTCCCTCTCTCTGCCTCTCTTTCTCTCTCTCTTACTCTGCCTCTGTCCCTATTTCTGTCTCTGTCTCTCTCAGTCTCTGCTCCTGCCTCCCTCTGCCTCTCTCTGCCTCTGTTTCTGCATCTTCCTCTCTGCCTGCCTCTGTTTCTGCTTCTTCCTCTATCTGCCTCTGTTTCTGCTTCTTCCTCTCTGTCTGCCTCTGTTTCTGCCTCTTCCTCTCTGTCTGCCTCTGTTTCTGCTTCTTCCTCTCTATCTGCCTCTGTGGCAAAGCTGAAACATGGCATGTGCCCCCAGCATTAGCCAGTCTGCTCATCACATTCATGATACCTTGTCCCTTTGTCCGTTCACTCCAGGGGAACCTCTGAAGAGCCGACAACTCTGAATCTCCAATCAATAGGAGGCATACAGATATGCATATATAAGAATAAACACAGCAAACCAAGGAGACTATAGCTGAAATGAAAGAGGAGCAGAATCTATCCGTCAACCGACCAAAAAGAAAAAGAAAAAAAAAAGAAAAAAAGAGGGAGGGGGAAGCCTTTTGATAACAAAAGAAGAAAATAAGATGAAGCTTTTGTTTATGTGAAGAATTAGGTGTTACCTCAAACAGTGTTGATCGGGAAGACATGGCTATTCATGAGTGTATTTCAGATTATACATACCATAGGATTATATATATGAGATGTAAATAGATACCCCTTCTAAAGAAAACAACAAGAACACTGTACACACCAGTCACCGCCCAGTGTGGGTTGATTGAGAGTAGACAAGTTTGAATCCCTCAGAACTAACTGGTCATGCTAACGCTATTTTTGATTTTTATTTCATTTTTTTTTTTTAGCTTATTTTTCTATTTTTTAAGTCGACGGAAAGTGATTTGACATTTTGTTTAAAAAGAAGAAAAAAAAAGACCAGTGAAAGAATGATGAAACTTGATTTGCCAGCAAAGAAAGATTATTATTTTTTTTTTCTTTCCCTGAACACTCATTTTGAAGATTGATTATCCAGGCTCTTTGTTAGTGATAGGATCGTGCAGGGCGGGTCCAGACTCGACTAGTCCACGTTGAACCGGTCAACTCCATTTCATTTTCTTGTCGCAAACTCTGACCAATCCGGTGGCAGTGGTCACTGTCCCCTGTCCATCCTCCCTTGTATCATGTGTATTTACATGTGTAATTGTGAGATACCCATACTACGTATTATAGAAGACATAACATTTAATGTGGATCACTGTTTAGAAGGAAACAAAAAAGTGTTTGCCCAGTTTGGCAAACGTGTGATTTGTTATTTTTATTATTATTATTATTATTATTTGTTGTCTCAGCTTTTGTTAGAAGAGAGAACTTATCAGAAAGTTAAGCATATAAATATTTGCATTCTCATATTTTTTTTTTGGATGGGGCATTGGGCAAGGGTCTAAGGAAGGCTGAGTTGACTTCCCAATGTTGATTGGCAGTACCAATCGGTGCACCCTTGGTGTAACCATGGTATAACCTTGGTGTAAGCATGGTTTTAACCTTGGTGTTACATCCATGTTTATCATCATCAATCGGCTGCAAGGCAGGCGACCACAATGTTTCTCCATTCAACTTTATCATCATCTTACCTACGCGTATCTATGGTATTACCTTGGTTTAACTGTCTTACCTTGGTGTCACCTCGGTGTTACCTTGGTGTCACCTCGGTGTTACCTTGGTATCACCTCGGTGTTACCTTGGTGTTACCTTGGTGTTAACCTCGGTGTCACCCTGATGTCACCTCGGTGTCACCTTAGTGTCACCTCGCTGTTACCTTGGTGTTACCTTGGTGTCACCTCGGCGTTACCTTGGTATCACCTCGGTGTTACCTTGGTGTTACCTTGGTGTCACCTCAGTGTTACCTTGGTATTAATCTCGGTGTCACCTTGATGTCACCTCGGTGTCACCTTAGTGTCACCTCGGTGTCACCTTAGTGTCACCTCGGTGTTACCTTAGTGTCACCTCGGTGTTACCTTGGTGTCACCTCAGTGTCACCTTGATGTCCTCGGTGTCACCTTAGTGTCACCTCGGTGTAACCTTAGTGTCACCTCGGTGTTACAAGTGAGACTACATGTGTCATGTGAAGACGTAGCCAGGTGGTGATTGCCCCTAGTGTGATTTCAGTGTGCTTGGGGGATTACTATTTCTTAAAGGAGCTGTGGATGTGTCTTGTACTCTTTTAGACTGTCTTTTTTATTTTTGTATTTATTGTTATCATGACTTTATGAGGGTTGTCCAATAACCTATGTACCCTGTTGGTAGTGCAGTGGTCTCCATCACTTAGACAAAGTGAGTACAGTTGATCCTTCCTGTATATCAATGTCATATTTTGATAGGTACCATGTTTATGTACACTCCAGCTAGCGTCATACATCCTATGTGTATTAAGTGAGTTACAGTACACATCTTATTCACAGAGCTCTTTTTGGAACCACTGCATAGGATTAGGGCCCCTGCTTATTTCACTATTCGAGGTCTATTGTGAAGCAAAACTCAGTCCTAAATACAGTCTACTGGTGCGGCTAGCTCAGTTTCGTGGTAAATTTTCTGATTTAAACGGGGAAGTGACCTCTGTATCCCAACAGAAAGCCATTGACTAAAAGCAGCGAAGCCACTGCCCATATATCTTTCGGTGAAGGACCACTGAACAGTTAATCTCCACCCCACAGGATATGCAAATATCTACGTCAGCGGCGCGTCAACCTTGTTCGAAAACAAGTTGACGTTTGCCATAGTCCATCCATCTACAGTGTACACGTTTTCATTCCTTTCGTTTTAATGTCGAGTTTGATTTCTCACCGTTTTTTTTGTATCCAATTTTGAAAAATGTCCAAGACAAATTTGACCATCAAAAACAAATTGAGTATTTGGCAATGCCATCATCTAAGACGGTAAGAGCGCTGATACACAACGCACAGATCAAGTGCAGGTCATAGTCCGGGTCCAGTCTATATTTCCTCCTTTATTTGCTTTACATTTATGACATTATCCTCTCATTTTTAATGGGCAGAAATGCCCTTCATTGCCTTCAAAGAATTGCAACCACTTTGTCTCTGTCAGTAATGCCAGTCTCCTTTTGCAGTCGCTCAAAATGATGCTTTCTCCCCATTTTCCCCATCCCAGTCCCTAGTTTCAATTTGGTTCGTCCCCAGAAATGGTATTCGTTTTTATTTGAAAATGCAACTTGCAACTTGTAAGCAGTTGAGGGCTTCCTACGAAAGGCCAGCTAAGCAACACCGCCCCTCACGTTGAAATAACCCCTCCCTCAAAAGAAGAAGAAAAAGAAGAAGAAGAAGAAATGTGGCTCTACGCTGTTGGAAAGTAAACGGGGTTGAGGGATGGGTTGGTCATGGCGCCGCTGCGATTCGGTTACCCGAACTGACGCTAGCCGTTGTAGAGCTGCCTGGTTGCGAAACTTCGGTGTTTTTTCTCCCCGCTCGGCCCTGATAGACTCTCGCGCCTTTCCAAATGTCACGCCACAATGAATAAAACACGCAGCCGGTCAAGGCTAGAAGCAACTCTTCACTCTCGCATCCTGATTAATTCACCGAGGTTAGTTCCCTCCTCTCACGCCAGCCACGGGCAATTGCTTCCCCTCTTCTGGCCCGTTAAATAATGGATTAATTAAAAGGAAAAATAATAGTTCTTTATAAACGAACGATAAGAGCTACCTCTAGATGAATGGTACAATCTGCCACACAAATGATTGGATTTTATTTCGAGATTGGTGGCTGTTCTATGGAGTTTCGTGGCTCTGGATTTGTGGACTGTTGGTTAAGTCTTAGAATCTGAACTTGTAGAGTACAGGGATTCATGGCAGTGGACACAAATGGGGAAAGAAATTCGGGGAAACCTGTTCTCAAACTACACGAGTACCGGGTTATCAGTAGACTGCTCAGCCTGGCCAAAGCGTTAGTCCGGGCTCACTGCAGGTTTTAGACTGATTTTAAGGACCGAACGACGTTAGCAAGACCCTTCTCTGGTCTCCTGTCCAGCTAGGGGAAGATTTCACCAAGCCCCGTGGCGCATGGCCCGGCTTACGATGGGATGACCCGTCGTAAGCTTCGGTGGGCCGCACGGTGTATGTGCATCGCTCATCGTCTTGCGGTAGGTCGCAATTGACGTTTGACGATTAGTCGACCACAGGCTCCATACTTTTTCTTTTGTACGACATCCCAGACCTACTTCGGTCTCGGCAATGCGAAGCGGCGTTCTAGGGTCATGTCTACGAACTCTCTCCCGCCACCGGGAAAGCGAGAATTGGCGCCGGGAGAACGTCGCGACTCCTGATAGGCCAGCTGTGGGTGGACTGGAGGGGGGGGGCATGCCGTTTCATTTTAATGAAGCCGAGGTCGAGCTCAACTTGAAAATACCATGCATCTATAGCTTCGAGAGTGGTTTTTTTTTGTGACATTGTGTCTAAGTTCCCTTTTTTTTCGTTTTTTTTAAAATTTGTTTTATATGCTGCCATGATACTTTCGTCGCCTGTTTTTGTGAGTGACGGACGGCTTTGGCATTCTGTCGTTTGACTCTGGAACTGTTTCGAGCGAAAGTCAGTCAGTTCCTTCGAATTTGACCAAAGTGTCACAGTCTTACGTGCAGTATGCGTGCACCTCACTCGTAAAACTACCCGGCACCAGACTATAGCTAACACTTTGTAATTATACGGACGCGCTCGGACGAACTACTCTGCTTGTTGCATTACTAATGGTAAATTACTAAATGGTAAGCAAAGGAATGAAATAATTTTTGTTCTGTCATATTAATTGAATTTGATTTTCACAGAGTTATTATAATATAATGTATAAAATGCAATATATTGGTATTGTTAAAACTTAAAAAAAAATCAGAAGAGAGAAAGAACAGCCACTTAATAATCGTGTCTCATTTCGTTTCCATAATTAAACATTTCCCGATGTCCAACTGTATTTGTGTTTGTGTGATTTCTGAATTATATCTGGTGTGAGTCTGAGTAGCATGAGTAATGGTAACATCTGAAATACCTTGGTACGATTGTGCTTGCTTTGGGCCTTTGCTCTGTTCTCTTCAAAAGACCAAGGTTAGATTGTTCCCTCCCTTCCCCGCTTTCCTTGCCTTTGAAAAGAATTTCGATAATTATTCACCAATTTTCCAGTCCCCTTTTCCCTGTACTCAATATGATTGAAAGTAATGACCCCCCCCCCCAAAAAAAAAAAAATGACTGGGGACTTACTGACTGGTTGAATAGTTTTGTCTAGCTCCCCACCCCGGCAATGACTAGGTGAATAATTAAAAAGTGGAATTTCTTTTCGTTTTGTGAACGACAGGCTTTTTGCCGTTGCTGATCACTCAGTGTTACGTAACAGAGAATGCTTTAATCTTTATAAAGAGCTGCTTAAGCTCCTTGCATTCATTCTCGGTCAAGCGACACACCCTGCCACATGCACACCAATGCTCACCATCACTAAACAATTGTTCGTGTCATTTTGGTAACAAATAGAAAAGAAATGAATTTTCTGACGGAAGAATGGAGGAAGAAAGACCATCATCTAAGGGCTGGATAGCTCAGATGGTCGTTGTCTCAAGTTCAAGTCCCGGTCCAATCAAAGTTTTTTCTTTCTCATTTTTTTCACAAAGAAATACCGGTACATTGCATATAGCAGCTTTTATTGACCTTAAAGAGAACCATGAGATAACGGTTGGCCCCCTGGGTAAGAGGTTAATACCAGGTTGCCGCAGTTCCACGGTAGTTTATGCAAAGGTAAACTACTGAAATGCCCCATTTTATTAATGCCCCTATTTTAAGTGCGTTAACGTGCAGGTTAAAACAAAATAAGTTCCTGTTTAGCTAACGTGCGTTCGTTTTAAGGTAAAAATAATATCCAAGTTCCTGTTAATAGTAACGTTAGTTCGGTAAAAACAGCGTTTCCATAAATTCATACTATTTTCAGATTAACAATTCTTGGGGGGGGGCAAGGTACCAAGTTAACTTTGTCTAGCCCTTGTTTTTGGTCCTAGGCTAAATTTCAGGAAGAAATCACCATTGGTTCCTCATGGTAACCAGATGTGTATTTTAATTCAAATGTTTGGGCAATGTGAGGGAAGTGACCCAATGGCCTTACCCCTGCGTACTCCACTGTACAAACTACATTGCAAAGTGGAAGGTTTGCGGTGCCACCATGTAACACTTCTCTTTCGAGAAGGAGTGCGGCTCTGAAAAGTGCCGGTAACTCGAGTTTATAACGGGTCTTTTCAGATCCACACTCCTTCTCGAAAGAGAAGTGTTACATGGTGTCACCGCAAACCTTCCACTTAGTATTTCCACCATGCAAACCAACAAGTCTTATCAAACCACATGGCGATTTGATGTCAATAATAATTTATTAGCTTATTCCGCTATTCTAGCGTGAAACAAAAGTGAAGTTTGGGTCGGCAATCTGACCCTACATGAAGCACGACATTTTGTGCTTAAGCAAAATGTCGGTGCTTAAGCAGCTGCATGCAATTGGGCCTGAAACGCGTCGTAACTCAACTTACGACGGATAACCCCTCGTCAGCTGTGATAGGTCGTAAAGGTTTCCTTAAAATGGTGGAAGACGGAGCGTAGATAATGGGATGTTGGCACTTGAATTCATTTGCGCTTCACTGCATACATTCAATCATTTAGAACTGTCGTCAGTACTGTCCATCTCTCTCTCTTCCCTCTCTCCCCAACCCTCTCTCCTCACTCTCCCCCACTCTCTCTCCCTTCCTCTTCCCCCTCTGTCCCCCTCTGCCCCTCTCTCCCCCAACCCTCTCTCCTCACTCTCCCCCACTCTCTCTCCCTCCCTCTCCCCCTCTGTGCCCCTCTGCCCCCTCTCTCCCCAACCTTCTCTCCTCACTCTCCCCCACTCTCTCTCCCTCCCTCTCCCCCTCTGTGCCCCTCTGCCCCTCTCTCCCCAACCTTCTCTCCTCACTCTCCCCCACTCTCTCTCCCTCCCTCTCCCCCTCTGTTCCCCTCTGTCCCCTCTCTCCCCAAGCTTCTCTCCTCACTCTCCCCTACTCTCTCTCCCTCCCTCTCCCCCTCTGTTCCCCTCTGCCCCTCTCTCCCCAACCTTCTCTCCTCACTCTCCCCCACTCTCTCTCCCTCCCTCCCCCCCTCTGTGCCCCTCTGCCCCCTCTCTCCCCAACCTTCTCTCCTCACTCTCCCCTACTCTCTCTCCCTCCCTCTTCCCCCTCTGTTCCCCTCTGCCCCCTCTCTCCCCAACCTTCTCTCCTCACTCTCCCCCACTCTCTCTCCCTCCCTCTCCCCCTCTGTTCCCCTCTGCCCCCTCTCTCCCCAACCTTCTCTCCTCACTCTCCCCCACTCTCTCTCCCTTCCTCTTCCCCCTCTGTTCCCCTCTGCCCCCTCTCTCCCCGACCTTCTCTCCTCACTCTCCCCCACTCTCTCTCCCTCCCTCTCCCCCTCTGTTCCCCTCTGCCCCCTCTCTCCCCGACCTTCTCTCCTCACTCTCCCCCACTCTCTCTCCCTCCCTCTCCCCCTCTGTTCCCCTCTGCCCCCTCTCTCCCCAACCTTCTCTCCTCACTCTCCCCACTCTCTCTCCCTCCCTCTCCCCCTCTGTGCCCCTCTGCCCCTCTCTCCCCAACCTTCTCTCCTCACTCTCCCCCACTCTCTCTCCCTCCCTCTCCCCCTCTGTGCCCCTCTGCCCCTCTCTCCCCAACCTTCTCTCCTCACTCTCCCCCACTCTCTCTCCCTCCCTCTCCCCCTCTGTGCCCCTCTGCCTCCTCTCTCCCCAACCTTCTCTCCAAGGTATCAGTCGCCCCTCTCTTTCTCAGGATAATAATGTAAACTAACGTTCCCCTCTCCATTTCTCTCCATCTCTCTCTTTCTCTTTTAATTGAAGAACTATTTTTCTCCAAAGTTCCCATTTTGTGATTATTTGTTTACTAAAAAAAACCAGCAACCAAAACTGCTCCCAGTTTGTGCGATACCCGAGCTGCTACAGTCAGAGTATCTTTGCCACAGCCCATTGAACCTATATACCGCCCTCTCGTGGTCGCAATTGGCAGACATTTAAAATGGCCGCGCCCGTGGAAGAAAACGTGACCGGTGTATTCATCGAGGTTCGACAGCAAATTCGAGTAGCTCAAGCAATTTTGCGCCTGAGAACACCCTTCGGAGACGGAGAATCATGGTGAGGTCAAAGTCTTCGAGCTTTTTGTATTTTTCGTCCCCATTGAACAAAAATTCCCTGTTTGTGTCGAGTTGAAATAAAATTAAGTTTCCCGGTCCGCCTGCCGCCCTGTGACGTCATAATTTTACTAAACATTCTTTATTTTGTTTAAGTTTTAGTTAAGTCCTCCATGGTTTAGTTTAACTTTTAAGCTTTAATACTCAACTTAAATCCACATATGCTGACATAGTCAATAGACAATAGACCACCTATTCACGTAGCAAATAGACAGTTTCTGGCCCAACTACTCAACTAGTACTTGTCGATAAAATTGGTCTTACAGTTTTCCCCCAAATCGTGATTTTCTGACGCGTATGTACTGAGTCATACCATCATGGTCAAAGTACAGTGAAGTGCATGTTTTGTACACAGCCGTGTATTGACTGTCATCCGGTTGACACATGTCACCAAATCATGTTTTTTTTTTTAACTGTAGTGTAAGTGTAACTAAACGAAGTGCAAGTCCAACTTTTTTTTGTATAAAGTGAACACGTTCTACATACACGCTTAGGTAAAGATGGGTTAAATAAATTGTGGGTTTAGGGATTTTTTTTCTTCAACCTTTTACTAGTTTTAGTTTTATTATGTTACGGCAGTGTAGTTCCCTGACTTCACAGTATTTGTCAGGATGTTTAGCTCTTGGAACCAGACTATCAGCTAATAGACTGGTTCAACCAGCCTGCAATGCTGACGAAATACAATCAAGTCAGGGAACCACACGGACGACTGCCGTAACAACAGCCACTGCGTTGATTAAATCCCCCCCCCCCCCCCGACTTGAAGAGTTAGAGTGTACATGCCAAAAAGCTGTCCTTGCCTGTAACTCGTTGACAGACCTCACTTAGTAGATTAAAAGTTCAGGGGTGGATTTCACAAAGCCTTACGATGTATTGTAACTCCACTTACATTACAATTTACAAATACAATGGGTAATCCATTGTAAGTTATGATAGGTCGTATGGTTTCTGTGCATCGCTCATCGTCTTGCGATTGGTGGTAATTTACGATGGGTTCGGTGAAATCGACTGCAGGTCTGGTAAGGCTATTCAGTGACAAAATATTTGAGCACTAAGTTAACCTTTGACCGGAGTTAACCTGACTGCGTAAATATTGGTTTTTCTCCCTCCCCTCCCCCTGCAACCCAAGTCAGGGAACCCAGCACAGCCAAGCCTGTGTGTGGGTAGCAGTTCACCCCTCCTCCCTCCATGTGACCTCACCGGCCTCCGGAAGCTGCCACATCTTCCCCCTAGCTCCCCTCCAGGTGCTCCCCAAGACATGCAATGGACTCCAGTGGGTGAGTGGAGGTCAGGGCTTGAATTTCACGAAAAAAGGGCAGTCACTAGACAACAGCTCTAGTCACTGAAAAATCTTAAGCCGCGTTTCCACTGGACTTATTTTGGTCAAAATAACCGAGACTATGGTTACTTTTCCCATTTTAAGTCCAGTGGAAACGGCCCAGTTAAATTTCCTCTCGGTTACTTTAACTAAGCCGATTGGTTACTTTTACCGGCCAACCTCTGCCCAGTAAAAGTGACCAGGTAAGTTTAACAGAGCCAATTAGTCCAGTGGAAACGCACCACTCGCTTATACGTGACTCGGTAAAAAAACCCACATCCGTCCTATGATGTAACACGTACATGCACTGTGCACAGCGTCTGCTTCGTATTGCGCACTAAATGAAAGAATTTTCCACCACCAACGTTATTGATTGTTTGAATCTTGTTTGCAGGTTGAGGATGAGGGAATGCATATAAGACTGCGGCTGGCAGACAGTGGCCCACTTCAGCAGCAGCAGCAGCAGCAGCAGCAGCAGCAGCATCAGCAGCAACAGCAAGAGGCTGAGGAGGCGCTGGAGAAGGAGGAGGTGGATTATCTGAGAAGCTCTGCCTGCCTCATGGCGTGCAGCATGTGCACAGGCAGCCTGGTCAACGGCCCATGGTAGGTTTGCCCGCACCTCTACCAAATCTTCTTTGTGTTTTTTTTTTGAAACAAATCAACTAAGTGGAAAGATTACGGTGACACCATGTAGCACCTCTCTATCAAGAAGGAGTGTGAAGAGAGCCGGTAACTCAACGTTTAGGGTAGTGTGTTTCTTTGCCAAATGTTCAATTTGTTCAAAATTTCCAAGTCAGAAGCGATTCAACCATTAACTGCTGTATATCTCCAGGAATCACACCTCCACTTTCATTCAGATGCAAACAAGCAATGGTTGTAAACCTTGCTACAGCAGCTCGGAGATCACACAAAGTGGATGCAGCTTTTTGAATGCTTTTTGAATGCAGCTTTCCTGAATGTTTAACACAAAATTCCCAGTCAGTTTTTCCGTTTGATTGTAATTTGTTTGTTTTTTCATCAACGTCGACCCTCAGCATCTTTGACCGGGTGCTGCCCCTGCCCTCAGAGAACTGGCGCGAGATGTCGGAGCACTGGTGCTGTCACGCCAGCGAGGGCGCCCTGCGATTGGCCGGCCAGTCTCTGGCGCCCTCTCCCGGTGACTGCCTCGTCGGACGCCTATACCTCCTGATGCATCCACGGATGCTTTGCAGGGAGTCCCTTCGGCTGGGCAGTCCGCAGCATCATCATCGCCATCGCCATCAAGAGAATACCAGCAGCAACTCAGCTGAGGAGGATGAGGTATGTCCACCTTAGTCAGTTAGGCCTCTTGTCAGAAAGATCATCGGTTGGGTATCAGATGATTTGACCCATCCGATGTCGTTTCCACCGGATAGCCATCTCGTATTTTTCACCCCAGAGTCCAGTACAATCGGCTTTCTACCGGGGGAACTTTTATCGGTCGGATGAATTCAACCGGCACTCAACCGATGATCTTTTTGACGAGACCTTTGTGCCAGGATTGTCCCCCACAAAGGTACTCATTATCTTGTGTGTAAATCAATAGAACTTTCAATTTTAAAGACATCATAGATATAGTATGATGATTTCAACGAGGAGAATGCATTTCATTGAGGGTTTGCCCTACTTGACGTAATAAGCACTGAGTGCTCAGTGCTTTGCCTGCCCGAGCTGCCTGTATTTATTTTCAGCGGCCAATCAGCAAAGAACTGAGCACTCAGTGCTCATTACATCAAGAAGGGTAATCCCTCATTGAATTTGAAAAATAGCACAGACAATTTTGACTGAACTGATAAGTACTAGTAATAGTCAAATAAACCAAGGAAAAACTAAGGAAAGTACTAATAGTGTTAACACTACTGAAAAACAAACATTTATTTTTTCTTTTTTTTTCATCTCATTTGGCGAGATTGTTTTTCCGCCTGTTTCCATGTGGGTTAATCTTCAGTGTTTAAACAAAAATATCCGAGAGAGTGAAGAAAAGGAAAGCCGACTGGGACATTTTGGAACTGTTTTGAAAAACGACTCGAGGATAAAAGGGGAGGTTGAGGTAGGAGGAGACCGTCATGCCTCGTGCCGTCGTTTTTCTCATCTGCAGCTTGAGCTAGATCAGCTTTAAAGCTCTGGACAGTACGGTGCCGGAATGGGCAGTCAGTCCGAGGAGTTCGTTGCCAGGGCATCCCAGTGCCCAATTTCATTATACAACATTGGTAAAGGTCAAAAGATTGCCACAGTTTGTGTGTTAAACCATTAAACATCCCCAAAAAGCAATCCTGCGAAGGTTTTAGCTCAAATGGTGATCTGAGAAAGTAGAAAAAGGTAAAAAACCGTCACGGTTTTTGCACCATTTTGTAGTGTAAGAAATAGTTTATGACGTGCGACATTGTATTTGTCGATGTTTGAGTGAAGATTTCTAGAAAAGTACAGCATCCCAGACCGTAAGATTTCAGCATGAAGATTCTGTCATGACCATCTACAAGCTGTGTAAATTAGAAGGAAATCTGTGTGCAATGATATTTTTTTATCTTCCCAATGTTGTATTGGGCCTTTAAGCGTGAAAATCTGCTACCGGTAATCAGGGAAAAAGTCTTCCTCATGTATTAAGCAGGATTACCGCCTGTACTGTCATGCTATGTCCATTGCTCTTGACTTGTATTCTACTCTTCTTTGCTTAGCATGAAACATTAGTGAAGCTTGGGAAGGCATGGGGATTCTGTGGCTAATGACTTTTTGCAATGAAAGGACATTTTGGTGCTTGTCTGGCTCTATGAAATTGGGCCCAGGCGTTAATCAGGGTCTTTGTCCTTGGGAGAAGATTCCTGAGTTGGATTGTGATGAGTTGGATAAGACTTGAAGGTTTGCATCATGCTGGAAATATTACTAACTGGAAGGTTTGCTGTGACACCATGCACCACTTCTCTTTCAAGAGAAGTTTCTTTCAAGAAGGAGTGTGGCTCTGAAAAGAGCCGGTCTCATGACAACGGGCAGAGTACATACAACTGTACTACTCGAAACGTTGAGTTACCGGCTCGTTGCAGAGCCACACTACTTCTTGAAAGAGAAGTGGCACATGGTGTCCCCACAAACCTTCCACTTTGCTTGAGTTGGTCTTGCAGTTTCCTATCATTCATATGTCTGCCCTGCCCTTTTGCAGGGTCTTTGTGTGTTTTGATTTTGTTTTTTTGGGGGGCCTTTGATGGATTTGCTTGTTCTCCGTTTCTTCTTCCCCAGGGCCAGTCTGTCTCACTGCTCTGCCGTAGATGCAGGGCACCGCTGGGAGAGGCCCTGATGACAGCCACAGGTAAGAGGGTCAGAAGAAATTCTGGCTGTTGATTGATGCCGGCCATTCAAAATGTTTAAGAGCGTCTCTGAAATGGTACCCTGAAGATTGCCACTGTTTGTGTGTTAAACCATAAAACATTCCCAAAAAGCAATACTGCAAAGGTTTTAGCTCAAATGGTAATCTGAGAAAGTAGAAAAATGCAACAAAAACTTCAGGGTTTACGCACCGTTCTGTAGTGTAAGATTTCAACATGAGGATTCTATCATGACCATCTGGTATCTACTGGTACAAACTTTGTAAATTAGAAGGAAATATGTGGACATCGATGTTTCCCGATCTTTCCAATGTTGTATTGGGACTTTAACGCTGTAAACATCTTGGGGAAATGTGTCTCCTCCTATTTGGAGCACCTTGTTAACGGCTGAATGCAGTTAACTATTTGAGAATAAGGAATAGCTCAGGTGGTTGGAGCCATACCTAAACAGCTGCAGCCAGGTTTTAACGACAACTTGTTGTTTGCATCTGAAAGAAATAGTGAACGTGATCCCTGGAGATATCCAATGGCAGTTATTGATGAATTACTTGTGACTGGCGCCCCCACCCTGGCAAAGATAGTTAACGCAGATATTTCTGCAGGCCGTCGTCTGAGGCCTGGATAGGTGTTGCCGGTCCTCTTGCTGTCTGCCTTCAGGTCCTGGTGCTTGGTAGTGGTTTCTTGCTCTGCCCCTCAGTTCAAACAGTCCACGTTCTCGCATGGACTTTGACTGAGCAGCTTCCTCTTGGCTTTCACTGCTTAGTGCCACACACGTTCTCCCGTCGGAGAGCCATCTATCCCCGTGGTTCTCAGATTGTAAAGATTGCTTGTCTGTGTTCTTTTGTAGCAATAGGTTTTTATTGATACCGAATGAATAAATCTGTCAAAATATTTCACACAGGTCCTGCTTCATACAGGATCTTTGAGAAAGGTCCTGTTTACTCCTGTTACATTGAACGTGTATGACCTCTTACAAAGGTTCCACTAAACGTATGCAGCCAGGACAGTTTGAAACGGGTACTGCTACATGTATGTAGGACCTTTGAGACAGGCCCTGCTATACTTTATACACATGTACATACATGTAGGACCTTTGAGACAGGTCCTGCTACATGTAGGACCTCTGAGACAGGTCCTGCTACATGTAGGACCTTTGAGACAGGTCCTGCTACATGTAGGACCTTTGAGACAGGTCCTGCTACATGTAGGACCTTTGAGACAGGTCCTGCTACATGTACATGTACATGTAGGACCTTTGAGACAGGTCCTGCTACATGTAGGACCTTTAAGACAGGTCCTGCTACATCTAGGACCTTTGAGACAGGACCTGCTACATGTACATGTAGGACCTTTGATACAGGTCCTGCTACATGTAGGACCTTTGAGACAGGTCCTGCTACATGTAGGACCTTTGAGACAGGTCCTGCTACATGTAGGACCTTTGAGACAGGTCCTGCTACATGTAGGACCTTTGAGACAGGTCCTGCTACATGTAGGACCTTTGAGACAGGTTCTGCTACATGTAGGACCTCTGAGACAGGTCCTGCTACATGTAGGACCTTTGAGACAGGTCCTGCTACATGTAGGACCTTTGAGACAGGTCCTGCTATATGTAGGACCTTTGAGACAGGTCCTGTTACATGTAGGACCTCTGAGACAGGTCCTGCTACATGTAGGACCTCTGAGACAGGTCCTGCTACATGTAGGACCTTTGAGACAGGTCCTGCTACATGTAGGACCTTTGAGACAGGTCCTGCTACATGTAGGACCTTTGAGACAGGTCCTGCTACATGTAGGACCTTTGAGACAGGTCCTGCTACATGTAGGACCTCTGAGACAGGTCCTGCTACATGTAGGACCTTTGAGACAGGTCCTGCTACATGTAGGACCTTTGAGACAGGTCCTGCTATATGTAGGACCTTTGAGACAGGTCCTGTTACATGTAGGACCTTTGAGACAGGTCCTGCTACATGTAGGACCTTTGAGACAGGTCCTGCTACATGTAGGACCTTTGAGACAGGTCCTGCTACATGTAGGACCTTTGAGACAGGTACTGCTACATGTAGGACCTTTGAGACAGGTCCTGCTACATGTAGGACCTTTGAGGCAGGTCCTGCTACATGTAGGACCTCTGAGACAGGTCCTGCTACATGTAGGACCTTTGAGACAGGTCCTGCTACATGCACATCTAGGACCTAATATGTAGGACAGGTCTTGCTACATGTACAATGTAGGAGCTTTGAGTCTGGTCCTGCTATAGGCCCATGTGCGGCCATCTTTACACATTTTCAGGAGCCATCTGAGATGGTTTGCACCATGTAAAAAAGCTAAAAAAAGGGTCAGGTTCCCACCTTGCCTCATCTTGGCTCGGTCATTGCCCCACCCTCACCCTCACCCCAACCCTCGCCTCAGTGGCCCGTTGTGCGAGCCGACTGAATGGAGAGTAAATCGACCCGGCGTCCGGGTATCCATTTCAACCCCCGGTCTCTTTTTCACCCCTCGCTCTCGGATCGATACAATCACATTGATTGAGTGCGCGATGATTGCCAAAGTCACAAAAGGCGATGCCCCACGCTGGAACTAATGTCAATTAATTAAGAGAAGTGCTAATTGATTTGGTTTCGCCATAAGCTCTCGGTGTATTTTTTTTCGTGGGGGGGGGAAGATGATGTGCACCGAGTAGCCTTCATCTCAATCCAGGGACCAATGTGTTTATCTCCTTCACTGAGCTGAATGTAAAACAGACCATAATGCTAGCATTAATAATTAATACTAACAAAATTAATGGGAAAGCCATTCACCAACGAAACTGCATAACTTGCATAAGGTACATGTACATTCGAACAACCCTCTTGGAATAAAAACAAGATTAAAAAAAATCACAAAGCTGCTCGCGAAACGTAACCTGAAGTTTAGACTCTTGCCTGCCATTCTAAAACAGTGAGCATCTCTTGAGATCGTTCGACCCTCTTTAACACTTGAAGCACCTTGATGCTAAGTTAGTGGTTAAATGCTTCTGACTGGCGCCCCCATCACCCAGCCAAGATGAAACCCTCGTATACGCATTGCAGTAATTGCACACTCTTAGAGTAGGAACTAACTCGATGCAAGTTCAGTAGGAATCTTGCCTTGGAAGATTACTCTGTAATCTGATTATCCTTGGATATACGGCAGTTATTGGTTAAATGCTTCTGTCTGATGCCCACACCCCGGCAAAGATAGTTCACCATTTGGGAAGCCGTCGTAAAACTTGAATAGCTGAATTGGCCACAGCGGTGCCTCAATTAACCAGACATCTTGGGCTCAAGTCCCAGTAAAAGCATTTTTGCTATAATATAATTTTTATTGTTTAAATGTCACAGTCAGTTTTACTCTCCTTCGTTTGCTTGGAAAGCGTGTCTTTGAAACCAAACACCATTTGGTGGAGATATTGTGTGCATGCTTCGTGCTTATTTATTTTTCTAACTAGCCCACCGGGCTAGTAAATTGAGTTTTGTTAGCCCACAGCAAGTTTTACTAGCCCTGTATAATTAATATTGAATTTAGCACAAGGTTATTAGGTCAAGTAAAACAAATTATTAGTTTCTACTTTCTCATCGTCGCCTGTATCGTTTTTTTTGGCCGCCACACCGCTGCCTACTTTTTATTACCCGGTAGTCCGCCAGGCTAGCAAAGTGGGTAATTTTACTAGCCCGCAGCTGTTTTTACTAGATATTGACTATCGGGCTAGTGCTAAGGTCGAGCCCTGTGTGTGCCAGGGACCCTCCTTTGAAAGTAACTCTTTTGTTATCTATTGGCCTATGTGGGGTTCTCAGCCTAATCACAGAGTGGAACCCATGGTGTGGTGTGGAACCCATAGTGTGGAACCCATAGTGTGGAACCCATAGTGTGGAACCCATAGTGTGGAACCCATAGTGTGGGACCCATAGTGTGGGACCCATAGTGTGGAACCCATAGTGTGGAACCCATAGTGTGGGACCCATAGTGTGGAACCCATAGAGTGGAACCCATAGTGTGGAACCCATAGTGTGGGACCCATAGTGTGGAACCCATAGAGTGGAACCCATAGAGTGGAACCCATAGTGTGGAACCCATAGTGTGGGACCCATAGTGTGGAACCCATAGAGTGGAACCCATAGAGTGGAACCCATAGAGTGGAACCCATAGTGTGGAACCCATAGTGTGGGACCCATAGTGTGGGACCCATAGTGTGGAACCCATAGTGTGGAACCCATAGTGTGGAACCCATAGTGTGGAACCCATAGTGTGGGACCCATAGTGTGGAACCCATAGTGTGGAACCCATAGTGTGGAACCCATAGTGTGGAACCCATAGAGTGGAACCCATAGAGTGGAACCCATAGAGTGGAACCCATAGAGTGGAACCCATAGAGTGGAACCCATAGAGTGGAACCCATAGAGTGGAACCCATAGAGTGAAACCCATAGAGTGGAACCCATAGAATGGAACCCATAGAGTGGAACCCATAGAGTGGAACCCATAGAATGGAACCCATAGAGTGGAACCCATAGAGTGGAACCCATAGAGTGGAACCCATAGAATGGAACCCATAGAGTGGAACCCATAGAATGGAACCCATAAAGTGGAACCCATAGAGTGGAACTCACAGTCTTTCCGGTCCAAGATGACGCCATACTTAGTGGTCACTCAAAGTTTTCAATGTTTTTAAATTTTGACTTTTTCGAAATAGGGGGTGGGTGGGTCAATGAAATAAATTGACAATCGAAATTCACTTTTCATTTGAAAATTTCTGACTTGCCTGTTTACGTATCGTACGTGCTGTTCCAGCTTTCAACTTCGCTTTTCAACTTTGTTTCCATATACGAACAGGTTGACCAAGCAAATTCAATATCAGCCGTCGTCGTGTCAAACTATGTTGCATTCTGATAGATTTGTATCTGTATTCGAATTTATATCAAATGCGTGTACATTTTGCTAGAGAAACAAGTCACTCTTTTTGTAATCAAAATTAGGGGTGGGTGTGTCAAACAAATTTGGAAAAAAAGTTCAAATTTAAAAACATTGAAATTCTTGAGTGGCCCCTTACACTCGGATGTTTTTCTGAACAGTGATTTTGCGAACAAAAAAAAAAGGGTGGGGGGTGGGTTCTGGCTGCAACTCTGTCTTTCAGTGTGCACATGTGTACAAGACAGCTTTGTTAGTGCATGATAACTGGTGAGTAGTCACTAGGATAGGACTTCATGACTTACCAGTTGAAAAGATTGCATACACTTTTCGTAGCAACAGCTTCCAGTACTTCATCGGATGTACACATGGAAGCACGTTTACCTGAGGATTAAATCAAATTAGCCTACATATCGTATGCTCCATCTGGTTTGTTAACTTTGGCTTGATGCCAAGCGGTACATGTATGGTGTGTGATTCATTTTAACGACGTGACTAGACATTGAAATAATTCACCTGAAATCAAGATCCAATACAGATGGCACAAATGGTCAGCCCCTGTTACACCATGGTTACACGGCAGGCATCAGACAGAACCAGCCGGAATGAATGAAGAATGTTGCCATTTGAAGGCTTAGAATGCGCCTCCAACTCGCCTCAAATGACTCTTGAACATATGGTGGTGGTATTACTGTATCTCTCCAATGTAAATTTGGCAAAGAAAACTTTGACTGAATCGGGACTTGAACCCGAGACCTCTGGATTAACGTACCGGTGCTCTTCCATCTGAGCTATCCAGCCCTTAGATGGTGGCCTTGCCAAATACATTTAGTCAACTAGTCTTTGCTGGGGTGGGCGCTATTCTAAAAGTGTTATCTGTTTGTGAAAAAAAAAAGAGATACAAATTCATAAAAAAACAAAATGCAGGTTGCTTCTCGACTTAGTTGACCAAATTGCAAATCCAAAAAATGTAGAAGGCCCGACGTTTCGATCCAAGCAGGACCTTTTCCATCCAGTTAGGATCGGAAAGTCAGGCCGTCTTAATTTCCTGTAGGAAAAAAAACCCCGCAAACGCAGATCTGATTGACTAATGCACACATGGGTTCCCTTCATGGAACGTGGTATGTGGCAGCGTGACTACATTGTAGCTTGATTGATACGTCGCCATATGTTTGCGTGTCTGGCACCCAATGAGGCAATTGATTGGGCAATCAGTGTTTTAGGGCGTAGCGGCCTTGGCTATTTAGTCATTCCTGACACAGCTGTTCACCCCGGTCGGTAAAAAAAACCACCCGCATGCTCTTGCGACATCGCCAGCATGCGCAGAAAGGGTCATTGACGAGTCGAATGTTTGTTGGGGTCCCTGTACGCCGTTGAGGTCCCCCTACTGCTTCACACTGCCAGACAGGTACAGCACACTAAATCAAGCTCCCATTGAACACTGTACAAAAAAACACTCACATCCAAAGCCAATTACTCCACTCCCAAATGTTTCTAAGTTCTTGTAGATCTCTCTTAATCTTTTTCAATGTTTGTGGCCTTAATAGCCAATTTGACCTTTTGCTAATTAGCCCCAGAAAAAAAAACTCGCCCCCAAAATGTGTAGCCATGCAAGCCGAATTTCTGCAAGGATTTTGGGATGGACCCATCACTTCTACATTCGATTAGGGCCACATTTGAAGCCAGATATGTTCCAAATTACCTACGGATTTGAAGAGTGAACCCCCAGGTTTTCTTAAGCTTCACTTATTCTACAATACATTGTACATATATCAGTTTAGTAGCCTCCAAAGACCGCTTATTAAGAAAATGTTGTGAGTCCACAAATTGTGAGAATCAGCTCAATGGAGCCATCTTGGCTGGAATTAGTGTGCTGCACCTTATAGGCCGCAGCATACCTCCTTCTGTTTCTCATTCGGCGAAGATCAAAAACTCTTTCAGTTCTTACTTAAACAGGAGTCTCTCAGTTTCGGGGACAGAAGTGGAAATTGTGGAATATTGAAGCTTATACGATAATCTCTTACAATTCTTGCTAACTACCCCCCTCCCCTAAGAAAAGAAAAACTACTCTTAAAATGTTCACTTTCTTCGGGTCCCGTTCCTCAACCTCCGTAGTCAAATAGTGCAATGTTTAGCACTCTGATTCTTCCATTTTCCCACAAAAAATGAACCATTCCCTGTGTTGTCTCATCTCTCGCATGCATCATTGATTCCGTATTAAAACTAGTATATTACCTGTAGTTTATTAGCCTCCAGAGACTCTATTGAAGAAGGAGTTGTACATACACACTTTATGATAATCACCTTTGCAGAGCTGTCTTGGCTCCATTTATCATGCACAGCACCCACAGATGCGGACATTCGAGGGTGCAATCCTGTAGCCCTGCCAAGCTGATTATTATAAAGTGTGTACCTGCAACTTCCTTTTCAATAAGGAGTCTCTGCAGGCTATTCAACTGATCTATTGTAGACTAAAATATGCTTCAGACAAACAGGGTTTCAGTGTGTGCATTGTTTCTTTGTGTATTATTCGGAAGATTTGCGGCTTTAAATGTGGCCTTATTTGTGAAGTGCAGGGATGCTTCCCAAAATCCTTGCGGAAATTTGGCTTGGATGGGTACGCATTTTGGTGATGTTTTTTTTCCCTCGTGGTAGTGAGCAGAAAATCTAGCTAAGAAACATTGAAAATGACCTGAGAGATGAAGGTTCAAACTATAGCGATGCAATGACTGAGAGACGTTTTGGTAGAGAATTGAAAGTGAGTTTTTTTGGGTATGATGTAAGGGAGCTCAATTTAGTGATCTGGTGTGCCTGTGCTGGCTTGATTACGGGTGAGCGGCACCACTAAGTGCAAAGCGGACGGGGAACGCACGGTATTTGGGGGACTTCACGCATGCGTGCATATGAAGCGAGCAATGGGCTGGCCTTGGAAAGAGAAAGTGAAATGAAAGCTGTCAGAATGTCTTCCGTCTCTGGACATTCTGCGTCCTTTTGCAATTGTCGTTGACGTTGGAAACTGCTCTGCTCACCGTCCATTTTTTTCTCGATGGTGAATTGGGATTTTCTCCCATGCAGCTCCTATCCATAATGTTCTCCTCGTTTGCAGACCTGTGCCCCATTTCATAGTGCTGCTTAATTATAGGGGATAACACAGCATTGATAATTAGGTTTGTGGAGACACCATGTAAATTCTCTTTTGTGAGTAAGTATGGTTCTGAAAAGAACCGGAGGAACTCGACGTTTTGAACAATGTACTCTGCTCATCTTTAGGAGTCTCCTGAGGACGAGCAGAGTATACTGTTCGAAACGTCGAGTTCCTCCGGTTCTTTTCAGAACCACACTTACTCACAAAAGAGAATTTACATGGTGTCACCGCAAACCTAATTATCCTGCTATTCTCACCATGCAAAGCTTCAAATCTCATTTAACACAGCATTGGTCGAGGTCAAAGAATAACATCCATACGTTGTCTGATCCAACATTATGCATGAAATAGCACACCTGTGAAAATTTCAGCTCAATCCGCCAACCGAGTCTCGAGAAAATAGTGAAAGAAAATTTACGATTTCTTTACTAAAATTTCTTTTCTAAAACAAATTCAGCTTTTTAGGTAGATATATTTCAGTGCGAGGTTTTTACCATTTAACCATCTTCAAGCTGTATAAGTTTCATGTAAATCTGTGTACATAAATTTCTGTTTTTCGATCTTACCAAATGTTGTGTAGGGGCTTTAAGCGTGAAAATCTGTTAAGTAGGACAAGTCTCTCTTATATTAACGTGATTACAAACTGCACCGCGATGTTATTTCAATTGCTTTTGCCTTGTAGTTGTAGTCCACTCTTCTCATTTAGCCTGAAAACAAAAAGTGAAGTTTGGGTTGGCAAGGTGATCCTATGAATCATGACTGTGCTTCAGCAAATGTTAGTGCAGAGCTCTGCTCTATGAAATTGGCCTCTGGGCTCAGCATGAGTGTCAATGCACTTGGAAGCTGAAGGGTGTCACGTCTCACGAGGTGGCCCATGCGGCATTCATTTTGACTCTTAGATGTGGACCATATGTTATTCGAATATCGGGAACTCCTTGCCAACCTGGGGGAATGTCTTCCACATTTACGCCCACGTAGCCGTTTTTTCCAAGGAACAGTTTCATTTTTTGTTGTGTGCATTCAAACTGCAAACATAAAGCCTTGTGTGATGTTTATCTGCGCAAGGTTCCTCGCGCAAACTTTGAACTTGGTGTTTGAGATGGAATTAGGTATGAGTTGGGGTTAGGGTTAGGGTAAGGGGTGAGTGCTATGGTTTGGGTATAGGTCAGGGTCATTGTAAGGGAAAGGGTACAGTATTTAGAGTGAGGGTTTTGGTTATGTTTAGGGTAAGGGTTTCGTTTTTGGTATAGTCCAGCTTGATCCTAACCCTAACCCCCGACCCTAAACCCTAACCCCAACCCCTAACCCCAACCCCAACCCTAATTCCAACCCTACCCCTGTGTTTACGCAACAGACCTTGCGCATCTTAAATATCGTGCAGCATTATGCTCGATACTTTACCTGTACCGTTTCTGGCGTATGGCCATTTGACCTCGAGTGGCGCAAAATGCCATTTCATTTGCCACCTTTGCAACATTGAATGAGAGTCAACTACGGGCACTAATATGTCTGATGCCACCAATGTCAAAAAGGCGACCGACTTGACCAGCCTGGATCGCAGCATCTTGGCATTGAGCCAAGTTGGTGGGGATGTACTGTAAACAGTGAATAAGAACAGAAGCATCAGATACAAAATGATTAGTCAGGGCGACGTCCAAAGTCAATAAAGGGTAGAGAGAAAAGGTTAGAAGCCAGTGCTGAAGGGAAAACGCCCCCAGGCCATGGCAGAAACAACGGTGGACGTTTGTGTAGCTTGTCTGTCCAAACGGCGGTTAATGGTTGCACGGTGCGGCGACTAAACAAACCCGCCACAAAGACAGGCCCCTAGAGGATGAGTGGCACTCCTGACAGCCCGTCTACCTGTCCCCTCTCCCTGCCCCTTTCCCCGTCCCTGTCTTGTCTGCACCTGTCACTGTCCCTATCTCCCTCCTCTCATCTCTGTCTCCTTCACCCTTTCCTCGCCCCTCTCTCTCCCCTGTCTCTCCTCCCACTCTCTCTGTCTCCTTCACCCTGTCTTTGTCCTTCTCCCTGTCCCTCTTCATATCCCTCTCCCGTTTCCTTCTTCTCCTTCTCCCTAATCCTTCTCCCCACTCCTTTCCCCCTCACCCTCCCCTGTCCCTCTCCATCTGACCGTCCATCTGCCTCGTTCTCTCCTCCCCTCCTCCTGTCCCTCTCCCTGTCACTGTCAACTCCATATCCTTCTCCTGGTTCCTCTCCCTCCTCCTTCTCCCCACTCCCCTCTCCCCCTCACCTTCCCCTGTCTCTCTTTATCTACCTGTCCCTCTGCCTTGTTCTCCCCTCCCCTCCTGTCCCTCTCCCTGTCCCTCTCCATATCCCTCTCCTGGTTCCTCTTCCTCTCCTTCTCCCCTCCCCCTCACCCTCCCCTGTCCCTCTCCGACTGCCTGTCACTCTGGCTTGTTCTCCCCTCCCCTCCTCCTGTCACTCTCCCAGTCCCTCTGGTTTTGCCACTTCCCTCGCACAGCACTTGTATGACCGCTGCCATCATCCCCGTCATGGACGGTCGCACTAGCATCGTCATCTCCGGTCTATAGCACAGAGCTGCCTTTTAGCATCATGAGCAAGATTGATCAAAAGAGAGAGATAGAGGGAGAGAGAGAGAGAGGGTGGATGGAAGAGAGAGAGAGGGGGATGGAAGAGAGATATATCTGAAACTAAATCAGGGTTCAAGTTTGTTTCCTACTGTAGGAGTAGCACCGCTGTTTTGCTTGACCTGGTTCCCTTAGATTTGACCCGATCCTTGAACCTCTTTCCTCTCCCCGCTCCTTTCTGACTCCGAATGAGAGGGACCTCTTGATCGCCTAGCTGTAGACCGTAGAGCACTTCATGGGTCAGAGCTTCTCCGCTCCCCAATAGTGCTGACCCCAACTCTCCTCTCTGCCCACTCTGCCCGTTGCTTTAAGAAACACTCCCCAAACCGAGTCTTGCATCTCTTCTGCCCCCTTTCTCTCTCTCTCAAACATTAAAAGGGGGCTGACGTTTCAATCCTAGCAGGACCCTGTCTCACAAAAAGGTTTTCTCTCTTTGAAATTTAACAGGTGGCGGGGTTGGCTGGGACTCAGTGCACGCTGTCAAACTGCTCAAGCATACCGTGCGCATTCAGACGGGCAGTCGAGACTCCAAAACTAATAATGTGTTCGGGTAAGTGGCGATCAATCATCGCCCCTCCTAGGTTTCCCTTCTCTCTGTCTCTGTCACTGACTATCTGTTTCTATCCATGCCTCTCTCCCCTCTCCCTGCCTCTGTCCTCCTTACCTCTCTATCTCCTCTCTGTTCCCATTTCTCTCCCTGTCTCTCCCTCACCCCTCTCTCTGTCCCTGGCAATCTACATGTACCGGTATCTATCTCTCTCTCCCTGTCTGTCTTTATCTGTCTGTCTGTCTCTCTCTGTCTCTGTCTTTCTATATCTGTCTGTCTGTCTCTGTCTGTCTCTGTCTGTCTGCCTGTCTCTGTCTGTCTGTCTCTGTCTGTCTGTCTGTCTCTGTCTCCCTCTGTCTCTCGGTCCCTGTCTCTGTCTCTGTCCCTCTTTGTCTCTCTTTCTCTCTCTCTGATTCTCTGTCTGTATATCTGCCTCTCTTTCTGTCTGCCTCTCTGCCTCTGATTCTTTGTCTCTCTGTCCCTCTGCCTCTCTTTCTCTGACTCTTTGTCTCTCTGTCTCTTTGTCTCTGTCTCTGCCTCTGACTCTTTTTCTCTGCCTCTTTGTCTCTGACTCTGTCTGTCTCCCTCTGTCTCTCGCATAATCTCCCTCTGTCTCTCTTCCTGTCTTTTAGCTTCTCTCTGTCTGTCTGTCACCATCTCTGTCATGTCCCTGTGTCTCCCTCCCTCCCCCCTCACTCCCTCACTCCCCCCTCTCCCCCTCCCTCCCTCTCCCCTCCCTCCCCCTCCCTCCCCCTCCCTCCCTCTCTCTCCGTCTCTCCCTCCCTAGCCAGCAGATATTGAGCGCATGCATTCCAGGCTTAGGAGAGAGCAGTTCCGAATGAATGACTATGGCTGAGGCTAAACTGCCACGGTTAATGGCCATCTCCACCTGCCGTGAAGCATGCACCGCCTGCGACTAACGACCTTAACAGCTGGCCTAGTCATAGCCCTAGCCGCTAAATCCGTATCCAGTCCTTAGGCCGTTGAACCTGTCCTCAATCTAGCCAGCAGCTCCCCACGCTAGATACAGTTTCCAGCTTCCAACTTGGCAGCCTCCTCAAGGTTACTTGAAAATGTCTGAGGAGCGACCTCGGATTACTGAAAAAAATGACGGCTGTCTTGAGTTGAGGCTGGCATGCTCTTGCATTAGGGACACGTGTTTACCTCATGTCCCAAGTCCCGTCATGATCACTCCCGCCCCCCACGTATTCCCCGGGCGTGTCACCCGTCAGCTATCTGTCCACGCCTGTGATGCATGCCACCGCTGATGGGCCATGATCTTTCCCTCTGACGAACCTCCCCCTCCCAACTTTCCCCACCAGATGCTACAGCACAGAGACCTACCTGGCCAGACACCTGGTCTGCCTGTCTCAGGCCCACACAGCCTTCAAGTACATCCTGGAGAGCGAGACTAGTCGGCGACCGTACCTGCTGGTAAGTAAGAATAGCGTCAGGGTGGCGCTTAAAGACTAACCAGTCAGGCAGAGCCCATGAGCTTTCACAGTAACAACTACTTATATATTGCTCATTACCAGATGCAATGAAATGAGATCATTGCATCTGATGAAGTAGTTGTAGCTTCCAAAGCTTATTCACAAACTGGTTAGTCTCCTGAAGTGTTGTCCTTAGGTTTTTGTTATTACCTCTGCCAAGGTTTTTGCCAGCGTTTGTTTGTTTGTCAGTTAGCAAAAAGTTGTGTCTACACATAAAGATTTTACAGTCTGTTGGTATTCTCACTGCGTTGAGGTGATTCTTATTTGGCGGTGATCCGGATCGAATCCCGGATTCAGGATCACTTTGAAGTTTTTCGTTATCATTGCGGTAAATTGTGCTTAGTGGAGGTCTGCACTCTGCAAGTGCTGTTCTAGTTAAAGACTTACACGGCTATCTTTACATGCCTACTGGTACTGGAGGTACTAGTAGTAAGACCTTGTTCAGAACCATTGCATATGGCTTCAAATTACAGTCAAACGACCTATATGACGGAGGAGGTGACGATATTCATTTGTCTATTGGTGAGGTTGATGTAATGTACATGGCGTAATCCGCGAGGGTAGTGACGTTTGGATGTCTGTCGTGCTCCATGGTATGGGGAAGCCATTAGCTCGTTGCAGAATTGACCGGCGATGAAATATAGGATCATGCTCAGCTATAGCCTTGAGAGTCAGGCCTAGTCCCGTCGATTATCATGGAGTGTGCAAGAGAGTAGAGGAACCGAGATTAGATTGGTCTCTCAACCGGAGACGGTACCAAACATTTAGCATGCTCTCGTGGCTATGTGTGGATTTGGATAAGCTAGGCAAGTGCAATGGGTTAAAGCATGTTGGCTGTACCCAGAACGATGAGAGCTCTCTGTTCCAATTCTGTTTATCCTGGACAGGGACTAAGAGAAGACACCATCTTTGATCTTCGCCGTCGTAGTGTTTTATAGGCAATCTGCAAAACTTACAGATATAGGCATTGTATGTAGGATCAACATAATAACAGTCATAAAGTGATACAAGGTGGAACACACATCAAAATTGTCTCGTGATAACATTCGGATTTTGGATAAACCAATGGATTTTCTTGTGCATGGTATATAAATGTAGAGATGTTGGGGCAGTATTTGTATCTTGGATTACAGTAATATGAGAAGATGTTGCAAACTACTTACTGACTTATGTGACCAAAATGTAAACACCTAAACTAAGGAGGGCCTGACATTTTGATCCAAGCAGCACCTTTCTCACAGTGTCTTGGATTGTGTAATTTGTAAACAAGTGATAATTCTGTAACCATCGCACCGAGCCACTCTTGAAATGAATGGCGACAAGATTTTATGAATAGGTAGAACTATACCATGTTTAGATCAAGGTCATGTCTGTTTGCTGATACAGTCATACGTGCGTGGATAATCGCATAGCATTCTAAGCATGGGTTTCCCCTGGACATTTGTTAGTCCGAGTTGGCACCCTATAATTTGCTAGATGAACGGGTTTGGTATAACTATAAACATGTAGGCTTGCTAGGGAATGAGTCTAAAGCACTGTTACATGTGCCTGTTGAAAAAAAAACCTTTCCTGCATCATCTTGCACATGGGTAATTCCGTAAACCAGGGGACCAACTTGTGACATTTTGGTGTCCCCACTTAGATATGAAACCATTCAGCTATCCTACCTGTAATATTATAACAATTCAATGATATGTTCTGTCGATTAAACAGTACTGTTTATGTGTAACGTACTGTCCAATCTGTGGTCCATTGCGTTGTTATAATATTACCTGCTGGGAAGCTGAATGCTTTTATATGTAGGCCAAAGTGGGAACACCAAAACGTCACCGTAGTTGGACTCCTGATTTACGGAATTACCCACATGCTTAAAGCCCCATCACAACATTGGTCGAGGTCAAAGAATAGCATCCATACGTTGTCTGATCCAACATATGCATGAAATAGCTCACCTGTGAACATTTCAGCTCAATCCGCCAACCGAGTCTCGAGAAAATGGTGAAAACCGTTTCATTTGTTTCGCGAAAATGCAGCATTCAACGGGAAAACCCTGTTCCTCGCTCACCGGTGTTCTCATTTCACAGTTCATAGGCAGGGAACCGATGGTGTGGGACATTAAAGGAAGATGCGTGGCCAAAAAAGAAAAAAGAAGAAGATGCGCACGGCCGCCACACTCGGCAGAGAAATTAGATGAGAGATTAATTAGCATGGACCGGCCTTGGTCGAACGGTCCTGGCCCAGGCGGTGCTGGAACTATGAAGTTGGTTGTGCTGCAAAAGTGCCAAATTTCCGGACATTCCAAAATTGAGAAAAATACTCATTAGGAAGTTTGTAATGGTATCACTATCAGACATTTCTTGAAGTTTTAGCACTCCAAACTTTGCCGTTTTCGAGAATAAAAGAAGAAATGTGTTGAATTTGAAAAGGTTTTGAAAGTTCATACGCTATAGCTCATCGTATTGCGATTGATCTAAAGTTATGACGGGTTTAATGAAATCGACTCAGTGGTCATGTCGTAATTTGATGATTCTCAACATGGACTTTCTCTGAATTTCTTTGTTTTTAAGCGTTACAAAATGATTGAAAAATGGGGGGAAAATGACAACCGGGATTTGAGCCCGAGACCTCTGGGTTAACTTATTAGTTATCCTGACCTTAGATGACGGCCTTGCCAAATAGTAAATTATCTTTGCTGGGATTGGGCTTTAATGAAATCGACTCAGTGGTCATGTCGTAATTTGATGATTCTCAACATGGACTTTCTCTGAATTTCTTTGTTTTTAAGCGTTACAAAAATATTGAAAAATGGGGGGAAATGACAACCGGGATTTGAGCCCGAGACCTCTGGGTTAACTTACCATATTAGTTATCCTGACCTTAGATGACGGCCTTGCCAAATAGTAAATTATCTTTGCTGGGATTGTGCAGAAGTAAACAGAAGTAACCCCCCCCCCCCACATAATTACCCCCCAAAAAAAGAAAATTTGACTGGACCGGGACTTACACGCGAGTCCTCTGATTAAACGCACCAGCGCGCTCACCTCCTTAGCTATCCACCCCTGATCTTTTGGTCCCATAGCTGGTGAGAGCACTGGATGGTCTTTCGGATCTTTTTTGTTTGTTGGGGCGAGATTTGAACCCGCCACTATTGCTCTCTATAGCGCAAATGTCTTACTCAACTGACCACCATCTTGGATGCGGGTTTGCATTGCAGATGCCACACTTGACATAGCTTTCTGTGATTCTTAGACTGTTTTTTTCCTTTACAAAATATATATTTGACACGCCCTTGTAAAGACAGGTGCAATATGTCAAGGCGTCTCTTACGCGTTAATGTATGTGTGTTTTGTAGGATTCCGAAGACCGGTGGATTGTGCTGTCAAATGAAATTTAGCATTGATTTCATGTCGAAGGTGTTTCATCTATCGGAGGAAAAATAATTTCTCGAGCAGCACGACTTGAGGGAAGACTGTCCATTCATCAACCCGAGCTTCGATTCTCTGGGGGCTTCTTTGTCGTCCTTGTCCCCTCTGTCCATGTGCGAGCGACGAACATGGAGGACAGATTTGTCACTTGAAGGATGCGGCAAACATTGCCCGTGCAATATCCGCCAGTGCCAATCAGCAGGGAGAGAGGGAGAAAGAGTGAGAGCGAGATAGAGAGAGAAAGAAAGAAAGAAAGAAAGAAAGAAAGAAAGAGAGGCATACAGACAGACAGAGAGGGAGATAGAGAGAGACGGGGAGAAAGAGGGAGAGAGAGAGAGGGAGAGAGGGGGGGGGGAGAAAAAAGAAAGAAAGAATGAAAGAAAGAAAGAGAGAGACATACACACAGGCAGACACACAGATGCATACAGACAGACAGAAAGACAGACTGACAGACAGACAGTCAGGCAAAAAGAGACAAAGAAAAAAAGGTAGAGTCAGAAAGAGACAGAGGGGGAGAGAGAGAGAGACATCGACAGAGATCGTGGATATGAGAGACAGTGATAGACAGAAAGAGGGACAGACAAGAGACAGGGGGAGAAAGTGAAATGGAGATTCAACAGGCAAAGAAAAAGAGACAAAAAGAGGGCGGAGACAGATGAAGACAGGGCTAGACTGAGACAAATTCATATTAAGTAAGCGCGAGAGACATAGGCAGAGGGAGACAGCGAGAAACAAAGACATACTGTAGATTGAGAGAGGGAGTAAGCGAGAGAGAGACAGTGGGACTCAGAGAAACATTGAGACGGAGACAGGGACAGAGACAGACCGATGTGAGACACATAATTATTGAGAGTGAGCTCGAAAGACATAGTGGGCGAGAGAGATGTTTATGGACGGACAGACACGGACACACGGACATAGCGAGCGAGAGAGGCACTCGGCCTATAGCCGAATCTAGGTTTCTGGGACTGTCTGTCGGGTGTTGGGGGGGGGGGGTTTAGGTAATTCAATGCATCTCCCGGTGACGCCTGCCTCACGAGGTAGCTCTGTCGGACCGGCTTGTTCAAGTGCCAATAGACCTTTGGAGCACCCCTCGCTTGCACTCATACTTCACTCTAGAGAATTCTGCATGTCAAGGGTTGCACAGTTCCGGCCGCTCTTTCCCCAAACCCAATACGAAACCTTTAAATAGAGATGGGGTTTCTTGGTCCTCTCCCATTTTGGGCTCGACACTATCCTGCATACATTTTGTATGTGGGGTAGAATGGTTCCGCTGTGCGCAATGGCACAGCTTGAGTCCAGTGGCTTCTGATGAATACATTCAACGCGTTTGCCAGGACCCTCGACGTTTTTGGCCTATGTTTAATAACCATGCACGGCGTGTCAACGGGTTCACCGTAGCCACAGGCGTAGCCATAGCCTAACCCTGACAGCATGCAAGATGTATATACGATCTCGACATCATCGCACGTCATTAGCCTTTACTCTCCGGAGATAAGACGTAGTCACTGTTGTATTAATGTGGTAAAAGCCAGGCTGCACCACACAAATAGTCTGGTACCATAACATTAGGCAGGGATGCTGGACAAACACGTGGCCGCAAAGGCCACAGTTATAGTATACCAAGGACGTATTGGTTATACCAGATTCCATTGCGCATGGCCTTGAATCGAATCCCTGGATCAGGCTCGGGCTCTGGTGTCGTCGCTGGTCACACCCAACCCCCACCCTGCAAATCAACGACAAGGTTGTTGTTTTTCGCTGCAATTGAAGTTGTTGCCAACTTGCCACCGTGCTGTACCAGTACAGAGCACTACCCGAGAAACTCGAGCCATTCTACTTCATGATCGCTGTGTTAGTCTTCAGGAAGCACCAAAGGACTGGACGATTGCACTTTTTTAAGAGTAACTAATGAATAATCAAGACTAAGGCATGAACTTTCGTAGCTTCAGCTACTTCATCAGATGAAGTAGGCTCGTATTATATGTTTTAGCAATTCACTGGTTAGTCTTATGAAATGCTACCTCCCATCATTTTGATGCTTCTCCTCGGAAAGGCTGACTTACATGTTGTCAGTGCATCCGTGCCACATTGGATTTCCACCACGTAAACCTTCAAGTCTTATCTGTATCTTGCTTTCCAATACCTGTGACATTACAGCGGTTGTAAGACCATAGCCCAAGACCGAACTTCAGCCACATTTCGTGCCGCCTGGGCAAAACAAGGCAGCTGGTTTTTTTTCTTCGGACAAGCGTGGCCAGTTGGAAGACGCGGGTTCACGCGAACTTTTTTTTTCCAGCGGCCAACGCTCCCCTTGCTTGCCCTGTACCAACGCAAACACGCGGGCCGTTTGCGGCGGCACGCGGGTGGATCATGGAACGGCCACCTGTGAAGTGTCAAATCCGCTGCGCTCCTCAGAGTACGATTGCACGATCAAGGAAGTAGGACACAAATCAGTCGGCACCCAATTCCACGCATAGCTTGCTTTGCTTTGTGATATACCGTGTATATCTGTTACCAAATTGGTCCAGTCTTTTCCCCTTTGACGTCATACCGCTGCCGTCTTAGTTGGCTAAACGGGGATCGAGCTCGAGGTTGTACGCTGACTGAGTGTGCGTTCGTTGGATAATGGGAGAAATGGTTGTTGTTTATTTGCCTCACTCACTGTAAAAATGAACTGCACCTCATGCACATCTGCAATGGCACATATTTGTCCCAGAATCATGAACACTTGAGGCACCTACTGTACTGAAAAATTGTAGCTCAAGCACATGTGGCATTGTAATCACTTGAGCAAAAATCAGATGAGGTGCATGAAGTGCTTCATGTACAAGAATATCTCTCTATTTTATTGTACCTCAAGCACATGGAGTGAAAGTGAGCATCACCTCGTGCGCGTGTATCGTGCACCATGTGCCTCAACATACTTCATCCATGTGCATGATGTGAGCACCGTTTTTACAGTGCTGTTGTTATTGGTGCATGCGCCCGTGAAAAATACTAATTATGGCCGTTTTCAAAATAAAGCCTTAGGGTCGGGCTTAGGCTTCCGTCATATTTTTATCACAGGCATCTAAAAAACAAACGTTTGGCCCCAGTCTCTTGGTCAATACTCTACCTATCAAGCCAACAAACCCTCAAAGCCTGAGCCCCAGCCTAAGCCTCCATTTTAAAAAAGGCCTGAGCTCACACAGGTGATCAAAGTCGCCGATTTCTCCTGAGTGGGTATAATGTACTCTGCATTTGTGAACACCAGCCCACCAATTGCACTCCGCTGGGCCAATCCCCGAGTTGACAGAAGCTGAGATCGAAGAAAGAAATGCATTTGGTTGAGCACATTATTGTTTGCACATTCTTCCCTCGTCATCGACGGGACGGGGCAGGTATTTGTCTTCTCCGTTGAGATCTGCAGCCGATTTCAGGAAAAGTTGCGTAAGTTACGAAACGTAAAATGTTGCGTAAGTCTTCCTCCACAATGGCTCTTTTCTGCTGTATTTAGAAAAGGCAACAAAATGTTGCGTACGCAACATTTGAAGTTTCGTGAAATCGGCTGTTGTCCGTTCTCCTGTACGATCCCGACCAGCTCCCTGGTCCAGTGGTTAAGACGCCTGCGTGCACTAGAACGCAGGAGTCGCGGGTTAGCATCCCGTCCGAACTGCCTGCAATTTTTTGTCAGCAGGCAATCGGGTAAAGCACTTCTCGTAGGGCGCTGAGTTACCCACACCGAGTAGGGTAAACCCTTGTTGGAGTCCATTCTCCTCGACGCAAAATCATAATATTGCAGGCCTACATCTAGAGGTGCCCACAGTACACGACATATTCTGAATGCATAATACATTATTATTAATTGGTTTTCGGTGACACCATGTTTATCATCTCTTTTGAGACTGAGTGTGGCTCTGAAAAGAGCCGGTGACTCAACGTTTCCAGCAGTGTGTACTCTTCTCGTCGTCAGGAGACTACTGGATTCCAACTATCATCAGGGGTTTTGTAGGGCTTGGAGAAGCGGTGAAGCGTAGAGGAACCATCCCGCCAAAAGCATAATGCATAATACAGTTGTAGGACTCGTGTTCAGAGAATAAACCCCTTCGCTTGAGACGAATGGCCTGGCACGTGTGACTTTAGTGTTTTGTTGACCTGTTAAAAAACATTTGTGTTGGTGGATTCGTGCGTGGATATGTGGCATGCAATTATTGTCCCCATTATTGACTTCGTTTCAATGCACCAGTGCCGACCCGCTCCCCCCCTGAAAAAAAACCCACGTTTATCAGCATCACATGGGAACTCGTGAGCATAGGTACCGGTACTTGTGAGAGTAAGTGCTCACGGGAAAACGAGTATAATTATACTCAAAATAAATACCAATAGTGGTGGACATTTCTAGGAAAGGTGCTGTGTCATGGGTACTGTATGATTCAATACGGGCGATTCATAATATTGCGCCCTCAAGAGTTTGCAACGCGTTTGTCAATCACAATCCACGAAATGTGTCGACCGATGCAAACGTCTGGATAGGGTCGACAGATTCCGCGCATTGTGATTGGCCAACTCGTTGCAAACTCTTGAGGGCGCACTACTGTCAAATCTCCCGTATTGGCGTGTCGCCAGCGTTTTGGAGAGTGTCCTTGGAAAATGCACGACATGCAGGAAGGGATAGCGCTTGTCATGTTCACTATACGGGAATCTGTCTGATTACTTGCACATGCGAACGTCAATCCAAGTAACTTACTCGAATGTGCTATGTCATTTACCACACGGCGTTGTAGCTCATGCCAGATGTTGGTCGTGTGGGCCAAGGTACGATTCCCCTCCCTCATCACAACCCACTTTATCAATCTGTCGAGAGGCCCTCTAGCCTCGATATGACGGCGGAGTAAACATTGTGTAGTTTTTGTCTGTCTGAATCATTCAGCACGTGTTTTTTTGGATCTGGATTCCCAAGCAATGGCGCGAGGCTACGGTGGCGGGGCGTTACTCCACTGTGTATTATTACTGTTATCATTAGGCATGTTGTAAACACACAACTGCCCTTTTTTATCCGGGGTAATGTATAAAGTCTATGGGTAATGGCTGCAGTCGCTGTCTTACTAATGTGGCTTCCCATGACTAATTAGCTAATTAACTATTCCTAATGAATATTTTATGCATTTTTGCGATATTTAAACGTGAAAAAAGTATATAAACATGAGGAGACTGTCAAAATTAGGTTGATTTCCAGATGAGGATTTATTCGGTTCTGATGTAATTTTATGTGCAGCTTAAACTCAGCTTCCTCATCACAACAAAAAAACATCACTTTTTATGTCCTTATGTCTTCATTGTTTTTATTGCTTATATTTTGTACTTGCTTATGTTTTTGTTATTGTTTCCAAACTTTAGTTTCTCTCAGAATTCTACAGAAGCATGAAATCAGTGCAACATCAATTCTTGATCATGATTCATATATAAAATGCAAGCCACTGTCTGGCAGTTTTAAATTGTATACTGATTTATGCAATTGTAATGACCTGCGCATACTTATTGACATGTAACAACAGATAGGTATGTCTGATATGGACAAAATATTATCAAAGACTGCCCAAGACGTCAGGAAAAAGGTCATGAAGTGAGAATCCAAAGTTTCTAGCGGTTGTCCCCATTATATTAACGCAGTGGCTGTTGTTACGGCAGTCGTCCGTGTGGTTCCCTGACTTGTTTGTATTTCGTCAGCATTGCAGGCTGGTTGAACCAGTCTATTAGCTGATAGTCTGGTTCCAAGAGCTAAACATCCTGACAAATACTGTTGAGTCAGGGAACCACACGGACGACTGCCGTAACAACAGCCACTGCTTTATATTAACCCTCCCAGTGCAGATAGGGTTAATGCAGCACAATGATACACGACCACGAACTCCATAATGATATACAACGTGGACTTGCAGTGTTGTTGCATGGACTGAGGTCACCGACCGCCAACTTTACCGTGCTGGATACAATGGTCCCTGGTGGTCGCCAGGTGGCGTACCATTGTACATACCAGGGTAGACCTATGACTCTTGTTGGCATAACCGATCCGGTTAACAACTGCCAGGAAGCATTCGTATTTCCTTTATATTCGGTGTCATTGATCTGTGTGCATTAATTGCCAGTCCATTTTATGACGTCCGTCTACCCAAGCCCAAACCTCTTGCTGGGCTCTAGGGGGCGCCCCATCGCCTGCGCACCTTTATAGCGTTGGGTTCAAAATAAGGCTGTTTTGAAAAGTGCGCGCGGTAAACCTATCCAGAGGACATTGGTCCTCGTGGAAAATGAGAGGGGGACTCGACTCCGGCTATAGCATCGCCTCTCTCACCCCACCCTTTCTCCCTCTCCCTCCATCTCTCTTCTCTCTCATCTCTCTCAACACACTTCAGCCCTCTCTCCCTCTCCCCTTTTCCCCTATTCACCCCCTCTCTCTTTTTCTCCCTCTATCTCTAGAGACTGCCTCCCCCTCCCTCCCTCCCTGCCTCCTTCCTTGCCTCCCTCCCTGCCTCAATCTTTGCCTTCCTCCCCTGCCTCCCTCCCCCTTCCTGCCTGCCTGCCTGCCTGCTTCCCTCCCTGCCTCCCTCCCCGCCTCCCTGCCTCCCTCCCCGCCCTGCCTTCCCCACTCCCCCTTCCTGCCTCCCTCCCACTGCCTGCCTGCCTTCCTGCTTCCCTCCCTCCCTCCCTCCCCGCCTCCCTGCCTTCCTCCCTCCCCTGCCTCCCTCCCTGCTTGCCTCCCTCCCTGCTTGCCTCCCTCCCTGCCTCCCTCCCTCTCTCCCTCCCTGCCTCCCTCCCTGCTTCCCTCCCTTCTTCCCTCTCTCTTCCCTGCCTTTCTCCCCGCCTCCCTCCCTGCCTCCCTCCCTGCCTCCCTCCCTCTCTCCCTCCCTGCCTCCCTCCCTGCTTCCCTCCCTGCTTCCCTCCCTTCTTCCCTGCCTTTCTCCCTGCCTCCCTCCCTGCCTCCCTCCCTGCCTCCCTCCCTGCCTCCCTCCCTGCCTCCCTTCCTGCCTGCCTCCCTGCCTCCCTGCCTGCCTCCCTGCATCCCTGCCTCCCTGTCTCCCTGCCTCCCTGCCTGCCTGTCTCCCTGCCTCCCTGACTCCCTGCCTCCCTCCCTGCCTCCCTGCCTGCCTCCCTGCCTCCCTGCCTCCCTCCCTCCCCGCCTCCCTGCCTCCCCTTTCCTCCCCCGCTCACTCTCCCTCCCTCTCACCCTCAGGGGAGGAAGAGAGAGGGGGATTGAGAAGGTTAAATCTCCCCCTCTCCCTCCCCTCTCAGTCCCTGTATCTCTCCCTCTTCCTTATCTTCCTCTCTCGACCTCCCTACATCCCTGTTCTCCGTCTTTCTTTCGACCTCTCTCTCCCTCCCTCCCCCTTTCTGTCTGTCTCCCTCTCTATCTCACCCCATCCGACAGATCACGTTCCTAAACACAGTAGGCGAATCACTTAATGCCCCTCGCCTAAAAACAAACGTGTGCAGGCTAGATGCGAAAAGAGCCCCCCGCTCTGCCTCTGTGGATGTGTGGGGGGACAGAGGGCAAGAGCATGGACGAGAGTCAAACCACCTGGCCAAATATTACTAATAGACGAGAGATTGGTCCATCCCGGGCTCTGTGCCTTTCCTTACAAATTGGCGGTGCGCGGTGCTCTCCCCCCTTCCACGTCGCCCTCTGATTGATACCCTGCCTCATCGCTGAGAATTCGCCAGGAAAATTGAAACTGATTCTCGGGCGAACACCCCCGTCTCCGAGATGTTGAGGCATGTCTCTGTGCAGTACGGTGTGCCGTGCTCAGGCGTAGCTCCTTCCCCTGCGCTCCCCTGCCTCCATGCACCCCACTCCACTCTCATCGTGTGTTTTTGTTCTGGGTTTTTTTTTTACGAGTGAGTGAGAGCTGAAGCGAAGGGGGGGAAATGCCTAAGTCAAGGCGACCTGCCCTGCCTTCGAAGAAGCAGACGTACTGTTGTTGCTGCTGCCGTCCTTTACATAATGCAAACCAGCCTCTGTCCTGCTGATCTAAAAGGCATGCTCCCCCACCCTATAAGCTGAGACGAGCGACTTGCTTCAGTCTGTCAATGCCGATCCGTGCTCTCAAAGTACCCACGTCCAGAACGCATTCAACTGGCAGGAGTTTTCTATACATACTGTAAATCAAAACTCTCAACACGATTGACATACGGGAACGATAAAATACCTATGAGATAAACCAATAAGAGTTACTATACGTACAAAAACAAGTAAAACGTACTATAGCACAGTCTGACATATGTGGCCGTTATGCTAACATATTTTTTTTAGTTTAAAAACTTAGATAATAGTGGTGCCCGGATTCGGAGTGCCCGGAGTGTGAACTTTACACACCGGCGCTCCGAATTCGTTGGTCCCGGTACCAAGTGGTTAAGATGCCCCGTAACATTAATGGTCCCTGCCCTATAAGGACGACAGACTACAGGGCATTACCTTCGTGCAGCCATCTCCCCCTGGACTGAAGAATCACTCCTGCTATCGCTGAGCACCCGCTAGCGCTTCTTCAGCATGAAGGATGCGCGCGACGTGAGGATCTGACATTTGCAGAGAGATATACGAAGCGTGTAATATATGTGCGCGCCCCAAAACAACTGGAAAATGATTGAGGGCGTTGCTTTATGTTACCACTTAGCCTGTTTGGCATGGGTTGTAAAGTTCGTCGTGGTTACAGATCTGAAATATTACTCTCTTGTCATTGTCCAGGATTGATTTCATTTCCATTTTTCCTTTACTGTTTTCGTCTGGAGTGCTCTTATCCTATCGGTAGTTTGGCCCCTTTTTATTCTGAGCGATTTCCCGCCCTCGGGTTTAGAAATCGGAAGAGCAGTGGGGCCAGATTGGTTCGTGTGTCTTAAAGGTACATCTAGCAGGCCACGATCTCTCGGGCCGAGCTTTCGCCTCCGTCTGTCAATATAGCTTCATTTCCTTAGGTCTTCACATTCGGATTTCAGGGCAGCTTTCTCTCTTTAGCAGCTACTACGTCGGCCGGTCTACCTGCGTGTATTCCCCTTTTAGGTCTGCGTGTCTGTCAGCTGCCTTTATACACTCCTGTCTGTCTGCCTGTCTTCATGTCTGTTTGCTGCCTGCCCCTCTTTCGGTCTGTCTATAGTATGTCTTTTTGTCTTCCGGTTGCCTGTCTACTGTCTTTCTGTCTGCCTGGCTATCCTTCTTTCGTCTGTTTGTCTGCAGTCTTTCTAACGTTATGTCTTTAGCTTTTCGCATTTGAATTTCAATTTTTTTTATCTTGTCATGTCGACCAATCTTCCTCTCTACAATGTCGCCTATTGCTCTTGGAGATTTGCAGATGAGACATATATCTCAGACGCGGGCAATAGAGGCCTAATTACCAGGGTACGTCACTGTAAAATTATCAAATGTTTCTGTTTCTAGAAATGTAACAGGAGCTTGTGATTGGTTTGGATCCACACAATGCAGGCGTTCGGCTTTTATTGACCAACAGTGGTACCAGTTGGTAATCTGACCAACGTTGATGTGGGGAACATATTGAACATATTGGTAACTCAATGCCCACCACTACGTTTAGTTATTGTGTATACGGGAGTTTGTGATCGATTTTCATCAGCAAAATCCAACCGTTAGGCGTCTATTGACCATCAATGTAAACTGTTGATATTTCGCCTATAACGTTGGTAAAGCGTGATAGCTAATATTGCTCAGTGTGCCTGCGTCCTATGGGATGCCTCTCGGTAAACGGGGATTTGTTTTTATAGAACTGCCGGTTTCAAATCTCAAGCCTCGCGAAATATAATGGAACTTCGACTTCGAGGCACCCCGCCGCATTTTGGCGAATGATGTTCGGAATTCAGTCATTCCCCTTTCCTGATGGGGACCGGAGTGTTGATGCCTCAAACACTCGACGAGGGTCGAGCAAACGACAGCAGAGTATAGAGCAAGCAAGCCTGCCTCCTTGTACCGTCCTTGTTTGTCGGCAAATAAGAGAAAAATGCCTCGGCGGCAGGGACACGATCAAACAGCGATTCATCCTCCCCATCCTCCCTACTTCGAAACCATACGGAATCTCTGTGTCGCCCCCCTCCCTCCTGGACCCTGAACAGCATAGGAGTCCTTCCTTTTGTACCTCATGGGTGTCACACCGGTCCTATCCACCTTATACTGACAGACCAGACGCCCGTCTGGCGCTCCTCCCCTCAGTAGAGACAAGTGCACCACCAGGCAGAAGTAGAGCTCGGCTTGTAAGGTCTAATGCACATTGATTTATGAGACTTTTAACCGCGAGATTTCCCGTCGATATGCGGGCCATACTGGTTTGCTATATCTAACCCCCTTTCCCCTCCCCTATGCCTCTCCTCCGTTCAGTAGCCGGATTTCGTCTTTACCCGGTAAAGTGGGCATTCTCATTGCGATAGAAGAGAGATAGAAGGGAAAAAACAACCCCACCTCTGGTGGAAAATTGCATTAGTGATGATTATGTTGATTGGGTGCATCTAAGAGGGTATTTGACCACCTTATCGACTCGCTCTCCATTTCGCTGTTTTTTTTGTGTGATTGTCGTCACTTTCATATATTAATGGAACTCTTCGAACGTCACATAATGGAACTCCAAGAACTGTCTCCGTATTTTCCGGTCAGAGTCTGATTTCTTTGATTCTTGTTTCAACGGCAGCTGTGGCTCCTGAGTGCGGACACCTTACTCCTCACCAGTGGTTCTTGGGGCGCTGGGCGGGCAGACCATTTCCAGGGGTACCAGGGACCCCGTCGCCCGTCCGCTTCGACAGCGACCCCTGCTGGTGGACACGGGGAGGAGTGTGCACGCGGAGGTGAGCCCAAGGTGACCACCCACCCAGTGCAGGCGCATAGGATCGCCAAGGTGCTTTACCAAACCACGTGGCACGAGGAGGGGAAGAGGTAGGTCTGTCTGTCTCTGTACCTGTCTTGTCGAGATGTCGGCCGGCTTTGCCTGTGTGCCCGCCTGTGTCTGTGCCTGTATTGTCTGTCAGCAGATGTTTGCCTGTTTGATTGCATGCCTGTTTGCCTTACAACTTACCTCTCTGTCTGTCTGTCTGTCTGTCTGCCCTGTCTGTTTGTTCTGTCTATTGGCTTGTCTGCCTGTTTACCTGCCTGCTTACCCGCCGTCTGTCTGTCCCATTGCTTGCCTACCTGTCTGCCGTCTCGTTAGCATATCTGCATCTCTTTCTGCCTTTCTGTCTGTCTGTCTAGAACTCTAGATGAATTATTTATCTCTTTCTATGTTAGATAGGCCCTAGTATATGTTGGTCTGCTTTGTCTTATCTTCTAGTCTTTTTTGTCTGCCCAGGCCTGTCCTTACTATTGTCTCTCGCTTTCGGTTGTCTGTCTGTCAGTCTGTCTGTCTATCTATCTGCTCGCCTGCTGTAGCAGTCTGTAGGGTCAGCAAAGGCAGCCATATTCTGCCTCCAGCCTGCCTTGAATCACTTTCAAGTGAATGCCTCATGTATCGCCCTCCCTGTGTCAGGCATAGTCCCAACTGCAGATTGTATTTGCACGCATCCCATAGAATTACCTATAAACCTGTTGAGCATCGGCGCTTCTCCCTGGAAACCTACCATTTTAATTCCCCTCTCGCCCACGTGTAGACCTATGTGTCTGCAAAACGAACTGTCCACGCAGACACCGTACTTTATCTATACTTTCCCACCTCCGATGGATTGTCTGTCTTTACATTCCAAATAAAAAAAAGTGCCCGCGTGTGCAGTTTGCACTGACAAGAAAGCCACTGTGTACATAAAACAATGTGCATGTTTGAGTGGAAATATCTCAGAGGTCTTGGTCAGTGCTGGGCGGACTGCGAAACCTTTCAAAACTCATCTAATCGGTCATTCGATAGATCAGATAAGGGACATGAAATAAAAGCCAACTTGTGCGAATGGCTTGCTGACCACGATGACCTGAATTAATTGTTCGAAAAACCTGAACCTGAACATAAAACCTGAAATGGAATGGAATGGAATGGAATGGGATAGAATGGAATGGAATTGAATGGAATGGGATGGAATGGAATGGAATGGATTGGAATGGAATGGAATGGAATGGAATGGAACGGAATGGAATGGGATGGGATGGAATGGAATGGAATGGAACGGAATGGAATGGGATGGGATGGGATGGAATGGAATGGAACGGAACGGAATGGAATGGAATGGAATGGAATGGAATGGAATGGAATGGGATGGGATGGAATGGAATGGAATGGAATGGATTGGAATGGAATGGAATGGAATGGAACGGAACGGAATGGAATGGGATGGAATGGAATGGAATGGAATGGAATGGAACGGAACGGAATGGAATGGGATGGGATGGGATGGGAAGGAATGGAATGGAATGGGATGGATGGGATGGATGGGATGGGATGGGATTGGATGGGATGGACTGGAATGGAATGGAATGGGATGGGATGGGATGGGATGAGATGGGATGGGATGGGATGGACTGGAATGGAATGGAAAATTAAACAGGTTTCCATCTGAAGAGAAGAGGCAGAGGCCATGTGCCAGACTATAGACGGACGGAACTGACATGCGCAGGGCAGCTACTTAATGCATTTGGAGAGACAATTTGGGTTTTTATGGGACCCAGGGAAATGCGTACCATCCGTCTCGTCTGCTCGGAATCCATTACGGTTTGACAATGACGAATGGACGCCCTCTAAGTCATCCCAACTCTCGCATAGTAACCACAGCACATTACCTATAGCTCCTTCATCGACGACGCCACAACAAACCTTTTTTTCCTGTGTTACTGATCGCAAAGCCAAGCCCCAGACCCGTTTAATCTGATTTGGATGCAGGTTGCAATTAACTCACCCCTTCTCTCCTTCTTGGCACTAATTGTGTGATTTGCGATTTGTTTCTTTCCTGGATGGAGCCATCGACTCATCAATCAGTCTTGTTTTTTTTTTGGGGGGGAAGGAGTGGGTGTTTCCGAATGTTGACTAACGTATAAAGCAAACGGTCCGTGCGTTACCGTGCACTATACTTGTCGAGTGACTGCCTATTAGAGGGTGCCGGTAGAGCGGATGATTTGGCCCCGCGCCGTTATTAAGTTGCCTAGTGTACACTCTGCATCCTATCGATTAATTCTCCTCTTTTTCTTTTTGGGCTCGGGCTTTCCTGTGATGACTGATCTGAGTCTTATCTCGTTGTCGTGGGTTAGGAATCCCAGGTTCTCCTGGTTACACTTTCCACTTGCAAGCATTGCAAGGAACTGAAAAGCCTCTTGGTTTTTTTTCTTTCTCCGTCAATCTTTCACTGTCGTTCAAATTTGGTTGCAAATGTTTGATAGAGGTCCACTAGTCGAACCTCCCCGCGGGCCATTGCTACTACAGAAAGTCGAGGGGGCGGTTAGAACATGGGTATGGCAATCCTTCCTTTAGGGGAAGATGCTTTGCCAGTAATTGCTCCAGGAAATAAGCCGTGTGGGAGATCTTGGAATGGGAGGAGGCCCCGTTGGCAGTTTAAACCTGACTTGGCCTCAACAAATGTTTAAGCTGCGGTACTTCATCAAGACGTTTCAATTGATTGTGCCCTTGAAGGAATTGGTTTGGATTTTTTCCCAAGAACCGGGGTAAGACCTGTCTAAGTTAAGGTATAACTTGGGAAAACATGTCCAAGTTATGGGAACTTTCCTAAGTTACAACTGGGGTAGGGTATATAACTGGGGTAGGGTATATAACTTGGGTAGGGTATATTACTGGGGTAGGGTATATAACTGGGGTAGGGAATATAACTGGGGTAGGGTATATAACTGGGGTAGGGTATATAACTGGGGTAGGGTATGTAACTTGGGTAGGGTATATAACTGGAATAGGGTATATAACTGGGGTAGTGTATATAACTGGGGTAGGGTATATAACTGGGGTAGGGTATATAACTGGGGTAGGGTATGTAACTGGGGTAGGGTATATAACTGGGGTAGGGTATGTAACTTGGGTAGGATATATAACTGGGGTAGGGTATATAACTGGGGGGTAACTTGGGTATAACATGCCTAAGTTAAAACCGGGCTATATAACTGGGTATGACTTGCCGTCTTGTCTAAGATACAACTGTGTGTATAACTGGGCAATGTTCTGAGAGGGGTACAGGTGGTATTTGGACCTTTCAGAGTCAGTAGCCTTACGCGTGCCAGAGAGTTCGCGTAGTCACTTTGGTATATCGAATCTGATTCAATGAGTGTCAGTCCCACTCAACACTGAATCCTCAGTGCTTTGCCCGATTGCCAGCTCGGGCGGGATCCAAACCCGCGACTCCTGCTTTATCGCACTGTTGGCCTAACCACTTTACCACCGCCCTGCGTGGTCGATATCATCTGGTGGATTCGAATCTGTATAGCGACTGGTACCGCGTTGCATTATAGATATAAATGTTTGATATGATTTCGACTCTGTGCAGAGGCAGGTAACGCCAGAAAATACATACATGCAATGTTTAGGATAGAAGCCATTCTGCCATATCAGTCATGCATATTGATTTTCTGAATGAATCTGAAAAGCAAGAGCCCGTCATCAAAGCGGCCGTCTTTGCCATCGCCGTTGGACCTTAACGTTTGACGTCACGGGGGCGTCATCCAAGAGGACGATCAGGCAATGAGGAAGCGATGACAGATGCGCAGCTCGTGCGTGTACGTTCGGTCAACGTGTACGTACGGTCAACGTGTACGTTCGGTCAACGTGTACGTACGGTCAACGTGTAGGCCTACGTTCGGTCAACGTGTACGTTCGGTCAACGTGTACGTTCGGTCAACGTGTGCGGTGTTATGACGTGTAAAGTGTATATCCCGGAAAACGAAATGAAATAGATAAATAAACAACCAGTTTCTTACGCCTATAGTCGAGGACATTCCGACAAAATGACGTCACACGCACAAGCTTGATTACTGTCCATACATATTTCCACGACATAATCGGATATAGGCCTACCTTTTCGATTTGTTTGACTACAAAATAATTTATGGTGCGTCTCCCCCATTCGTTAGCTTACGGTTAGGTGTTTTGTTCCCTTCTTCAGAACTAAACCCTACGTGTCTTGGTCGTTTCGTCATAGCACTGGTCTAATCACACGTTACTCGTGAAAAGCATTCCGTCGGGCTCGAGAAGACTCTTGGTGGCGCTCTCCGGTTGCGGTTTCAATTGGTCGAACCAAATTGAGAAGTCACTTTGCATTGGTGGGAGTGTAATTCGAAGAATGTGGAAATGTTGCGGTGACACCATGCTACTAATCTCTTTCGAAAATTAGTATGGCTCTCAAAAGAGCCGACGACTTAACGTTTCGGGCAGTGTGTGATCCGCCGGTCGAAATGACTTTCGAAATAGCATTCCTTTAAACTGGCTCAGCGTTCGTCTTCCCCGTCCAAAGAGGTATCAGAACAGCTTCTTCCCTCTCTCTGGAATTCTCTTCCTAGTTCGTGTTTTCCCCCATCCTACGATCTTGCCCTTTTTAAGAGCAATGTCAATTACTATCTCCAGCCTTCCTGAGTTCCCTCTCTATCTCCTTCTTTCCTCAGCCCTAACATTGAGTGGATTCATAACCTTGTTTTGAAACAAAATGAAACAAAATCCAACAGCTGACGGTATGGGTTTAACCGTTTACATTCAGCCGAATACATTCTTCCCTACTTTTTTCCCATTCCTGGCGCAGGTTACATGAGCAGTGGCGCAGGGACATGTCGGTGCAGACCATATCGCTTCCCGAGACCCCCTGCCTTGAGCTGATGCTGATACTGGCGAGGAGTACGGAGCAGTCGCCGGCCTCAATGAGCGAGATGAACGGCTTCCAGGTATCTCGTACGACTCGTGACTCTTCCCTTGCCCCCAACACTAACCCAGCTCATCCCATCACTAAACCCTACCCTACCACTGCCAAGGCCAGACTTGTATACGGCCCGTGACTCGAACTCGAGTCTTCTTTCCAAAAATCCGGACTGGGACTATGGCAACGATAATCAGTGATTCGGACTCGGATCTATACTGAGTCGGACTCGACTTGCGCGACTTGTGACTCGATGGACATGCAATACAACATACCGTAAAAACAACGAGCTGCTTCGACTTGGTGACAACACTATGCACGCAACAGCAATCGATAGCTAGCGGCTTTGACAGAATCATATTATTTATTACCGGTACTACAAGTCAGGTTTATACTGCCAACGGGGCCACCTCCCGTTCCAAGATCTCCCACACGGCTTATTTCCTGGAGCAATTACTGGCAAAGCATCTTCCCCTAAAGGAAGGATTGCCATACCCATGTTCTAACCGCCCCCTCGACTTTCTATAATTGGTTGATCAGGTAATTCTCTCATCGTTTACTTGATTGTTGTATGTGATAAAAATGTGCCAGTATAATTCAAAAATAAGTTGAAAGACGACTCCCTTACTCTATCTAACTCGAGTCTACATTTGTGACTCGTACTCGGACTCGAACTGGATAACTTAGGATTTGATCTCGGACTCAAGAGATGTTATTCGACACAGCACGGTAGCCAATTTCGCAGAGTCGCTTAAGCACACAAACAACTTTCGTAACGCAGTGGTCGATTTCATCAAACCCATCGTAACTTACGATCAATCGCAACACGATGAGTGATGCACAGAAACCATACGGCCCGTAAACGACGGGTTATCCATCGTAAGTTGAGTTACGATGCACCGCATTATGAAATCTACCCCTGGACTGGACTGGACTGCTAATCGAACTCCCCCACCTGTAAATGATCGCCATTAAGTGACCCATGACGGGTTCTAATTTATCTCAGCGTCCAACCTTTAACTGAAAGATTCCCCCACGTCTCTCCTGTCTTTTAACACTACGTTGTACTAAGTCCGATTTGAGCGCTTATTGCCGCTCTATGAAACTTTCGCCAGATGCTCCCGAATTTTCCATTGGACTGACGAAATGTGTGAATTGGGGGAGGACAGGGTTGTCAATGGGAAGATGGATTGCCCAACGCCCAAGGGAAGGACAACGACTACAAGAGCCAGCAAACAACCCGTGTCAGCCTCGTTGAGCACTGGCAAAACCTCCTCAACGTCATAAGCAAAGGTCCTCATCATCAGTTTGAAGGAAAAGAAAGAGAAGACGAAAGGAAGATTTTTTTTCTCTCTCTACTGACAAGCCATAACAAGCCCCCCGAGCGGGAAAATATCCACAATTCCCGGGCGAGGCAGAAGCCAGGCCCGCCCCCCATCCTGCCCCGGGCTTTGTCAGACGTCGAATGGTGCCGTGGAACATAAACAATGTTGCATCGCCCCCGCGCTGAGAGGCGCAAGCCTTTGGACTATTTCTTTTCTCCTTGGTCGAATTTGGTACCAGGCTTTTTTCCCCCCTGTTCGACCGGGCAGACAGACGCTGTTGACGCATAGAGGATTAATGCCTGGCCAAGCCTTTAAATTGTCCCTTCTCTGCCATCCGCCCAGCTACCAGCTTTTTGTCAGTCTACCAGCTTTACATTTTGTCCTTCTGTCTTCCTAGACCTATTGCCTCTTTCCACTTTCCATTTGTTTTTTCATTTTGCCCGTGAGAAAGGTTCTGTCAGGATCGATACATCAGGCCCAGTACATGTGTGCAAAATGAGTTTTCCACGCATTTGGGTCATCCATGTCATTAAGCTTTTTGCAAGATTTTCAAAAATCACTCTAAGCCTTTCGATTCGTTAGTACATTCCATATTCTTAGATATAATTTATAATAGGCCCCATTGGAGTAACGTAGTGCAAATATGGTGGCGGCTGTAGCTCAAATCCCGTAGACTTGTGTGTTATTTCAGGCCATATAGCCACTTGCTTCGGGCCCGGCATAAGCACCACACTGCAATGTCAGTAGCTGTGCGTTGCGGGTTTCAAAGGGAGACGCCATCTTTGCTTCCTGAACTCGACGCGTCACGCTCTAGCGCGCATGCGCGGCGAGCCTGAACCCAAAAAACGGAAACAAAGAAGTTCCGCCATGAAGCCCAAGTTGCCTGAAATGTGTTCATCAGGCATCGGGCAAAACACTGAGCATTCAGTGTTTATCACGTCGAGCAAGGGCAAATCCTCATTGAGTTACATTCTCATCGACGCAAACATCATATTATATGTGACCCGGCACAGCATAATGAGGAATAACCCCCACTTCTGAGATTTTGAAATTTGTTAATGATGAGAAAGAGTACACCATTAGCTTTCAAATGGTATCAAAATTATTTCCGTGTGAACTTGTAAATTGTAAATAGTACAAGGGGACTTCGCTCGTTGATTTGGTACCAGACACAATAAAGCAGCACCATTCTAACTCCTCGAAAGCGGCCATTCAAAAAGGCAGGAACTTTACATTTTCATGAAAACAGTCCACAAATACTCCCCCGAAATCCTCGTTTTTTCAACATTTAGAGACGGATTTCGGAAAAATCCATTGGAAATAATATCCTCCAATACATTAACTTTCCGAAAATCCCCAAAAACAAAAATCGATTTTTTTTTTTATCGAATTGAGTTGTTTACTCGAAAAGTGTTTTGGTAGGATATTCCTCATGTCGCTGTGCCGGGTCACACATCTATAAGTTCCTCCATTGCAAAGAAACATCTATGAACTTGACATGGCCCCTCCCATTTGACTCTGTGGTCGCGTCTATAGTCCCTAGCCGTGCCAAAGCCCCGTGATTCTGGCGTGAATACCGCCGACCATCCGATGACGTGTCACTTTTTACCAACAAAAGACGACCGGCGATGCCTCATCACCCGCGCTCGTGGCATTGCAAGTATGTTGAAAGCGTGTAATTAGACACATTATCTCCCCGACAGGTGCAATTGTTTTTTCTATGCGCCGAGACTTCCCCAATCGGCATTCCCCCTCACGCGACTGTTTCATGTCTGCCATAATTAAGGACATGCTCCCATGGAATTCAGTTTGTTTTGTACATTTTCATTTCATACTTTTTCGTATTCTTTTACGTTGCTGCGCGTTACACTCGTGTCGCACACGCATATCATGGGTGCTGCTATATACGCATTAAGTCTCATACCTGCATTGATTTAATCAGTGTTTCGTGCGTGTATGGAATTCTGGATGTTTGAAAATCGAATTGATTCCACGAACTAAACTAAAAGGGGAAGATAATCTCATTGCGTTCAGTCTGGTATTTGTCGAATACCAGTTTAGTTAATAATTAAACTATGTCACTGTCAATCCATGTATTATGAATCAATTTCGTTGCCTAGTAGTAGTAGCATGCCATGCCATGCCATGCTCAGCTACGTTGCCATGCACGATTAGCCAGGGTTTCGTCTCTCTATTTTATCGAATAAACCCTGTGATGAATGACTGAATCGGTTATTAATAGACAGCAAAAGCCGATGGTTGCGTCTCCACGCGTCTTTTTGGTATGTGCTAATGTGCACGCCCAGAAGCATTGGCGGGTTTATAAGCTTGCCCTGCGCAAGCTTGGTATGGGCAATACGGTTCGCGACCGACCCAGCACTTTACTGGACATGAAACAGTCGCCGGGTATTTGCGTCCGCCCCCCGTCCTCCTCCAAGCCTGGAAGTGTGCGCATACTATCGGGCAGCAGGCATGTTTTTCTCTGCCTCTTCGTGACCAAGGGCTGCATTCCATGGGCTGCAATTAAAAGCCGCAATTAAGACTATTGCTCATTTAAAGGTGATGGCGCTGATTTAAGAAGCGTGGACGATGTTTGAAGAGGGAGAGATAGAGAGAGAAAGAGGGAGAGAGAGAGAGAGGGAGAGAGAGAGAGAGGGAGAGAAAGAGATAGAGAGAGAGAAAGAGAGAGAGAGAAAGAGAGAGACTGTGAGAAAGAGAAAGAGAGGGAGAGAGAAAGAGAGAGATAGAGAGAGAGAGAGAGAGAAAGAGAAAGAGAGAGAGACTGTGAGAAAGAGAAAGAGAGGGAGAGAGAGAGAACGAGGGAGAGGGAGAGAGAAAGAGAAAGATAGGGAGAGGGGGAGAGGGAGATTGAGGGGGAGGGAATGAGGACTACTCAGCGGTTTGAAAAGAGAGAGAGAGGTTGAGGGAGAGAGAGAGGTTGAGAGAGAGGTGGAGAGAGAGGGAGAGAGAGAGGGAGTGCGAGACATGGAGATTGAGGGGGATATGGAGAGAGAAGTATACTGAGATTCAGCCCTGAAGACTTAATGGGCAGTCGTGCATTCCTTGGGGGCGGCATTACTCCTAAATTACACCCTTGGAGACGATATTCAAAAGCCTTCCTTTCAAAGTTCTTAATTTTGAATGATATTTGGAGAGGCACTGGAGCGTGATCCTTTCAGCAATCCTACAGGGATGCCGCTGTCTGTGCCCCTTTGTATTATTATTAACCTCCTTTTTTCATATAGTTACACACCGGATCGTACAATGATCCTCCTTGTGAAATTCTGTAATGAAATCTTTTTGGCCCCGAAAATCCAGACCGATTCGGACAATCCGCTCGACTCGATTGCTCATTTCACCTATATTAAAATGCGGCAGGTAAACCTTCGAGCCAAAGTAGGCAGATCGCCATTTCTTGTACGGCTGTAATCAATGTCAATTTTCCGAGAGTATACTACAACATGTATGCCTATAGGGTTTGATGGTTCGGTCCCAGCAGGACCTTTCTAAAAGGCCGGAGAACGTGCACGGAGGTAGACATAGGCCGCTTTCGAAATGAAGGCTTAGACTCGGGCTTAGGCTTCGGTCATATTTATCTTGCTCGTAATAATATCACAGGGCTGGCATCTAAAAACAAGCCGTGGTCTAAGTTTCTTGGGGGGAAACCCTGTACTTATCAAGCCAACAGACCTTCAAACTCGGAAACAAACCACAACCTGGATTGTCAGGTTTTGTCAGACGGAGCCTGAGCCCAAGCCGATAAGCCTCCATTTCGAAAACGGCCCTAGACATCCCGGCTACTGATGGCGGTTTTGTTCTACCAACGTGTCGGTCTTTCGGCGTCGAACGCCTTTAAAAGAACTGCCAGCAAAGTGCGCTTCCCCAAATAGTTCGCTCGTTTCCACTCATTCCTCGGGATGCAAAAAAATAAATAACAGATTCATAATTCTTACCATCGCTATCGTTGGCACCACGTTGGCTTCGCACCTTGCTCGAATAGGCCTTTTAAGTTGATTAGTGCGATACATGCAATCGTGCCTACCGTTATTGAGTTAGAAGCCATTACGGTAGCAGTCGGGAACTGTATTCGGTCGAAGATTTCTTAGCCGAGATTAAATTCGCGTGCCTTTTTTTTCTCTCTGCCTTTCTCTCCGATGCGTTGTGCAGATTGCCTGTTGCGTCGCGTTTTGAGGGGGTTCTTAAAGAGGCGTGTAGGCCCCTATTGGTTGAATGCTGTCTACTTCTGAATTCTAATAAAATCGGGGGAAGGCTGACGTTTTTATCCTAGTAGCACATTTTCCTAAGGCCTTTCGTTCCTACCCCAGCAGGACATTTCTCAAAGGCTGTTAACAATAGCACTGCTAAGATCTAATTTCTCAATATTATTTTGGGGGTGCTGTGTATTTCAGCAGCCTAGGCAGTTTGTAACAATTGTATTTCTCTTGAAGTCAATTTCTGAATTTGATTGATCTCTTTTAACTGCGCACTCGTGCATTGACTACGATGTTTTGCATCATATAACCACTAGACTAGTTTATAAGCGCCATTCTTTCACTTTGCAGTTCAGTGTCTTGTGTGTCTTGTGGTGTCTTGGGTTTCAACCAATTCGAATCAGACGATATATAGCTGCTCTTTTTGAAGCAAAAAAAGAACCAAGTCTAGAAATGAATCCATGAAAACGCCCGCCCAAAATACACATCGTATTCATGTTACAGAGCGTCGGATATAGAATGTCTTTGAAATGAACTATTCATTTTCAGTCAAACAAAGTAACGGAAAACTGCATGTGTAGGAATGTTTTTTTCTTTTAATCTTAACAGTTTGAAGAAATGAATAGCAGAGAAGATTCGACAGGACAAGGACCTGAAACCGAGACGTATTGCTATGCGTACTAGTGCTTCTACGGTTACCACCTGAGCTATCCAACGCTTAGATGTTGACCTTCCCAAGTAGTCTACTAGTCAATAATATTCAACTTTCTATTTCTTAGCCTATAATTCGTTTTGTTTCCGTTTTTCAGTTCGGTTCATGAAAGAGCCGTTGGGTATGAGTCCTTAGAATGTCCAAAGGGGGTGGGGTGGACGGCCTTGCACTATGTGACAGCGGGCGACATCACTTCCTTTCTCCGTGTAGTCCGCATACCAAGGGTTACAATTAAGCTGCAATTAATATTTGGCGTATCCCAATCTCGCCTCCACCTCCTGCGAATACCGTGTTATCCCTCCCTTTCTCGCCCTCCGTCACTTTATTTTGTTTCGCAGCCGGTCGGTCATTTTATCAGGGTCTGATGGCGTCGTTTGCTCCGTGGGGCCTCGGCTTGGCTGGACACTTCCGGACCGGCCAAGTGCTGTGAAAATGTTATCTCGTGTTGGGATATCAGTGACCGGCCAGGGCAAGGCAGAGGCGCCGGAGGGGGTGGATAGGTTGCGGATGGGAGCCGAGCGATGACAACTTGCGGTTTTCATCTCAGCCGGTCATCTCCAGCGGTTGGCTGGCGGGAGGGACTGGGGGTGAGTCTAGGCTTTCAACGGCGGCTTCCGATTGTCATTCGGTGATGGTCAGCTCGCATTCGGTTGTCCTTGCTCTTATCTCGGAGCGATAGGAAGTGGCGCTTTCTCACCTCGATGTGGGTTGACCTCTTGAGATTGAAACCCAAACTATCCATCTCGAATGATGGGGAAGATAGGCGATTCTTTCTTGTTCACGAAATTCGAGCTATGTCTTTCGATTTATAAAGGAGGCGATCTTTTTCCTGTATACAGTTTAAGATTGGTTGGTTGCACTACCACTAGAGGGCGCACGTGAGGCTGCGGTTGTACCTTCAATGCACATTAAATTTATCAGAAACAAGACATCTCCATTAAACTTTAGAAGACAAGGCAGGCTGCTGATTTGCAATGGTACTCTTTCGACTATTTTGACAAAGATCTCGGTGAAAAAAAATCCCTCGGGCCTATGTAAACTCTTGGTGGCGCTCTGTGGTTGTGGTTTCGATTGGTAGAATCAAATCGAGAAGGCGTTAGATGAATTATTACTTTGAATCGGTGAGAGTGCAATTCAAAGAAGGTGGGAAGTCTGCGATGACACCAAGTTAATTATCTCTGTCAAGAATGAGGATGTCTCTGAGGAGAGCCTTGTATAGTGTGTATTCAATCCGTCGTCAGGATTTCAACCATTGATGGTGCTTGTTTTGTTCCGTATTGTTGCTCTACCCGACGTGTAACTAGGTATAGTCTCTTTCACTTGTCTCTTTCACTCAAGGCCACTATAGATTTAACTTCAGGCCACTAGATCGCACTTCAGGCCACTAGATTCTACTTAAGGCCACTAGATTTCACCCGAGTCCACTAGATCTCACTTCAGGCCACTAGATCTCACTTCAGGCCACTAGATCTCACTCAAGGCAACTAGATCTCACTCAAGGCCACTAGATTCCTCTTAAGGTCAATAAATAGAAAGCCAGGTCACAAGATTTCCCTCTTCGCCACTATATTTCAATCCAGGCCACTAGAGCCCGACGTGTACGTAGCTATAGTTACCGGTAGTATTGAATGCCCTTTTTTCAAATTGAGAATGGTACCTGCATACCTTCTAAAATACAAATGGACAAAGTTTGCCCGCATTTCGAACGAGTGGTCGTATAATTGGCCATATGTGGAACTGTTTTTATGTGGATCTCTTTGCTTGCTGAAAACCAAGTGGTGCCAACATGCGCTCGCCAGATTTCTCGACGACCGCTCCGTGTGTGCAGTATTTTCCCTTCACCAACGCATGAATATTTGTTGCGTGCGCCACAGCGAAAAAAAGTGGAATGGAGTACCAAGAGGCATCGGAGGGCAAACGGAAAGTGGACAAAGGACGACTGAAGGAACTTGGTGAAGAACCAACTCGGCTATAGGACAGGGAGAGGAAGATGGAGGGGAGAGGGAGAGAAAAGGGAGAGGGCGATTCAGGGAAAGGGAGAGGGAGATTTTTGAGAGGGAGGGGGTGATTCAAGGAAAATGAGAGGGAGATTGAGGAGAGGAAGGAGTGGAGTGGGCTGTTGAGGGAGAGGAAGAGGGAAAGGAGAGGGAGAGGGAGGTTGTGGGAGAGAAAACGCCACTAGCACGCGAATCTTCCAAGGCCCGCCAGTGGACGGCCACGTGCCGAGCTTTGTCAAAAAGTTACCACCGATCTGCCCATGCATCTGCGAGCAAGCGATGGCTCCTCGTCATACCCCGCCCGACCCCCACGCTGCTGCGAGCCAAGGTTCACCGAGACACTAATCGACGAGCGAAACGAAACATGACCGCCTTCAAAGGCGAGATGAAATGAAGTCGGCAGGGGGCGAGCATTTCTCCAGCCGTGTGTATCATAGATCTAGCAGCCCCGCACCCAACGAGACTGCATTCTTGTCGACCGGGGGGAGGATGACTTTTCCTTCTCTTTTATTTGAGGGCTGGACGTCTGGTAGACTGCCGTGAGTTTTAATTAGACAGTGGGCTGGTCTCTTTCGCCTTGCCTGGTTTGACGGATGCCGTGCGCCGCTGGAAGCTGCTTTGGGCGTGGAGTGGCTTGCATGGGCTGGGGGTTGGGGTGCCTCATGTACACGCGCCTATACCCTTACCCCTACCAAACCCTACCGAGATAATCCCCCTTCCGCCATCCAACATGCTTGGGACTTGTCGAGCGAAGGCAAGCATCTCGTCCGCTCCTCGTCTCTCTCTCTCTATCTCTCTCTGAAAAGTGATGACTGACAGCGACGAGGGCATGGGCTTATACAGTCCGACGCCGGTCGGACAATGCATCGACTCCTTCAAATTAAAACAGATCTAGCGATAGAGAGGTGGTGGGGAGAGATACAAGATAGAGGGGAGAGACAGACAAGGGAGGGGAGAGAGATGATACGGAGACAGAGCAAAAGGGGCGAAGAGGTAGAGGCAGATACAGAGGCAGAGAGAGACACAGAAAGATAGAGACACAGAGGCAGTGAAGTAAAGAGGGAAGCAGAAAGGAAGAGCAGCTTAGAGAGACGCACAGGGAGACAGTGAGGGAGCCATAGACACTGTATAACAGACAGAGACAGAAATAGATACGGACAAAGCTACAAAGACACAATTAGACAGAGACGAACACAGACAGACAAGAAACAGAGAGGGAGAATGTTGAGAGACACAGAGAGAAGAAACATACAGATAGCGAGGGAGAGAGTGGGAGAAATAGATTGGGAGATAACAAAGCAGCATTTCTCCCACGTGGTAAGTATTCCAGTCCAATTACGTTAGATTCAATGAATTCCGATGACGTCATCTGTAAATGGTTTCCAGAGAGGAGGGGGAGGAGGAGGAGGAGGAGGAGAGGGGGGGGGGGGGTCCTAAGAATTTCGCTTACACGGCTTGACGACGCCCAGTCGCTTATACTGAATAAGGTCTCCAACTTTATTTGGCAGGCGTCCTTGCTAATGATCCCATCGGTACTGGGAACAAGCTGAAGACGGTCGGTTGTCTCTCTGGCACCGCTGGTATCTAAAAGAAAAGCTTTGCGTAACCGAAACCAGGGTTTGACAGTTCAGAGATCGAATGTGTAATTGGACATCGGGGAGCTGTCTACGGTCGTTGGTGGGTTGCATGGCGTACCGATCCATCAAGATTACAATGTTTTAACATGACCGTGGAGGAATCTTAAAGATAACGGTTGATAAACGAGGCAATACATGAGTAGGAACTAACTTGAAGGAAATTTAACGAATAAAGGAAAAACTAACTGGCTACTTTCAAACAACTTTGAAAGTGCAAGTATAAGTTTGCCTTCGAAGATTACTGTGTAATCGATCACACTGGAAATTTAGTTGCAAAGATAGTTAATAAGGTTGGTTATTTAGGAAGGCCTTAATCTAAGGGGTGGATAGCTCAGATGGTAAGAGCGCTGGTACGCAAAACCAAAGGTCACGAATTTCAGTCAAATTTTCTTTTTCAAGATCACTCATGAAATAATTCGTTTCCCCCATCTCTACGCACACCAGTCCATGTGACATTCCTGGAATAGAGAAACCGCAGCAGGCAAACAGTGACCACCGGTTGAAGCGACTTCCCGTTTACGTCAAATCGTGCGTAGGCGTAACTAAATTACGACCGCTTTCAAGATCCCCTCCCTCCCAAGCTACCCCGTATTGATTCGCTTCCGGCTAAACGCTAAGCAGTGGGCACGATTCACTTCCCCCTACCAAGAAAAAAACCCCAACAAATGGACGATGAGAAAATGGCCCGAATGTATTTGATCATGAAAGGGGCATAGCGTGAATTTCCCGAAATGGCATATTGACAACGGCACTGGATTAGTCAATTAACGAATTGAGCGCCTCTCTGCGGATTATTTCTTACAGAAAATGGAGCTTTCCCCGCACGTTAAAAAAAGAGTCGTTCAGATTTTTTTTTTTGCGGGGGAGGAGCGTGTATACGATTCGCGCGTTGGTTGGCTGTGTACGTGGTTTTCTTCACGCAGTGCCCGACAAATTACGCCTAAATGAAGAAAGCGCGCTCCCGTAATTTCGCCGGTCCCTGCTGACGACGGTACGGCAGTTCGGCCTCGTCTTTAATACCGTCAGAGCCCATTACCTCCGAGGAACCGCCACAAATTGATGCACCGCCTGGCTTCTCTGCGCCTGGATACGAGACCGACATCCTCCCAAATTGACAATGTCCAGAGGGGACATCTGAAATATGCTCTCCGGACCGGCTATTCTTGTTTTTTGGGTTTTTTTTTTTCATTGGAGATGGGTTCTGTCAATTTCAACTCTCATTTATATATTGAAGAGTTAAGGGATTATGGCTTGTAAACAAATTGCCTTTTGGAGACAGAATATTAACATTCGCCTCTTTCTTCTCTCTCCCATCTCTCCCTCATCTCTCCCTCTCTCTCATCTCTCTCTCCCTCTCCTCTCTCTTTTCTACTCTTACATTTCAGGTCGGATATTTACGACTTTCGGAGCTCTGAGTTCACCCGGAAAGGACGGCTCTCTTTTCTATTCCAGGCCGAGCCTGCCATTGTGCACAGTTAGACGTCAGGTAGGCTGACGGGCGATGGGAAGGTGTACGTTTAAGTTTTATGAAACAAATTGTTCTTCTATACATCCAACATCAACACTTCTTAACCTATTTTAAGTTGGTCGGCTCTTGTTTTGAGCTACGAGCTACAGGTTTAATTGTAGCATTTGTTTTCAAAGAGTATAGTTCATTTGAACATTATTTTCCAACTTTGTAATGTCCCTTTCTTTGCGATGTTATGTTTAAATTATATAAGTTATCTTTCTTTTTTCAGACGGTCTTTAAAATGAATTTGTACATTTGTAAATCGTATTGATTTGCAAATGTCGTATTTCTATTTTCTATATGCTTTTGTTTGTCTTAATTGTTATTTTTGTTCAGTTCATTGTTTTTAATTCAGTTTTTATTTCATTTGAAGTATGGGAAACACGTTCACGCGTTGTCTATGAATAACGGTTGAGAGTGTTTTCAAGCACAAAGTCCGTTGAACATAAATGTTTCGCTGAATAATGTTTGCGTTAACTTTATTGTCCTTTCCGTCGTTTTATTTTGTGTCCAGTGTTTTCCTGTGTCTGTGTTTTTCTGTTTGAGTTTTGCGTTATGATTTGACCTGCGAACCACTTTAAGACTTTACAGTTTGGTGTACGTTTTTCGGTCTGTAAGTAAAGGGTAGGGTATATAGAATTGGAGATGATGCGATACAATGCCGCGTCAATGCGACATGACGCGAGATGCAGCAGTTGCTATATATGGCTTCCCGCTGTCTCCCTCCCACTTCTCTCTCTCTCCCTCCCTCTCCCTTTTTTATTATCTCCTTCTCTTTCATCTCTCCCCGCTCTCTTCACCTTCAAACCCCTGCCTCTCTATTTTTTTATCTCTCCTCTCCTCTCTCGCTCTTCCCTGCTCAATCCCTATACCTTCTCTCTGACCCTCTCCCCTCTCCCATTTTCTCTCGCTCGGCCTGTCTCTCTCTCTCCCTCTTTCTCATTTCTATACCCCTTCTCTGGAACGCTCTCCCGTTGTAACTGTGTCTCTTTCTCCTCCTCTCCTGTTCATCTCTTCCTTCCCACAATCTCTGTTTCTCCTCCGCTACGCCTCTCTCCGTTCTGTCTCACTGACCCCCTCTCTCATTTTCCCCCTTCTCCCTCTTGGTCTCTACCCTCCGTTCTGTCCGTTTCTTCATCTCTCTGTTTCCTCAGTATTTCTCTGTCTGTCTGTCCGTCTCACGTCTCTACCCCTCCCGTCCAGCACTTTGTCCTTACCTCTGCATGTCGTAATTGTCTCTTCTGTTTCCTATCTTCCTCACCCCCTGCTCGCTCTCGCCCCTCTTTCCTCATCGTTCTCTCTACCCCTCTCTAACCTCTCGACCCCCCTCTCTCGCTCGTTCCTTCTTTTCTCCGTCCCGTTTTCTCTCTCTCTCTCTCCCACCTCCTCTCTCTCTTTACCCCCTGACTTTTGTCACAACATTCTCGGCGGTGCCGCACCCACTTTACCCGTGTTTACGCACGTCTGGCAGTCCAGCTCCCGTCCGCGGCCCCCCCCCCCTCATGCAGCGCTGACCGCCTCCAGCCGTGGTCGTGTCGAGTCATCATCGACTTGTCTCCCTCGCCCTGCTAATGGAGCTGTTTAAGAATCACGGACCGTCCACGGCGAGACGCGGATTGATCCGACCCACCCCCCCTCCCTCCTAAACAAAAATCCGAGTCCGCTCTCCGTCCTCAACGGATAGGATTTCGCCAAAGTTACACAAATATTGACCGAGACGCTCGCACCGGAAAACCACAATCGGCAGCCAGAATCACGAGAGTGTGCCTTGCGCTGAGTTGTCGATGCTTTTTTTGTTTTATTCCGAAAGGGTGCGGTTGCTTTCTGATTGAGCTCGGAGCGATGCTAGCATGCCCCGGTATACGGCATCAAGCTATTAAACCACACTGTAGGGATGACATGGGACAATAAGTAGACACATATTTTTGGACCATCGACGGTCCGTGTATCCACTGCATGGTAAGAATAACCAACCAGCAATAGCCTCGTTGCTGGCATTGCGTCGATCGAAATCAATCAACAAACTTGTCCAATTATAGAGCTGGCCAAGTGTTGGTCCAACGATTTTTTGGCCGACACTTACCTTGCCTACACTCCTTTACATTGGAGATCTCTGGTTATCGGTGCACTCCGTTTCAAGGATAGTTACGTTCGCTCTTTCGAGGACCTATTCCACAAATCCATGTGTTTATCCTTCCGATCATGAGCCTAGGTAATAATAGTTACGTACCAATTATGAATAGAAAGAAAGTGTTTGTAGTAGGCTTAATTTGAGTTATTTTACCTCTTGAGCTTTGCGAAATTGATATTCAAGAGTGTTAGATCTTCAAGTCTAACGTACTCGTACATGTACATTAGTGTGAAGCAGCAATGACAACGACTATGACGACGACGACGACGACGACAATAACAACTTATTTAAGCCCGGATGATAATCGGAATCCAGCAATCTCCGGACAACGGGCAGAGTACACACTGCCCGAAACGTTGAGCTACCCGTTTTCATTTCGTCTAAAAAGAGATGTTGTCAGCGCAAACATTCCACAGCAATAGCAGCAGCAGCAGTATCGCATAAATTATTGTTTGCAGCAAGTCTTCTCAACTCTTCCCAGCAACAAAGAGGGGGAAAAGACATGACCTCTGAGCTCTCACACATAGTGATTAGAGCCCGACCGCTTCATTGTGATGGGCAACCGCCTCCGCGATCGTCCGTCCAAGGAGTCGAGTGCGTTTTACCGCGTGGCCATCGAGAATTCATGGGGACATCGCGGCCGCTCGCCTGGCCAATCAAACGCCATCCCCCACCCCCGGGAGCCGGCTGTCATGCTGGAAGTGCATGCAGCTAAGACCTGACCACGCCACTGACACAAGGTCCTCAGCTCGTTTTATCGCGGGGGCTGTCGAGCTGCAAAGTCTATGTTCTAGGCCTAGTGCCATCCGTCCCCTCCGGCCGTGGAATGTTCAACTACCTGTATATTCGGAGGAGCTCATGTCACACATGTTACGCTATAGCCCTATTCTCTTATTTCCTTAAGTGTGTCTGGCAGTGCACAATGTATAGGTGTTATATTACAGTGTCAGCACTCAGTCTTATTGCTGACTTATACCTTCCTGCAATATGTTATTCATTACGTAAACATGTCCAGGGAGGCTGCAGCCAGACATGACGTCATTGCTGTTTTGGTTGTGATTAGCAATCTTCTCACCGTGGCCTTTTGTCGTCGGTACACGGTTCGAATCCTCCGCACGACCCACACCAGCTCGGTGGTCACGTGGTTTGGAGGCCCGCTTCAGACAGCGGAAGTCGTGTGGGTTCTAATCTCGCCAGGACTGCCTGTTGTTTGTGGATTTTTATTATTTTTAAAGAAGGCAGTTGAGCAAAATACTTAGCCCAACTCACAATGTTCTTAATGTCTTACTGAGTAAAATGGCCAAGCGGTCCGGATAGCTGCCGTATAGATAGCAGAGGTCGCGGGTTCGAATCCCTTCCGAGAATGGAAGGGCAAACCTGTTTTCAATTCTGTCAGTTTGTCTTATCCATTGGCTGGATAGCTCGGGTGTGTGTACAGCACTTTTACACGCTAAGCCAGGGGCCAATTTCATAGAGCTGCTTAAGCACCAAAGTTTGCTTAAACATGAAAACCCTTGCCTAATAAAGCCAGGTTGCCAGCCAAAGTTCCACTTATATCCTAACATAAGCGCGCAATATCTGAACACAAGTTGAACATAATAAACACCCCCCAAAACATAGCTCCCAATCTTGTTATAATCATGGAAGAATTTCCATGCTTAGCGGTTTTTCACGCTTAAACCGCTCGATGAAACTGGGCCCAGAAATGCCTGGCTCACGTCTCGGTGTCAGTCGAATTGTCTCTGCTGTTTTCACAGCCATGATAAACTGGAGGGGATTGTTTCTGGCCCGCGTGGAAAATCATCATCGGTCATCGACGAGAAGAAACACAAAAGGCCCTATAGCACATTTGCAATTGAGATCACTTGAGCGCCATTTATATCACTCGCCACAGCAGGCTGATTTAAGATTGCACACGCGTCAGCCGAGCGCCAGTTCGACTGGAACGAAAATGTTAGCCTGCTTATTAACTCTCCACAACCGGTCGTGTATCGCGTGATTGCACCTTGGCGGTGCTGGAATCCTGCCCGCATATCCTACAGCCGAGTGTCTGACCATCATTCCTTGCTCTATATTTGATCCGACCAGCGCGCAAACTAACGGCGCCGTACTGGGCCGGCGGTCCGCCCGGACTTTTTTTTTTATTGCGCGTGGCGTCGGACTTTGACGCGAGTCACGATGACCAAAAATTAATGACTCGGAAAAGCGACCATAAAGTTTCCTTTTGGGTGACTATTTCTGTTCACTAGCAATGTGTACACACAGCTTATCGCGGACAGACAACCGTGGCACCCAGTACTTGCTCACGCGTCGTTGAAAGGGCAAACCTCATGGAAATCCATTAGGCTTGCTTATCGTCAGAGTTAATTAATTGATTAATTTTACCGTGACTGATTGGTGGACATTCTGGCTATGTTTCGTCAGTTCCCGTACCCGAACCAAACGGCTGGGGCCATGAGTCTGACTCTCAAACATAATTTGCAGGAATGTGAAGTGGTGTAATCATTATTTTGTATGCCAACCAAAAACATCACCGAAGCTGGTATAGTTGGTGAGATAAGTCACCAGATCGGGGATCGGGGAGTGGACATGGGGGCGGACCTGTGACATTTTACAGTAGTCCGTGACGCGGCCCGTGAGTCTGGATTTCTCCAGCCGTACAGAGATCCGAGTCAGTGGTGACCCCAACCTTTTCGCTGCCAATCTGCCCAGTACCAGACGTTGCGTAATGCTCGTTTACGCCAGGAGCTCGCGCCAAATCCCCCCCCCCCTTGCCTCGTCACCGCGGTCAGCTGTTGGTGCTGTTGCTTATTTCAGTAAACGTAACTGAGGGACTAGACGTAATTATGATTCAGCCCCCGTCTTGAAACCCCCCCCCTAACATCAGATCTGTTCAATTGCTGCATTCTGACTGTTATTAGTGTTAGCCTGTACTTGTACAGAAGTTTTCCAATGCACCACGATATATTCAGGCCAGAAGCTTTAAGAAAAAACGTAATTATCGTGAGCTGAGACTAATTCTATTCTCCCGTAAGCCATGGTATTTTAATATGTGCCTACCTCGGCTACCGTGAAAAGCAGCTTAGGATGATCTGTAAGAAAAAAAATCCCACGACTAGTAATGACCAATTTTCATCCGAAAATGATTACGGTAAGCCGAGTCGGTTGCCTGTCCGCTCTCCCCGTCACCCCCCCCTCGATAGACCGGCTTGGTATAATGAATGGCTGGCCCTGTCCTTCTCCTCGTTGCGTACGATAACTCGATTAGCCACGCTCGGTCTGATAATCTACTTTTCTTTCTCGCCGTTTATTGTTCCACGCGGTAGTCGCTCATCGTTCTTTCTCTCTCTGCCCTCCTTCCTCGACGAGCGTCGATTCATTTGTGTTGCCTCACTGATTTCGTCCTAAGGAGTAGGAGGAGGAGGAGGAGTAGGAGGAGGAGAGGGCTATGAACGAGGAGAATGTTCTGAGGAAAAAAAATCGACTTCGTGGAAGTAGGCGACGAGAGCCATTGCGCGACGCGACCACGAAAGCGATTCCTCGTCGACTTCCGATGGTGACGGTCATCGAGGAAAAACAAATGTGAGAGTAAAACCTAACCTACAAAAAAAATATCGATGGACTCCGAAATTACGAGACAGCATCTTGTATGCCTAGCTAATAAGGGCATTGCTCATTGATATATACATTGGGACGGGCTGGACTCCGCCCCATTCATTAAGGTGTAATACTTCCGGAGATTGGAAATTAAAACCCCACCAGCCTTGGGTCGGCCACACTCATTGAGACCGTGTCTCTGGCTCGTAGCTCCCCGTCTCCCCCTTCCTCCTCGACGCCACTACGCCACATCACAGCGCTGTAGCTATAATTGGCGTTTGACCGTGCGTTTCGGGCGGACTTACGGCAGACCCACTTTACACTACCACGGTGATTGGGCTCAGCCACTGGCGTGTCGCCGCGTGGCGGTGTTATAATCTTTACTTCACCGCTCTCCACGGCAGGAGGACTTGTCCCATATGCTATTGTGAGTCCAGCGCAAGGTAAGCCGTGGTTGATTTTTGCTCTTTCTATCATGATTCAAGGCGAGGGAGAGAATGTCTACACATCTCCGCAGACGGGTCACCGCTATGCGCTGGCATGTGGCAGCAAGTCACGTCCGTCCAATGCGTATACCTTCATGCACATCACTTGCACGTCCCCAATTCCTTGACACGGTTTCGACTGGTGTGCCGTCTTCCGATACCTTTGGGGAGAAAAAAACACACCGTAGGAATCAATCGCCGTTTTTGATCCCCCTTGAAATGCGAAGGTTTCGCGTTAACCGACAAATCGATGCTCGTTAGAATTCAGAGGAAGAGGGAAGGCGAGATGCTAATGATTTTCCAAGCAAAAGGGAAGCATTGATTGTCGATAACCACGCTCGCGTGTGACGTCACTTGTCCGATAAACGACAGGGCAGCGAGCTGCTGTCAACGGTAAGGAGTTACCGAGCAGCAGGGTCATATTATCAAAGCCTTATTTCCATATGGAATTACGCACGAATCCTGGTGGCGTCGTTTCGGCGTTATTGGGCCTATCGACTTTGTGGTTCGCCTCCCCTACTCTACAGAAGGGATTCTTGCAACGCCCAACCCGAGTGGTCGTAACTGGTATAGATTACACTACATCATTAGATGATGCTAGATTATTGGATCATACTCCAGATTGGGGTGGCCGCCCCCCCCCCCCTGTGCCACTGCTAGACAGGACGCCACAATGCTCGCAGCTTGACTATAGATCATGTAGACCATGTAGACGATGCGCACGGTATGAAATTAAATTTAGAACGAATTCGACTTATGTGTCTAACGTGTATGGAGGTGAGAATCACTTTCCCCGTTATTGTAATCGTCTTTCATTGGGCCACAGTTATTGCTGAAAACGAACACGTCTGTTGCCAGCAGCATCTATGTTTTCCCAACCTCCCATTGACCTAGTGCTTTTCAAAGATGGGGCCAAAAAAAATGCAACATTGATCCGACGTTTTAATGTACCGGTACTACAAGCCCTCCCTATTAATCATAATAGCCCCACAACGGGGCAACAGCGCCTGCCTTTCCCCTTGGCACCCGTTTCCCCCTCCACCTCCCTGCCACCCTCTCTACGGCCGAACCGCACCACCACCGCCACCCGCGCCGCCTGTATTCCAAAGAGGCATGGGCTGGCGAAGCTATGTCCCTAAGCGCGCTCCCGACTCTCCGGGAAAGAAAAGAGTGTGAAAGAAGTGAGGGGGGAGCCTTAATTAAGCCCCACTCTTGTGGGATCAGCCGGCAAACACTTTAGCATTTGGCCCTAAGCGTCTTTCGCAATCCACCAATATTAAAGGGACCCGAGTCTCCTGGTCTGCGCACGTGCCAACTGCGTTGCGATGCAGGGTAGGGTGGGGTAGGGGGGGGGTGGGGGTCTTTTGGGCGTCGTTGCCCGTACGCTCACGTGCAGTATTCGGACCGTCTACTGTGGACGCCGGTACGCCATACTTGATCTGACCTGCATGTTTGCCCATGTGTGCCATAAATGGCCCAAATTTATTTATTAATATTGTCTAATAATTAAGTACAAATGGAAGGTATTCGCTGCTCCAAAAACCACATTGTTTTCACTTTTTGAATGATACACATTTTACCAGTTAAATACTATAGGCCTACTACTAAATCGAGGGGCATCCAGCCAATTCTTACTCGGGAATTCTAGCCTGTTTAGAAAAACATATTTTATTTCATGGGCGACATCCAGAGCCGTGTCTTTTCAGCGAGTTAGGATTCTGTGCCTGCCATATATTCCAACCAGATGGCAGCCAAAGAAAGAGAACATCAAATGAACAAACACATAGACAAGATGGAAGGGAAACGCCGTTTAAAAAGCGTCCATGAATCTTTCGTTATACCTCAGGGCCAGACCTGTACTCAGACCGTATTACCGCTAATCCTCAAACTTCTTGAAATTACGACCTGTGTTATTTTCAATCGTTAAGAGGACCCGGTGTTTCTTAAAGGCAGGATTCTGTCTTTAAGAAAAGAGCTTGCTCGGAGCTCGAGGCTAAGAAGGCCAGGACCTTTCTTCTGGATTTTCGTATTAGAAACTGAAGCAGTAGGCAGTTTGAGACAATTTTTTATCATCTTTGCATGCGCCGTTTATAGAAACCCGCGAGGTCCCGAACATGTACATGTACTATGATACAATTTTTTCAGGCCATATATCACCAGGCATATGTTTGCCATCTTGGAGGCTATCAGTGGTCGAATTGGTAGTGCAAAGACTTGCACATTTGTCAGGGTATGTCTTCATAGTTGTCTTAAACGTGAATGATGGATTCCTGAAGGTGTCCTCACAACTGCCAGTGAACTACCTCTTGTGTCTTTGCCCTTTAGTCTAATGCGAGTAATCAGAGTCCTAAAGCTCCAGTCAAAGGCCAGGCCGATGCCTTGCCTGCTATCTCGAGGAAGTGCTATTGAATGTGTGGTATAGGCGTAGAATCACCTGCATGTATACATAATATGTAGACACGCTGAGGAAAGACACACGGGTCTTGATGACACCAATGAGATAAAATCTGCCGTGCTAGCCAGGCTGCAGAGTGAACAAAAGTTAATTCATGGATCCCAAGCATGCAGCAGCAATAACAACAAAATCATTATCAAGACCAATAACAACAACAACGACAACAACAACATCAATATCAGCAGCAACAGTAGCAACAGTAGCAACAGTACCAGTAACAGCAGCAACAACATCGCCACCATCCTTACCATCCTCATTACCACCATGCCACTATAACCACCGTCATCACAATACCTCCGTCACCACCATCACCATCATCACCATACCACCATCGCCACAATACCACCATCTCCACCATACCACCATCACCACCATCACCACCATCACCACCATCACCACCATCACCACCATCACCACCATCACCCATCCCACACCACGAAACCATTCACCACAAACAACCCTACCACCCCACTATCACCACCACCACCAGCAGCAGTAGTAGCAGTAGCAGTAGCAACAGCAGCAGCAGTAGCAGTAGCAGTAGCAGTAGCAGTAGCAGTAGCAGTAGCAGTAGCAGTAGCAGCAGCAGCAGCAGCAGCAGCAGCAGCAGCAGCAGTAGAAATACATGTCTTCCCTGAGAAGCAACCTGTCCCCCTTAGGCCCCTTTCTTACCCCCTCTCCCATCGCTAAATGTTCTTTCCCCTAAGACTATTGCCTATGGTCAGCGGTCAGTGGACCTTCTGTTGACCTCTGGCAAACAACTGCCATTAGGTAGGGCTCGAGTTACACGGAAGCAACTTGTAAACAGGCGCAGCGCCGATTTCCCTACCCGACCCCCGAAAAAAAAATCCCGTCTTTATGCGGACGGCTCTGAGGTCAATTGCATTTTACCCGTTGAGAGAGGAATGAACATGTGCCCCGACCTAGTTGGGTACAATAAAAAAAAACTCGTATCTATGGAAATGGGCCATTGAATTGCATGGAAGGCATGCATGCCTGCTGGTTTGATATCACCACTCTGCTTGAACTCAGTGACGCTTGGGCTCTAAATGAGTCTCCAGACAGTTCCTCGGCCATTTGCCTTAGTTAATTTGAAAACAAAAATGGAAGCGATCCTTCATTCTTTGACCATCGCAAATGGTGTACCCTATCTGTAAGGACTAAGCAATTATAGGGTTAACCTATGATAACATTTGTTAGGCGCTTAATACGCTTGTTTGTTTTTGTCTGTCAACATATTACTAACTAGAACTTAAGGTGATATACAAAAATATTGCAAACTGCTTACTGACTAAAATTACCAAAATGTAAATCTAAAATTTAGTGGGCCCGACGTTTCGATCCTAGCAGGACCTTTCTCAAAGGCAGAACTTAAGTGAATACCTGAATTACACACCTGTTCTTTTTCAATAAATCATATATGTGTTATACAAGGAATAAGATGCTATGCAGGCCTCCTGTTACACAGCTGAGCCTGTGTGGAATCTAATTATGAATTAAACAGATGACTTGTGTTTTCAGTAAGGTCGTAAACTCAGGGTCACAAGGGGATGGATGTTATGAATATGCGCTGGTAGTTAAAAAAAATAGGGGTAATTAATGAATACGCTCTCTCTTGTTGCACACAACTGTAACGTTTGCTCTACATTGGTAATTTACCGATTGCTTTAATTTCAAGTATAACAAATGCATCGTTCGCATGTAAGCTCCAAAAGCTGGATTGAATTAAATTCGATCGCTTTACTAACATGAGATAGGGCCAGCATATTCATCGCGAGTTCTAGGCGTACTTTGGTATTTGCACAGCGACGTCCATGAACTGATATTTGTCCGAGCAATATTTGTGTGCGTGTGTGTGTGTGTGATGGAAAAAAAACGAGGCTTGTTTGCAAAACCCTTTGGAGAGGAACTCAGCCGGTAGCCGATCGTACCGCACGCGGAACTCTCTCTCTCTCTCCTCACTCGGAGAGCAGCCGGTTGGCGTGCCATAACGGCCGTCGCATACGTCGCAAAGTGCACGGCAGCGTGTCACTGCCCTGGTGCAGTGTACTGTGTGCGTCTGCCCGGACAAGCCTTCTATCACGGTGATTCTATGAGGAAAAAAAATAAGAAATCGTCGAAGCACATTTCTTTTTTTTGATTACGAAGACGGCCTTTTCCTCCGCCTCTGGCCAAATGGCAAGCACGTCTGTTGGTTTATACGCAGTGCAAGTGTCTCTCCCTGCGGTGTGATCTTACAAAGAATCCAGGTTTTTTTTCGGTGAGATGCGAAGCTAAGTGATTCATGGTATACCGTCCGTCCGGTGATCTGTCCGTCCGTCCGAGTGAAATGATAACCTTTGTTTACCCCGTCGTCATTGGTCTCTGTGCACATTGTATCCGCAAGTGCGATGAGCAATCTCAACTCGTTTCCTTCTCGTGCATCTGCCGGGTAACCCGAACAATGATGATTTGTATAATTATATTAGCATCATCAAATGGAACTGCATTGTTGAGATTGCTTGTATACAGTCAACATTCACAGCTGACATCGTTGCTTTCATGGATCATGTTCAATCTCTTTTGTACAAGATTTGTAAAACCTGCCTGATGAGGATAAAACGACCCATAACAGCATTGCTGATCTAGTTGAATTCGAGTGATGCATAACATACGCTACAATGTAAAACCAAATGCTGGCCAATAAGCAACCAACATCTCGACAAACGTTGACCAGAATATCAACTGAAACACGTTTTCGGGCGATATTGCCAACGACTTTTTTTTTTCAAAAGATGTTGTTATTTGATGCCCGTCATGCAGTATATTCTGACCCATTTTCTCAAAGTGGCACATTCCCCGGGGAGATTGTAACTACAGGTATCAGATGATCGTGGCCGCAATATTATCTTCTCTCCTCCTCTCCCTCAATATACCCGCCACGCGAAACCTGAAATGCCACTATATGTTTCAAGCAACTCGAACCCATGGCCCAAGTTGCGTACAGCACCGCGACGGGCTACTCTCTCCCTGTCTCTCTGTCTCTGTTTCTCTCTATCGCTCTCTCTTCCTCCTTTTCTATCTCCTTCCCTCTCTCTTTCTCTCTCTTCCTCTCTCTTGCCTCTTCCCCCGTCTCTCCCTCCCTCTGTCCTTCTCTGGTTCTCTTCCCCTCCCTCTCCATTCTCACTT
>OX465114.1:18153484-18185202 GCA_949987565.1 Luidia sarsii | reverse complement strand
CCCCATCCCCCGAAGGAAGGCGTCTCCCTCCCTACCTCATAAAATAAGGGAGCGACATTCAGGCAGCGGCGGGGGAATATGACTCAGAAAACCGCCATGGGGATTATTATACGTGTCTGAATAAACCATGCCCTAATTAAAAAGCTCACTACCAACCAATTATCGACAGTCAAGAAAGTATGAATTTCAATTTTCGGTGTAGCACGTCTATCATTTGAACTCTCCACGAAGTTGAAGCGTCTTCGGGTGATTTAACCACACGGGCACAATATCCAAGAGGGTTAGGACTTACACCTTGCGTGTATGTTCACTCCCCAACTTCTGTATTGCTACCCAATCCCTAACCCTACCCCTGCCCTTCCCTTTGATTCCATCACCCTACCTTCGTTCTTTGTCATCCGTGTCCCATATCGCGTCTCCCTCTCTATTGTCTTGGCTTGTCAGGTCCTGATAATTTGGTCAGAGTGCCATCTGTAGTATACAGTGTAGTGTGAATTACAGCTTGATGACTGACCAGGGCCTAATTTCACAGAGCCGCTTATAGCCTGAAAATCTGCTAAACAGGAAAAGGCTTCCTTGTGTAAGCAGGATTACAAACCGCACTGCAATGTGAAGTCATTTTCTTTTGACTTGTATTCCACTCCTCTTTTACTTAGCATGAAACACTAATGGAGTTTGCGTAGGCAAGCTCATGACTTCAGGAAATTTCGGCGCTTTAAGCGGCTCTGTGAAACTGGGCCTTGTTGGGAAGAGTACAGAAGCATTTGACAATGTGGCAACGTCCACTTCTTTACTTGCAACAACCACTTTCATCCGATATAGCAGTGTGTTGCTGCGAGAGCCCTTGCACTCTACCCAACTGATTAGTCTGTAAGTGATATCCATATAGATGCTATTATCCGCGGGTCCCTCTAATATATACATATCTTCATGTTGTTATTTTCTTCTTTCAACGTGTACACTTATCAACGGGCACCCCGCCATTCATCAGCCTTATCAACCGATGTAAAGGACCCACTCATTTGTCAGACTCTCCCTTGTATTTTCATAAAATATTAATCAATCTTCTCAATGCTACATCGTAAGTGCAAGAGCAACATAATTACTATGTCTATGAATTTTGACTCCCTCTTCCCTGTCCGGGTCCCTCTACCCTCCATGCCTCAACCAATGTGCCCTATGTTCAGGTGGAGAAAGCTCCGTCGAGGATGTGCACGTCTCCATCAGGTGTTGTCTTCTGTTGCGTGCATTGATAAGCTTTTGGTTTCTGTAAAACCATCCCGTTTACTCAGTGGCGGCACTATACGGAGATCCACTAGACGGTGAATGGGATCGCTTTTGGTTACATCATCCGCTCTTTCTTGCCTTGCTGGTTCGAGTCTACAGTACTCGAGTTGTTCTTATCTCTTCTTTTTATTCGTCAAAACCTGAACAATTACTGAATTTAATAAAAACAAGTCAGGCCTCATGTGTAAGATTTGCATTTGGGCTATCTAAGTCAGCAAGAAGTTTGCCGCATTTCATCTGTGCATCTTTTCTCCTAGCCCAGTTGGGTCGTACTTTTCAATCTGGAAGTTGCTATCAAAATGTAACCGGATCAAATAATTTGCACGAAGCCTTGTGTACTCTAACAAGCCGTATGATGTACAAACCTCCTTTGGTACCGGTACCACTGGTAGTGCCGATGTTCTTGGCTTTCTGCAGGTCTCGAAGATGTGCACGAGCGACGCCATAATTATAACATTGGCCCCTTCTCCTAAATTCTCTCTGATTAAATTGTGTGCAGTGATACGGCTGTCAATGCAGCTATTCGGCTTGCCCGGCCACCCCTTTAGGGAATCATTTTCCACCTTGCTCCTGGGGAGCGGGCGGGGGGGGGGGAAGGTTAGTCTCCCTTTAAAGGTCTTGTCAAGATGTGGGTTCATTTCATTCATCTTACCGAGCGGCGATTAACGGGCCACCCCCGGAGTTTGTTCGCCGCTTCGTATGCGTTCAAAGACGTGGGCGTGTGGGACATAGGACGACGACGAACGTCTGAAAAGAAATTACCGGTCCTCAGACAAAACCTACCAAGAAGCCTACGGGCCTCTTATTGAGCTTAATTAATAAGAGTTGTCCACATCAAGTCGTTATTAATACGGCTTGAAATAATGTCTGCATGCCCCGATTGGCCAATAGCATCCTCCTAAAGCTGTGAGATTTTCTTCTGTCTTCCTCTCCTCCTCCTCCGCTCCTCATCCTCCTCCCTTTCCTAATCCTATCGATCCTCTTCCTCATTTCCTCCTCCACACTCATCCTCTTCCTTTTCCTGCTCCTACCGTTCCTCTTCCTTTATCCCCTACTCCCCTTCTCCTGCCCGTCTCCCTTCGTTCGTCTCCTCCATCCCTTCCCCATCCCCTTCTCCTCTCCTTTCTCCCCCTCCATCCTCCTCCATCCTCCTACTCCCCCTCCTCCTCCCTTTCTCCTCCCATTCCTCCCTTCCTCCTTCCCCGTCAGCTTCCTCCATCCTCCTCCCTCTCATCCTCCCCTCTTCCTCCGCTACCTCCTGCTCCTCCTGCTCCTCCTCCTGCTCCTCCTGCTCCTCCTTCTCCTCTTCCTTTTTCTTCTCCTCCTCCTTCTCCTCCTCCTTCTCCTCCTCCCTCTCCTCCTCCTCCTCATCCTACTCCTTCTCCTCCTCCTTCTCCTCCTCCCTCTCCCCCTCCTCATCCTACTCCTTCTCCTCCTCCTACTCCTTCTCCCAGGCTCTGCTGCCGTAAGAGCCCAACGGTTGTTATAATCCTTCCGATGTGCCGAGAGACGCGCTCGCACGCGTCCTGTGGTCGTTTTCCATCACACTTATCACCATTCGCGCCCAGTCGCAAGACGCTGCACCATGCACAGAGACCATACAGGCCGTACCCATAATGGGTTATCAGTATCACCCATCGTAAGATGAGTTGCGATAGATCGTATATAAGGCCTCGTGGAAAACCCTCTCTGGTCTAAGGAACCGGCCTACATTAATTCAGTCTGGCTTAAAACTATAGAATACGTCAAGCAGTATCTTCACTCTGTGTTCACACTCGACCATCCCAACCATCCATCAAGCCAAGCCGTCCCTCCATCGCTCAGTCTACATCCAGTCGAGATTTTCATCTCGGGGGAATGGTTTTGTGAATTGACAGATATATATATATATTTTGACCCCTTTTGTTTTTAATCAGAGAGAAATGCGAACAGCCTGTGCCAGCGGTGATTAATAATTAGTTGACCTCCGAGAAATGGTTTCGAGCCATTCCTTCCTGGTCGGATGGAAGCAACAGAACTTGACCCCTATAAAAGCTTAATTGATTCACTCTCTCCCTCTTCCCCCAGCACACACAATCGAAAAAGCGAGTTCTGTTTCTCGGTCGAGGCAATATAGGGCCGAGGCTGTATACCGTCGTTATAGTATTACCATTGGGTCATCTCAATGTGGATGTGCTGTAATATCCAGATGTTGGAGCGATTTTCTTTCCTATCACTCCATATAGACATCGAACAGGGCAGAATGATCGTAAATCGCGGGTCACGTCTTCCTTGTCCCGAGCTGCTCGGATTGAGGGAGCTGAGAAGGCCGTCTACCGCTCCATCCTTCACCCCCTCTCCCCAGGGGAAGTGTGGCGGTGGTACATGGTGGGGTGGGGTAGTGGAGTTGGCTAGAGACGGCCGCCGGCCATTTGTTAATACCCGGCCTAGTTCCTGGGGGCGATTCAGGAAGTGAATTACGGGGCCCGTTTTTTCCCCTGGCGAAACTACGGCTGTCTCTCTGTGTCTCTCTGTCTTCCTTCCCATCTCTTTGTCCCCACCTGTCTTTCTCTCTGTCTCTCTGTAGCTCTCTGTCTCTCTCTATCTCCCTCTGTTTCCGTATCTGTCTTTCTCTCCATCCCATCTCTCATTCTCTATCTCAAATGGCTCACAAGCTTTCTGTCTCTGTGTCTCTCCGTCCCTGTCTCTTTGCGTCTCCACCCCTTTCTCTCCCCGTCTCTCTCCTCCCTCCTCCCTCCGTCCGTCCGTCCCTGCCTTCCTGCCTCCCTGCCTCCCTGCCTCCCTCTCTCCGTCTCTTCCTCCCCCATCGCCCCCTCCCTCCCTCCCTCCCTCCCTCCCTCCCTCCCTCCCTCCCTCCCTCCCTCCCCACCCTCTAGGTCAGTGGCGGTATGTTTATCCGATTAACGGTTGATGGCATTTCAAAAGCCTGCGTATTTTGATTTTATTACCTCGGCTATCACCAGAGCAGTTCTACCTATTAGTGTGGACTCTCTTGTTCGAGTCAGATTGAGTTGATTGGGGGTGGGGGGTTCTGGAAATCCGGATATTGGAATTTAATTCTTTGCAAACGATGACCCTCATCCTGTGTCTTATTCATCAAGGGGTTTAAAGGTAAACGCACGCCCTGGATATGTACCCGGATGTTGAATATCATAGACTTGTAGAAAATGAAAGTCGAGCTGGGATGTGCGGCACTGGAGCGGGATAACTGCCTGTATGCTGGTCATCATCTTCCTTATCATCCCCGTCCTCATAATAATAATTATTCCATCCTCCCCATCCTTCCCGTGTACCCCATCCTCCCCATCCTCACCATCCTCCCCATCCTCCCCATCCTCCCCATCCTCCCCATCCTCCCCATCCTCCCCATCCTCCCCATCCTCCCCATCCTCCCCATCCTCCTCATCCTCCCCATCCTCCACATCCTCCCCATCCTCCCCGTCCTCATCATCCTCCCCATCCTCCCCATCCTCACCATCCTCCCCATCCTCCCCATCCTACTCATCCTCCCCATCCTCCCCATCCTCCCCATCCTCCCCATCCTCCCCATCCTCCCCATCCTCCCCATCCTCCCCATCCTCCCCGTCCTCATCATCCTCCCCATCCTCCCCATCCTCACCATCCTCCCCATCCTCCCCATCCTCCCCATCCTCCCCATCCTCACCATCCTCCCCATCCTCCCCATCCTCCCCATCCTCCCCATCCTCCCCATCCTCCCCATCCTCCTCATCCTCCCCATCCTCCCCATCCTCCCCATCCTCCCCATCCTCCACATCCTCCCCATCCTCCCCGTCCTCATCACCCTCCCCGTCCTCCCCGTCCTCCCCTTCCTTCTCCTCGTCGTCCTAATCCTCCTTATCTTCCTGATCCTCCTGACCCTCCTCATCCCCATTTTCCTCATTTTCCTCATTCACCACCACCACCGTTGTTATCATGTATGCCAATCATCGCGTACCTGCAATATAAGACACATTATTTGTCTAAGCATCTTTCAAATGATTGCAGCACACCAATAGTGTGGATACTCCCAAAGCGACCCTTAAAAACGTGTAGAAAGTACCCCACAGCGCCCTCTTACAGTTTGTTTTTGAACAATACTCTAAAAACTGTCAAAAATGTCAAATCTTAGGTGCTTCTGCTTGTACTTGAAGTCTTCAAATTCGTACATAATGTGTAACAACTTAACGACATGCTTAAAAAATACATGCTATTATTGCCCCATATAAAAAGAGCTAAAAGTTACACGTCGGAAGGTGTTATTCCCGACGTGCAGTTTCACTATATAGGCCTAAACGTGTATTAGGGTTGGTCTCATTAACTTCGTCATCACCATCAATTAATGGATTCGTACAACATAAAGGAATATCTTTTCTCATTTGTGCAGGATTTACCTCGGATCAAGCTCTCTCATATTGATTTTTTTTATGTTTATTCAATATGCTGTCAATCTGCTGCATATCTTAATAAGTCGTATGACTGTATTTCTTGTATCTTTTGACTGGAAACAACTTAAGGTGATATACAAAAATGTTGCAAACTGCTTACTGACTAAAATTACCAAAATGTAAATCTTAAAATTTAGTGGGCCTGACGTTTCGATCCCAGCAGGACCTTTCTCAAAGGCAGAGTGACAAGGACAACACAGATACATACATGTACATGTACACGGAGGAAGGGGGAAGGGAGCGAATAGGACACTGATGGGAAAATATGAAGCTTTACTCTTTGTCCTTGTTTCTTTGTTTCTCATCCGTGTCCTATTCACTCTCTTCCCCCTTCCTTCGTGTACATGTATCTGTTTTGTCCTTGTCACTCTGCCTTTGAGAAAGGTCCTGCTAGGATCAAAACGTCAGGCCCACTAAATTTTAAGACTGGAAACAACATTAATTGGGAGACGGTATCATTTGTGCCACTTGTATGCTTGATATTCGTAATATTATGTTATCATAAGAAACGATCCCTCATTGCTAGCCACAGGCCATTTTGTTCATGTATCGATCACGCGTCGATCACGCGTGCGAAGGTCGTGGAAAATTCCAGAAACGGCATTGCGCATGTGTGAGCGGCCTCGACCGAAGGCAAATACCATAGGCGGTATAGGCATGGCCCAATCTGTGCATCCACACACATACGCATTGCGCAGTGCTCGTAGTCGAGGCCTACGTGCTTAACCGGGCCATGTGATATCAGAACGAAGTACGGCCGCCATTTTGTGACGACTTCATTGCACGGTGTACATCCAACTTCATACACTGTACTAGTAGTCACTACTAGTTACATGTTGGCCTACGATGTGGCTGTCCGAGGCAAGAGGTGAGGGAAAGGTTACCAACTCGTATTTATAACTTGTTCATAACAAGCTATGAGATAACTAACTAGTTATAACTATCTAACATTTCATGTGGTTTTACTTATGAAATTTCGTTCTGGCCATGTTGGGATGGCAAAGTTCCACCAGTTAATATCAATATTAACTTTTAGCAGGAGTAGCTGGACTTCATCAACGTTGGTTTTCTGTGCTCACCCTGTAGGCTACTATAGTCAGGGTGGATTTCACAAAGCCTTACGATGTATCGTAACTCAACTTACGATGGATAACCCATCATAAGTTGTGTTAGGACGTATGGTTTCTGTGCATCGCTCATCGTCTTGCGATTGATCGTAAGTTACGACGAGTTTGGTGAAATCGACGCCAGTGGCCATGCAATTACTGCTGGTAATGGACAGGTATAGGTTTTGTTTTACATTCGGATTGTGTGTACTAAACTACATGTATATCTGAACTGTTCAAACAAATGGAGGAAAACTGATTGGGAACTTTGTAAACATTTTTTGAAAAATGGCAAAGAAAACTTTGACTGGACCGGGACTTGAAGCTGAGACCCCTGGTTTGCGTACCAGTGCTCTTACCATCTGACCTATTCAGCTCTTTGATGGCGGCCTTCCCAAATAGTCAACTAGTCTTTGCCGGGGTGGGGGTGCCAGTCAGAAGCATTTAACCATTAACTGCCGTATAGCTCCGGAGTAATCCGATTACAGATTAATCTTCCAAGGCTAGATTTCTACTGAACTTGCACTCACACATCATGATACATGTACATGATAATGTGATAGCCGATTCACGTATATAGGTGTAGGGCCACATACAAACATACAAGTATAATTATGACAGCATTATTCGGTGACTTCAGTTTAATACCTACAATGTAAAAGTATGAGAAAAAAACCTAAATCCACAACGGACCGCCTATTGTTATGTAGACAATAACCATTGTCTGGCACAACCACTTGCCAAAAATGAATAATTGGACTCATTTTATGCCATTAAACGCCTTGTTGGTAATTCGGAAATAGGAAAATAGTTCATTTGCTATTCAGACCTTGGGGTGAGGAAGATGGGGTTGCGCGTGACAGCCAACGGCGGTCAGCGATCTCCTTCGGCCTTTGACCTTGGTCTCGGGGGAGTAGTGTGCATTCTGCTGGGTACGTCCCCTCTACCTCCCTCTACCTCCCTCCCTCCCTCTCTCCCTCCCTCCCTCCCTCTCCCCCTACCTCCCCGTATTGCGGCGGTACTCCTTCCCCACCCCGCGCACATCCCCCTTCACTTAGGGCATTGATAGCGTCGCTGTTTCTGTCCGACTTTCTCCCCCTCTCCCCCCCCCCGATCAGCGCGCATGGACGGTCACGCGCGGTTGTGCGATGCTCAGCGGAGTGTGCACTAATGAACCGCGTACATGCCTCTGCATATCGCCCGACACATCTCCCGTCGTTATACGGCCATTGACCAATCGGTATCCAGAAATCGCGCCTGGCCATTAAATTGTCATCAGCTTGGCTTGTGAAAAATTAACAGTGTGCACACGTTTGAGCCGTCGGGCAATAATGTGTTGTTGGGCGAAAGTTGTTTGTCCAACACTATTGCATATGGTTTTATATTGAGTAGTACATGTACTGAGAAAATTGTGATTTGATTTCGATCGACGCAATCCAACGGTATATCTTTCATTGAGCAATGGTGTTACCAATATTGATATTCTGACCAACCTTAGTCGAATCATGGTCGAATTGGCGGTTAAATAGTTCACAGTATTCTCTGGAAAGGTATCGTGTCGATAGGGTTCTCCTAAGAAACATTACCTGAGGTATCTCCGAGGACAGTGTCTCTCCAACTACAGCGGACGGGTTATTGCTCGGTAGGCCTTCTCGAGACATCTTCAAATTGAATCCGAACCTGGGCCCACCAAGCCCCGGTACATGTCGAGTACCTCTCCCTATCCCTCCCTCTCCCTCTCTCTCCCTCCCCTTCCTCTCCCTCTCTCTCCCTCTCTCTCCCTCCCTCTCCAACCCTCTCCCTCCCTCTCCCTCCCTCTCCCTCCCTCTCCCTCCCACTCCCTCATTCTCCCCCTCTCCCTCCCTCTCCCTCCCTCCCTCTCCCTGCCCTTCCCTCTCCCTCCCTCTCCCTGCCTCTCCATGCCTCTCCCTCCCTCTCCCTCCCTCTCCCTCCCTCTCCCTCCCTCTCCCTCCCTCTCCCTCCCTCTCCCTCCCTCTCCCTCATTCTCCCCTCTCCCTCCCTCTCCCTCCCTCCCTCTCCATGCCCTTCCCTCTCCCTCCCTCCCTCTCCCTCCCTCTCCCTCCCTCTCCCTCCCTTTCCCTCCCTCTCCCTCATTCTCCCTATCTCCCTCCCTCTCTATCCCTCCCTCTCCATCCCTCCCTCTCCCTGCCCTCCCTCTCCCTCCCTCTCCCTCCCTCTCCCTCCCTCTCCCTCCCCCTCCCTCCCTCTCCCTCCCTCTCCCGAGTTTCTCCCTCCCTCTCCCTCCCTCTCCCTCCCCCTCCCTCCCTCTCCCTCCCTCTCCCTCCCTCTCCCGAGTTTCTGATCTAATTTAGTCAACACTTGGCTTTTACTGGCCAGTAATGTCACCAGTTGTTATTTTTGATAAACGCTGATCAAAATGTTTTGTTGAAAAAACATTGTTTACAGAGTGCAGCTGTCACCTTAACGAGTCAGTGTATCCACCCCACGGCCTCGCCCTGTTGGCTGCTGAATCTGTATCGCTATGGTCCATACCGATACGGGTCCGTTCGGGTGATCGCACGGCGGTCACGCTTGGCGTGTACGACAGGTGTGCCGTGCAGCGGTCCCTACAGGACTCGACGGAAGACGATAGTTTATGGATGGCGCAGTAATGCATCATCGGCGTATATCGGTCGGTGAATGAACTATGTTGCTATGCAAATGTGCATCGACCCCCATCCCCACCCCTTAAAAGATAGCGACTTTACGAGTGCAGTCTGCATATTGAGGAGGGCGAGTCATTTATAACGTTGTTGCTGTGATGTATGATCTAGTCAGTGGTGTTGCAGTTTTGATTATTTTTGACTGATATCAATTTCAATGCATTTGTTATGCCGCCTTCTGTTGGTTGCGTCATTTACTTTATTTTGTTATTATGATCTATGATATCGCGAGTGGAGCTGTCATTTGATTTAATTAAACATCATTGTATTTGTTAACACTATGAAGATCTAAACCGTCAAAAAGGGGTGAAAATGTCATTTCGCCGCGAAAATAAAAAGTCACTGTGATTTCATGGTGCATTTTACAGTGAATTCATCGTGAAAATAATCACCTCTCTGACCTAATAAGGACATCTTCAGGTCACTAAAGAGACCGTGAAAAAAAAACATGGATATCTAGGGTGGCAAGCTCGAGCCTTGTAGGGACCACCAGCCCCCATAGAGGTACATGTACTGTATTGTGTCCTTGTACCTGTCGCTCCCAGATACTTCTAAATTGCCTGTAGCCATTTACCACCAGGAATGTGGCCTTGGAGACCACTGGTGAAAACGCCGTGAAAATGACTTGGCTAACTGTGTGCCATGAAATAGGGGTGAAAACACTGTGAATTTTCTTTTCACTGCTAATTAATGACATTTTCACCCCATTTTCACCGTTTAGATGTTCAAGCCGTTTCCTAGGTGTTGGGATGAATTGGAATCAGTAAACTGCTACGTTCTTACTATGGTGCATGCAGTTTAATGTATAGTTAGACTGTGCTGTAACTCCTCTTGTGCCGGCTTTGCGTTTCGTTTCTTCCCTTTCGGCAAAAATAATCCCCAATTGTTGCGAACCTCACTTTTCCGTGATGAGAATGCACGCGTTGGCAGACATCCATCACGTGACACGGCAGCCCGTGGGTTCGCAATGCGTGATTGATTGCGCATGTGCAAACGGAAATGACGCCATGTTTGAAATACATGAAACTGACACGAATGGAATACCAGTAGGCAGGCAGTAGGCCTATACGGATACAATGCGAACTACACGTCACTGCCTGCAAAAGTAAGTTGAAATTGATTAAAAAATAAATAGGTGATATACAAAAATGTTGCAAACTGCTTACTGACTAAAATAACCAAAATGCAAATCTTAAAATTTAGGGGGCCTGACGTTTCGATCCTAGCAGGACCTTTCTCAAAGGCAGAGAAAGGTCCTGCTAGGATCGAAACGTCAGACCCACTAAATTACAAAAAATAAAAAATAGATCAGAAGCACAAAATTAATATATTCTGTAAAGTCGATAGCAACGTTTAAGTAGACCATTTCGTAAGGGCCGAACTCTCAAAGGTAGGATCTGCTTTCGAGAAAGGTCCTGCTAGGATCGAAACGTCAGGCCCACTAAATTTTAAGATTTACATTTTGGTAATTTTAGTCAGTAAGCAGTTTGCAACATTTTTGTATATCACAAAAAATAAATAGATCAGAAGCACAAATATATTCTGTAAAGTCGATAGCAACGTTTAAGTAGACCATTTCGTAAGGGCCGAACTCTCAAAGGCAGGATCTGCTTTCGAGAAAGGTCCTGCCGGGATCGGAACGCCCTCTGAAGAATCATTCATGTTGCCCTCTGGGCCCAATTTGACGGAGCCGCTTAAGAGCGGAGACCTGCTCAGCAGGGACATTGTTTGTCGGTTAAATCAAGATTGCCAACCACACGATGATTGTGGTGTTTGACTGGTATGCCGGCATTCTGAAATGGGGCGCTCTGCATGCATCAAATGCAAATGGGAATGGCTGGTAACCCTGATTTGTGTATCCACGAAGGCTCTGCATGGTTAAAACAAAATGTTGGTGCTTGAGCCGATGCATGAATTCATTCCCCCCGCATGCATGGTCTTGGAAGTCGGCAGACAATTTGTAAGATTGTCTCGTATTGCCATTACTGAGATTCAAGCTGGCGAGAATGCAAATAAAGATTGGTGCCTGCCATACCCCCACCCCTTCCAATGTGTCATTAATGGACGGTCTTCTCATGCATAGAAACCCCTCATCTGCATCCCTGGAGAAAGGCGCTTTGCAGGTGCGGGTCTGCTTCCGCCAAGCGCGACAGCTAATATACCGACGACCGCTGAGCGTTAATGCACGCCATTAAGACCAGCACTGGGAAGACCGGTGCGCACGGTGCCGCCATCTTTGTCAAACTCCCCGTGTGTCTCTCCCTGCCCCTCTCTCTCTATCTGTCTCTCCTTGTCTCTCTCTCTCTAATATGAACATCAACGACGGCTCATATCATCTAAAAATGAACCAGACTATTGTAATGCGTGGAACCTTGCTATTCAGCCTCGCCTATGCCATACTTATGCAGCCTCGAAATGGCATATGCAGCCTCGTCATGCCGTACGCAGCCTCGATGTGGCGTATTCGGCCTCGATGTGGTGCATGCAGCCTCGTTGTGCGGTATGCAGCCTCGTTGTGCGGTATGCAGCCTCGATATGGCGTGTGTAGCCTTCATATGGCGTATGCATTCTCGTTGTGCCATATGCAACCTCGATATGTTATACACAGCATCAATGTGGCGTTTGTTAGTCTCGTTATGCCATCTTTGTTCTGCCATATTCATGCAATCATCACGCCGGTTCGAAGTGGAGAGGTTGGAGGTGAGTACACCGTGCCAAGGAGACATCGTGCGGTACGCTGCAATCAGCTAGGATGGAACTCTCACAACCCTGGCTCATATCACAGACTGCAGATAACCTCCCAGCTGTCAGCCAAATGCACGCCAAATGACCAATTCCAACCACCTGCTTGAGCCCCCAAATGTCCTGCCGCATGAAAAGCTTTCCTTTGTAAAAAAAACCCAGCAACAACACAATTTGCTAGCCGAAGGTCGATATGCGCTTGACTGATCGAATGTAAGTCATAGGCAGTCAGTATCGCTCGACATTTGCATTGCAATCATGTCTCTACCAATCAGAGAACGTTCATGCTTAGCCGGTTTCTTCATGCTTAAACAGCCGTGCGAACTGATATAGGAAGGTTTGCGGTGACACCATGTATGAGGTCTCTTAAAGAAGAGGTGTGGTTCTGAAAAGAACCTGAGTTGTAACTCGACGTTTCGACCAGTATGCTCTGGCCGTCATCATGCAAAGCCTTAAGTCTTATTCGTGGGAACTGAGTTCGTGGCCTCCGGGTCCGAAGATCGGGGCATTCTGGTCGAAGAGTTCCCGTCCCACCAAACCCCAAGCCCCCTCCCCTTGCGGCCCTATCACCGCAGCAGCCCCAAAATATCCCCTATCCCTCGATCTTTGGCGCACTCCTTCCACGGGATGCGTGTGTTCCTATAGCAGACGGTCGGGAGGCCGACTCCCCGTCAGATGCAGAAGACTACGGGGGGCATCCACACAGCCCAACTCAAGCATCGTCGGCCCGTCAGTCGGTCCCATGCCGTACAATGATTTGAACTCGCCTATTGTTTGCGCTGTATTCCTATCCCTATCCATTCTGCACACCGTTGGGCGCACCGCACCGCGTTATTAAAAAAAACTGCGTGCGTGCAGTCGGCTACCGGAATATATAATTATGATCATATTCATTGTTTTCTAACAGACGAACGCATAATAATGCTTCGGGCATTACAAAATAATAATAATAAAACCCGGAGAAGAGCAGCATAGGGCACGCTGGATGAAGCTGGGCGTGGGGATTACTGTACCGGTATTGACATCAGTGGGGCTGGTTTTATGGCTGGGCAGAGCGGGTTCCCCGACCGTGCCCGTACGGTACGGAGGACGATGCCACGACGCAACAGGTAACCCATGCACGCAACCCACACACACACACACACACACACAAAGGGGGGATGAGGACCCTCACACGTTATCGTCAGTCGAAACCCGGGAATGGACGCGGGAGGTTTAGCGCGTATGGCGCGTCAGGAATTTCGCCAACCCTCGCGTGCTCTCTGTCTGTCTCTGTCTGTCTCTGTCTCTCTCTCTCTCCTCTGATAAAAACCAATCCCTGATCTTGTCTCCATTCCACATTCAGGCGCCTCGCACTTAATCATCGCCAATGTGGCCTGCTCACCGCGCTGACTTCGCCGTTTCGATCAGAGCCGCGCAGGACCCTGTCTGGACGGATTTCTGTGGAGCCTTGACGAGAGTTCAGGTAAGGGTAAACGCCACCTCTCTCTCTCTCTCTCTCTCTCGTTCTCACTCTGTTTTCCACCTCTCTCTTTTTCTCACTTTCTCCCTCTATGTCTCTCTGTCTCCCGGTCTCTGTCTCCCTCTCTCCGTCTCACTACCCCCCTCTCTCTCTGTCTCTCTCCCTTTCTCCCTCCCTCCCACATCTCTCTCCTCGTCTTTTTTTTCCATTTCTCTCTCTCTCTCTCTCTCTCTCTTTCTCTCTTGTAACCTTTTATTCGACGTTCCGGTCATTTTCTCAAAGGCAGAGTTAAAATGCCGGTGTGTGCGGAGTGTTGATTTTTAGTTATTGAACTCAGTACCGGTAAGCAGTTATTATCGAAGACTTATCGTGAAAACCATAACCGAGATATCTTTAGGATCGATACCCGCTCCGTCGCCGTTACATTGGGTTACATTGTCAATAGTGTATTCCCTCGACGGCCAGCGATTAGTGTTTTGGTTTGATACACGGCAGGTGCAGCGTACTGTCGTGTCCCGCGGGTTCATCTATTGCACATTAGCCATTTCGCTCATACCGATGAGCGCGTTAATGGACATCCGGCTAATTTGCTGCGCGCCAGTCTATTCCAATCCAACGGGTGCGTCATGGCGTCCACCTACCTAACGCTTTACCTATATATCGGCTCCCCAATAAATATAGCTTCGGTGCAGCGAGAATCGCTTTCATTTCCCCTATCTGCACCGGGTAGGGGGCATTGGAGGCCCGCCCTCTATATTTTGGGTTACTGCACCGCGACCGCTGGAGATTTCGGATTCTCGCTCCATGTTCTTCCCAGGCCAGACGGCTCGCGCACATTTTGATACTCATAACTTGTTCATATCGTACATTTAGGCTCACCTATCTGGTGTCATTACAATTGCACATATTTGTGCACAATTCAAAACTGCCATTGGCGTGCATTTGCCTCTGTATAATTATGGGAGAAACCAGTTCAAGTTTGGAAACAATTAAAAACAATACAAAAGAATAATTATACTGTACGCAATAAAAAACAATGAAAACATAAGGACATAAAAAAGTGCTGGCTTTTTCTTGTGACGGGGAAATTGAGTTTTAGCTGTACACATAAAATTACACATAAAATTAAATCTCGAATTTCGGATTCTCGCCCCTGAGGTCTTGCGCACATTTTGATACCTAATTTGTCCACATCGGACATACCTATCTGGTGTTGCGTGTTAATTAGTATGTGCATGCCATTAAAATCACGGCATATATTTGTGTTCAATTAAAAACTGTCAGACAGTGGCTTGCATTTCGTCATGCATCGTGCTCAGGAATTGATGCTGCACTGATTCCATGCTTCTGTATATAGTTCTGAGAGAAACTAGTCAAAGTTTGGAAACAATAAATATACATAAGGAGAGAGAGAGAGGAGAGAGGGAGGGGAGAGAGAGGGGGGGCAGGAGAGAAAGAGGGAGAGAGACATAGATAGAGAGAGATAGACAGAGAGAAAGAAGAGAGAGAGGCAGAGAGGGAGGGAGAGAGATAGAGAGAGAGTGAGAGAGAGAGGGAGAGAGAGAGTTACAGAAACAGAGGGAGATAGAGATAGAGAGAGAGAGAGAGGGAGAGACAGAGAGAGAGAGAGAGAGAGGGAGAGAGGGAGGGAGGGAAAGTGAAATGTAATGTAAAGCAATGCAATGTAAAGGAGATAGGCCTAAATGCATGCATATATAGAGACAAAGAGAGGGAGAGATGGGGAGAGGGAGAGATAGAGGAGGGAGAGAGAGATATATAAAGAGAGAGGAGAGAAAGAGAGAGAGAGAGAGAGAGAGAGAGGGAGAGAGAGAGTTAGAGAAACAGACGGAGAGAGAGATAGAGAGAGAGACAGAGGGAGAGACAGAGAGAGAGGAAGAGAGGGAGGGAGGGAAAGTGAAAAAAAGACAGGGGAGAGGAGAGAAAGAGAGAGAGAGACAGACAGAGAGAGAGAGAGAGGGAGAGAGAGGGAGAGAGAGAGAGCCATCATTATGCATGACTTTTGTGCAGAGAAACCCACCTGCTTCCCTTCAATCTCCGTGCATAAGGCGCGCTTACATCCCACAATTTGTTACAGGCAGACAGAAACAATTGACACTCACTCCGTTCCAGCGCTCTAGCGCCCAGTCTCAGGTAGTCCCCTCGGTATGGACGGAGAAGATGAATGGGGGAAACTCAACGTCCTCCTTCCGTGTCTTCGCGGCCGGTATATATCACTTATTGAGGGTTGTAAAAGGATATCCACGCAGGCTTGAGCACTGAGGCAGGGCGCGTTTCCGTCGGAGGGATGAGGGGAAGGAGGAGAGGGGAGAGGGGTGGGGGGAATCGCATGCTCAATTTCGACTGCCTACTTTGTGTGAGGCGCGCGGATGACGGAGGAGCAGCAGAAGTAGGGTTGTCGGGTTTCATCCTGGATTGCGCTTTGTCAGGGTGAATGAATAGATACGAGGGGACTCGGCAGTAGGCAACCGAGTCATTCACCACTTCCTGCTTCCTCTCCTCCTCCTCTCTCTCCACTGCCTCTCCCTATCTCTCCGCTTTCCCTGCCTCTCGCTCCGTCTCCCTATCCCTCCCCTTCTCTCTTACCCCCTGCCTGTCCCTCTTCCCCGCCCTCCTATCCTCTATATTCCCCCTCTCTCCATCTCCCTCTCCCTCTCCTACCCCTTTCCACCCAACTCCCTCACTCTCTCCCCCTCTCCCCTTCTCCCTCTTCTTCTCCCTCCCCTTCCCCCCTTCTCTCACCCCTTTCCACCCTCCCTTCCCCTCTCCCCTTCTCCCTCTTCTCCCTCTCCGTCTCCCTTGCCTCCGTCTTTTTCTCCCTCGCCTTGTCCCTTTCCCTCTCCTTGTCTCCTGTCTCTCGTCATGTCCCTCCCCCCTGTCCCCTGTCTCCCTCTCCCTCTACCACCCAACTTCTCCCCCTCCCTCCACATCCCTTCCTTCTTCCCCCTTAGTTTCACCCCTTAGTCAGCAGCCGCCCGTTCCTATAGTCACCGCACCGGTAAACAGCACTCCACATCTCCCCCTTGTCCCGCCTTTCTTCCTCCTTTTTTCCCTCGGACGGTGTGGCGTGAAATTGGACCATGGATCAAACATGCATGGGGCACGCGCCCAGGGCGATGGGCACCGGTGCGCGCGACGCGCGCGTGGGGGAAAAAAGATGTGACGCCCGGCCCGCGGCCCGAAGTGCCAGACAGGTTCGCCGAAACACCGCCCAGGTAGAAGTCTAGTCTGCATCCTTAACCACCCCCCTTGAGCGGCGCATATGGCTAAAAAGACTCTACGTACTCGGGCTGCATGGTCCAAAATGTCGGGCAGACAGTTGCTTTGTATGTAGGGAAGCTGTCCGCTGAACCTCCCAGGCTATAATAAGTAAGTTGTGCTCAGTATGCACTGATATACTGGACAGGGAACGTGGTTTAAAACATGCAGAAGAAACGATTACGGTGTTTATTAGGAACATCTGCCGTTATTAGGCAGAGGGTTGGTATTCGTATACGATGTCACTGATGGACAGGGTCGGAATAAGTATTACTCTGACCTGATGCATAATGAAGCTATCCTAGACAGTTTAACCGACGAATAGTGACGATTTAAAGATCTCTCTCATAGACAGTAACCAGTCATGAAGAGTGCGGAACCTTTCGTAGCAACAACTTCTTCATCGATGCCATGTAATATACAATGTTGTTGTGGTTACTGTGCACCGCCTAATCCTATGAATCGTATCGTTATGCCCACGATACCGAGGTGGGATATGCACTGCTATGTAATCGGGCAATATATATCATGTAAACGAACAGCGCATGTAGTTATTCTCCCATATTGCGATAAATATTGATCTTGTTTTGTATATGTAATTTTGTATGTGTAGACCAATAGATACCAACCTCACACCCATAACCAGTAACTATCATGACTGGGTCTTATGCCTGTAATCCCTTCTCCGTGGTCGCGGTATCCATGCCGTATTTATACGGTCTGTGGACTGTGCAGGGCAGGGCAGCGAGATATCTGCCGTACCTAATTCATTCCACTGGGGCCTGCCTGACTTCGATAATCTGGTCCCGTATGGGAGCCGACCCCCGTTGCAGTCGTATGCCTATTGAAACAGAGATGTTAATTTGTAATTATATTATATTTACAATGCCATGACTCTCTTGCCTACCCCCCCCCCCCTCACCTCCCTCATCCCCGGCCCCGTCCACGTCCCTCCGATCGCTTGGTTATGATCAGCATTGACCTCCGACCTATGCATATTCATCCTTAGCTAGGACATGACTATTCGATCGGGGCCGATAGTATTTTGTCGCTGTGCCGATATTAATGAATTGTACAGGCGAGGGACGGTAGGGGAATGGGCGTGTGTGGAGGAGGAACATTTGTTTGTGCTCACAGCGACCTTAGCTTTAATTTCCAATTCAACGTGCACTGAGGGGTAGTCTCTGGAAAACGTGCACAAGCAACTCGGCCAACGCAGTCAGGTTTTCCTCTCCTCCATCTCTCTCTCCCTCTCCCTCTCTGTCCCTCTCCCTCTCTATCCCCTCTCTCTCCCGCTCTCTCCGTGTCCCTCTCCGTCTCTCTCTCTCTCTCTCTCTCCCTCTCCCTCTCTGTCCCTCTCCCTCTCTACCCCCTCTCTCTCCCGCTCTCTCCGTGTCCCTCTCCGTCTCTCTCTCTCTCCCTCTCCCTCTCTGTCCCTCTCCCTCTCTATCCCCTCTCTCTCCCGCTCTCTCCGTGTCCCTCTCCGTCTCTCTCTCTCTCTCTCCCTCTCTGTCCCTCTCCCTCTCTACCCCCTCTCTCTCCCGCTCTCTCCGTGTCCCTCTCCGTCTCTCTCTCTCCCTCTCTCCCTCTCCCTCTCCCTCTCCCTCTCCCTCTCCCTCTCCCTCTCCCTCTCCCTCTCCCTCTCCCTCTCCCTCTCTACCCCCTCTCTCTCCCGCTCTCTCCGTGTCCCTCTCCCTCTCCCTCTCCCTCTCCCTCTCCCTCTCCCTCTCCCTCTCTACCCCCTCTCTCTCCCGCTCTCTCCGTGTCCCTCTCCCTCTCCCTCTCCCTCTCCCTCTCCCTCTCTACCCCCTCTCTCTCCCGCTCTCTCCGTGTCCCTCTCCGTGTCCCTCTCCCTTTCCCTCTCCCTCTTCCTCTCCTTCTGAACAAAAATCATCGCACGGAGCCACAGTATTGCATGCATACCAAAAAACACGGGATCCCCACGGTCGTAAAAAAAAATATAGCCTCTCTATGTAGGCACGGACAAATTCAGAAATCCATTCGTTTGCAATTTTATGAATAGCCACTACAAGCTAATTTTCTGCTTTGCTTTAAGCAGCGACCCATACATCCTTGTAGATATCATGAACCATGAAGTTAATCCTGCCACCCTCACTATCAACAATAATACCATATGCCTAACTTTATACCTCTGTCTGTCACTGAAGAAGGTAATCTTTTCAATGTAAATTTTCCTCTTTTCCATTATGAACGATAAGCCTGCCTGTTTATTTTTTTTTCGTTCAGAGGCGGTCTCGTGACCAAGTCTGATTTCTTGACAATGCGAGGAACCTTTTTTTTTGTTTCTGCCAATATCAATCAATCAAATGGGAAATTGTTCAATTCAATTCATTCTGCATTTGAGATTTCATTACATGGCGGTATTTCTTTACAGTAATTCGAATCCATCTTTGTCATTTTCGTTCAATCCACGGTGTTGACAATTTCAGATACACCATCTGGTGCGCTAAGCTACCTATCCAGTTTGGTGGCGCCGTTTTGGTATAGTACCGTACGTTCTGCTCGGTACAGCCCAAATAGGCCCCGATACTTTTCTCATTTCGATGGCGTGCAGACAGGGCCAGGAGATTCGTCCGAACTCCGATGGAGTTTTGGAAAGCGAGGATTTCGGCGCACGGCCCGTTGCTCTGTCTGGCGTATCTCGTAAAACCGTCCCGTCTGGAATCGTGTATGTCTGGCTTGACCGTTTTCGAGATACGACACGCTATACCTCACCCGGTGGAAACAAGCGATCGAGACACACTTGTGGACGCCCCCCCCCCGGAAAAATTGCAATACCAAAGCCACGTGTTGACACAACGACCTTCTCCAACGCTACCGTGCACTGACCTCGTCTCTTCCCTTCGCAATACCGCGCCACACGATCCCCTAGTCTCCCCCACACTCCTGTGACAAGCTCTCAATCATTAACAGTCGTCGGCTCGTGCCGACTTTGAATAATCAATTCGTCGAGCCATAAATTCAGTGCAGTCACATCGACAAACCGTTTCATCAGTGCTGTATTACGTTGCAACTTAAAGGCCTACACGTGTTTTAATGTCACCATGCATGTTTTTTTTTTAGCATCAGTCCCCTCATACGTGGACCACGTAGTTCTGGCATTCTGCAATTTTCTGCTATTTTCGGAGATGTTATTCCCTGCTGGAGAATTAAACACAGAAGTCGTTAGGATGCTTGTAGACCACACCCGCGAGCCATACTTTTTTATTAGTGCCTTGAACCGCATGATTGGCTAAACTAATCAAATATGTCACATGCACGTAGGAAGCGCAGCCAGGCACAACGGCTGGCTGGCGTTGTTCCCGACACAGTGTCGCACTAGCCTGGGGCTGCTCTTTATAGAGCCGCTGAAGCAATGCAATCTTGCTATAGAGCACAAAAAGCCCGCCCTTTTTGTGTAACAACAAATCCATTCGTGATGAACAATAGCCCACCCAATCAACACTGCAATTGACCGGACCGATCCAGGCTGTTCACCGCAGCTCCAAACAAATAACTCAAGTACACTCTGCCTTTGAGAAAGGTCCTGCTGGGATCGAAACGTCGCGGTCTGTCTACTTTCTTTGAGATTTGCTTTTTGGGTGTTTTTACCATACTGTAAGCACATGGAACATTGTTGTATATTACTCATACCAGAATACATTATTATATGAAAAAGTTGCAAAGCCTTGTCTAGTTGTTGGACAGGCTTTTGTCATGTTCGTGATGATATGCTTATAGAATTAGGGGGGGGGGGGAGTTCTGACCCCAAACATCCCTATCGCATTTGAGCCATGCGGTAGAGGTAGGCCTATACCAGCAATGCAATGACCTATAGTGTGAAAGCATCCTATACATTGTGGGACTCATAACAGACCGTGTTCCGAGAACCGCTCGGTCAAGGATGAGCCGGTTTATAGTTTTGTTTGTTCCTCTACTACCCCTTACAGGTAGAGTTACATATTGATGAAATGTTGTTCCCACCCAAGTTGAACTTTATGCTAAGTACCCAATACTGCAGTACACGTCAAACGCAATAACTATCCCTTGAAATATGCTTGAAATTTTCATGCTTGGGAGGTTTTCGTATTGATTTTAATCATCTCTACGGAATCATGATCTTAACTACAAACCCTTCTCCAAAAATAATAGTTATTAATCGTTGCACGTGCTTAGAAGTCTTTCGACTGTCCAATTTGTAATACACATTACCCCCGCATTGGTATTGCTGAAAGCATTGAGTTGAACGAAATTCGCTCAAATACTGTTATCCACCAATTTTGAAATTCAAACGTTTTAATCAGAAGTTGGATTCACAACCATTTCTGAGAGAAAGCTTACGAATTAGAATTTTGGAGGCTAAAAAATGGTACTCCAGCAGTCAGTTGCAGTAGCCTAAATGCCATTAAAGGGTATTTCAAAGTACTCATTGTATGAATGTTATACCAAGGTGCAATGTGTAATCCCTACCCTACTCTCTGCCCTCACATGTACCTTGGATCTCACCCTATCAGCTTCCCTCATTATTCCTGTCCTCATCCGTGTCCTAGTGACTCCCTTCCTGTGTGTGTTCGTCCTTGCAAATTCTGCCTTTGAGAAAATTCGATATCTAGGGTCGAAACGTTCAGGCCCTCACAATTTACGAATTAATTATAAAGGTTAAACACAAATTACAAAACCAAAGCACTGACCATTCCTGTAATATTAAAACAAAACGCGGGCATCCTCTACGCATGTTTTTTTTACCCGACTTGGGCGGTTTGAATCTTAAACTTTTTGTATACGAATAAAGCGCAAATTCGTTAAGTACCTGTATGACGCGTTATAGCCATTAGTGTGCGTGTCAAGGTTATGCACCCGGCGATGGCTACATAGGTAGTGTGCATGTCGTGGGTCCTATATCTTCCCCGGGCGTCAAGCGAAAGTCCCCCCACCACCCCACGGGGCCTAACTGGTGTTGCTTGTAACGATGCCACATAGCCGGGAACCCGTTTTGGGGAATAACGTCCCTGAATTTGATTTGTCGGAGGCCGCTGGGACCTTGCGCACGTTCAATGACGAGTTCACATAAGATAAGGCCAAAGTCTAACAGGACTCTGCAGAGAAGTCGGCGGAAAGAACCCCGAGGGGCACCAGGTGGTTGAGCCGCCGCATGTAAATCGAGGGGTGTTTGTTTTTGGCGGGAGAGAGAGATTTGGTCTTGTATAAATCGGGCTTCTTGGCGTAGTGCGCTGTATTTTGTTCCACCGCGGGGGGTAGGGGTGAAGGTGGCATCCTGTCTGCCGCACCTTTGCTGCAGAGGGCCGGGTGAATGAACGGAGGTCCGTTGGTCGGTCCATTTGCAACTATTTGGGGTTTTTTTGGTCAGGGAAGGAAGACGATGACTGCCCGTGTCAAAGCACGGAGCCTCCCTGTAAATCTTTGGCAGAGATATGAGCCCCGTGCGGAATCAACAACCAAGGCGTTCCCAATCTTCCGTGAGATCAGTAGCATACCTGCTGGCGGGTGTCGGCACAACAAATGATAGTGTCCGTACTTCGGTGTGTGCGTGTTTGTGGGTCTGTATGCGTGTGCACCAGACTTGTATTCGAGTCACAAAATATTATATCGAGTCTACGTCCCGAGTCTACGTCCCGAGTCCAAATCCAGAGGCAAAATTTCGAATCCAAATTCCGAGTCTAAATCCAGAGTCGAGTCCGACTCACGAATCACAAAGGTCGAGTCCCGAGTGCGAGCTAATAGTGACCTTTAAATTTACCACTGTATTGCAATCTCATTTCCCATCTTTCTGAAGGTTTTCTCGAATCAAATTTACCGGTGATAGGCTCGCATGCATAGTGACCGCGAGCCAGCTATCGCAGTCTATCCCAGCACGCATGAGCGTCCCAAACACTAACTGGTTTCGATAATAATGTCAATCGACTAGAGTACAAATAAGCCCGAGTGGGATTCTGAGTCAGTAGATTCGAGACTGAGTCCGAGTTATTTTACCGAAACTGTCCCAGCATCTGTGATTTGATCAGGCCAAGTGTTGGGCCGGCGATTTGGCATGACACTTTTTGTTTACTTTTTTAAATTTTTTTATACGTCCGATGTCTTTACGGTGTAAGGCATTTTCCAAAACAAGGGCAAACAAGTTATTGCGACATTGGATCGATTGGATTTGGCTAAATAAGTATTTAACAATGAGCAGAGACTTTGTCAAGGACACAGCGTAGGCGGCTGTCCTCTTCACATAATTATTTGATGACAACTACTTTGCACTTTTTGGTCAACGGGTAAAAATGCGGAAAGCTTCCCTCCGGTAGAGTGCAATGAAAAAACACGGGTACTTTCGATGTCAACGTGCCAAAGAGTCAATGCCACTATTGCTTGCTCTATTTTAATTACACAGCGTTTGGTAGACGTACAAGCATTTTCTTTGCAGGCTGTATGGGCTATTGGACACTGCCATTTTGTTGGATGTAAAGCAGAGCCTATTAGGTTAGCTTAATTTCACTCCACCTATTAGGTGGAGTGAAATTGAACGTGGTACCTGCTTTTCCCGTCCATTATAACGCTATGTTGATTCGCGAGCAGATTTTGGTCACAGTGTCCAACAGAGGGCACCATATTTGGCTCCTAACAAACCAATGGGACAACTACACGAAGCACCAGAGATAAACACCAGAAGGCAAAGCTTCAGATTCAGGGGGAAAGAAATCTGAGCACTTTCTGCGTTTGCGATTTTGTCTGCGTTTGCGATTTTGTCTGCGTTTGCGATTTTGTCTGCGTTTGCGATTTTGTCTGCGTTTGCGATTTTGTCTGCGTTTGCGATTTTGTCTGCGTTTGCGATTTTGTCTGCGTTTGCGATTTTGTCTGCGTTTGCGATTTTGTCTGCGTTTGCGATTTTGTCTGCGTTTGCGATTTTGTCTGCGTTTGCGATTGTGTCTGCGTTTGCGATTTTGTCTGCGTTTGCGATTTTGTCTGCGTTTGCGATTTTGTCTGCGTTTGCGATTTTGTCTGCGTTTGCGATTTTGTCTGCGTTTGCGATTTTGTCTGCGTTTGCGATTTTGTCTGCGTTTGCGATTTTGTCTGCGTTTGCGATTTTGTCTGCGTTTGCGATTTTGTCTGCGTTTGCGATTTTGTCTGCGTTTGCAATTTTGTCTGCGTTTGCGATTTTGTCTGCGTTTGCGATTTTGTCTGCGTTTGCGATTTTGTCTGCGTTTGCGATTTTGTCTGCGTTTGCGATTTTGTCTGCATTTGCGATTTTGTCTGCGTTTGCGATTTTGTCTGCGTTTGCAATTTTGTCTGCGTTTGCGATTTTGTCTGCGTTTGCGATTTTGTCTGCGTTTGCGATTTTGTCTGTGTGTGGCACTTGAGCCCGAACCCGATGCTTGGGCGTCTTAAACGGGTCACAGGTCAAGCTTGCATCGAGGTCAATGCACTATGAACATGCTCCATGGCATGTAGGCTATATATAAGTGTTAGTCAAAGGAAGTGTTCCATCCGAAAAAAAAAATTATATACACAAAAGGTACATCAATCCTCAATCTCGTTTAGAGTCTGTGATATATGTTAAGTTTATGAAATAATGCACGGCGCGGTATATCTGCACAGACATCTTGGAAGCTTGTTTTAAAACAGATCCTGTGTGGAATGCGTCAGCCATATTGGCTAACTAAGAAACGATTCTGCCTACGGTCAGTGTGGGGGGAACGTTTAGGTTTTTGTTTCTTTAAGCGAACAGAACAAAATTGTTGGGACAGCTTGGGTTTTTTGTAGTGGGCGTATATACGCATGTAGATTTATTTTCGGCCCTTTGGAAGGACAGTTGTATATGTAAGCTGATTGAATATTCACGACCTGCCCGTGGCAGCCTTGCAAGATTATTATCAGCGGTCGTTAATTTGTTTTGTTTAATTTTTTTTGGTTTTTATTTTTGGAACAATTTATGCTGGTCAAGATTGCTCATCCGTCGGAAGGATGCACGATGTTGTAGTCATGTCGATGTGATTTTATCGATTTGTATTGAATGAGATGCTTAATAGCCTAAACAAATGCTTATACGAATCGAGTTGAGGTTTTCACGTGAGTTTCGGGTGAAAAGCCAAACAACCACTTGAAGTTCTTGAACGAAGTCCAATAACGTTTTCCTATTGAGATAGATTTGGCTACCTCAATATCGGAATGCCTTGTTTTAGGAAGGTGCATACTGGAATCGAAATGTCAGGCCCACTGTCTATTTCAGACTAACATTTTGGTAATTTTATAGGTAGCAAGCTGTTTGCAGCATTTCGAATAAGGGCAACGAAAATTAGACTGGCCCGTGACTTGAATACGAGGCCACTGGTTTGGCGTATCAGCGCTCTTACAATCTGAGCTATCCAACCCTATGATAGGAGCCTTCCAACTAGTTTGCGTAAAACGCAGTGGCTGTTGTTACGGCAGTCGTCCGTGTGGTTCCCCGACTTCATAGTATTTGTCAGGATGTTTAGCTCTTGAAACCAGACTCTGAGACAATAGACTGCTTCAACCAGCCTGCAATGCTGACGAAATACAATCAAGTCAGGGAACCACACGGACGACTGCCGTAACAACAGCCACTGCGTACTTAAAAACACGATTAAGAAACGGGGGAGGATGTCTTTCAACAGTCAATTTCACGCGCAATCGACGTTGGTTGACTTTCTAGAGAGGCCCAGTTGATGACCGTCAATCGCTCAGAAAAAGATTCACGGTTTCTCATCGACTTTTCTGGGTAATCGCTCCCCGCGTGCGGTAGACCCACTATACGGGCCAGCCCGCTGCGGAGTCGGCTCGCCCGCGGCCGGCGAATTCTCGCGCACCGGCCGCGTCCGAGCTGCTCCCGGCAAGTTCGCCGGCCGCGGCGGCTGCTGGCGACTGGCGGCGAGGGCCGACCTCCCAGGACCGCTCGGCATCGCTCCCCGGGCTCCCTGAGGGCAGAAATCAATCTGCCAGGACTCGACAATGATCGCTATCGATTATACAGGGTACACGGAATTACTTAGCCATCTCGAGCTCCCCTCCGGATATTGCTTGTTTAGTGACAATGCTGCAGGGCTTTTGTGTATGGTTCTCCTTTCTCTCCCTCTGTTCCTCCTCTTCTTCTTCTCTCTCTCTCTCCATCTCTGAAAAAAAGAAGAATCAATTTTAAGAAGAAGGTCGAATATGCCATTCTGCTATTATAATATCATATTTGCAGGCCGTTCACTCCGGGCATTGTTATTCAATTGTCTGTATCAGTCGTTGAAGACTTGCGACTTTGCAGATTGCCTTTCGCGCTGTAAAAGCGCATGGATTCCATGTGAGCGTGTGGATTCCATTACACGCAATATATTGACCCATAGCTTTAAAGGCACAATACAACATTAGGAAGATCGGAAAACATCGATGTCCACAGATTTCCTTCTAATTTACACAGTATGTAGATGGTCATGATATAATCCTCATGTTGAAATCATACGGTCTGGGATGCTGTACTTCCCTAGAATTCTCCACTCAAACATCGAAAAAAAAGTTTATTACTCGCAAGTCATAAACTATTTCTTACAATACAGAATGGTGCAAAAACCGAAACGTTTTTTTTTGCCTTTTCCTACTTTCTCAGATCACCATTTGAGCTAAAACCTTCGCAGGATTGCTTTTTGGGGATGTTTAATGGTTTAACACACAAACTGTGGCAATCTTTTGACCTTTACCAATGTTGTATAGGGCCTTTAATGCATCCGTACTTCGTAAGACTCATAACAGGCCGTGTTCAGAGACCCACTTGGTAACGAATGGGCTCTTTTATGTAGGAGCCTACCTCTACTGGGACCTACTACCTCATACTTTAAAAAAAATCCAAGGCAAAGGTCATTGAGTGGCGAAATCGTTTAGAATTCGAGTACCAGATTTGAGCCCCCCCTCAGAAAAAAATAAAAATAAACATTTTCTTTTTCCAAAATCTGAGCGAGATTTTCGTTTAAAATCCAGTATCTGAAATGTTAGAGGGCCTGATGTTTCAATCCTATATTATAGCAGGACCTTTCTCAAAGGCAAAATTCCTCGCCACCATGCCGGTAATACAGTGCAGAATAATTAAATGCTGAAAGAGGCGAACACATGGGAGAGTGTTTATGTCCACAGATGTTGGATCAGGTCTACTCTGTTGTGCTTAGTATTTGAACAATCGATTTGCAGTAATTGTCATATGGGTGTGTCTGTTTTTATCAATCACACCCGGGTTGTCGGTGTCGTGGTACCGGTACCAGACCAAACATGCCCGCTGCCCACCCATGACCTGCCGAGGCGAACGAACACGTCTGGCGTGACCTTGCTCGCTCGACTGATCATTAATTTGTAGTATGCTAATATTATTTGATCTTGGGGTAAAGGTGGAGGTAAAGCGGGTCGAGGTGAATCCTTGGTTCCCCCATATTTCCTGCACAAACATTGGCCTTTCTCGAGGCCGTGCTGAAGGCTACGGCAAGGGATGCATTTCCGACAGCCACCCTAAAAGCCACTGCGATTGTGTTTTTGGGGGGCATATAAGGCTTCAATTCACAAGTAATGTTTTCAGTTGATATTTTCGTCAAGAGTTTTGCCATACAGTCAACTTAGTGTACATTTTGACTGTCATACAGTCAAGTGTGCATTCGACTGTCATACAGTCAAGTGTACATTTTAGAATGTTACGTGAAAGTCATTTCGCCCGCGTCGGCAATCCTTCTTCGGCATTAGCGGGGTCTCAGTCCGTCAGTGGTTCGAGGAGCGTATAAAGGGCGCCACGCTTGCCCGGCTCCTCAGCCTCGTGATTCTTCTCGCTCACGGTTAACTTCTTCCTGTATCCTCTCTCTCTCTCTTTCCGGGAAGAGTATCGCCGTGACTACTGATGGAATTAGAGTCTGTGTGCACTCTATGCAAATGCTAAATACAATGACCCTCTTCCGTATGCAATTGAGGCAAGTATTGTATAAGCTATTTTATATCATGGCCAGTGTCATCGACTGTGTCGAATGACAAAAAGGTCTGCGATCCCTGTAAACTTTAATGCTTAGGCCTGTTCACTTTGGAATGGCAACGCCATGGCACACCTGCAAAGATAGCTGGCAACTTACCAACGGGAGGGATTGCTCAATTGGTAGAGCACTGGTGCGTTCAAATGGAGCCTGGGGTTCACATCTAGGTACGGTCTTTGCTGGTTTGATGGATATAATTTCACCGAGAAGGCAAGACCCCACTTTTCATCCCCTGAACATTAGTTAGCTGAACCCGTTGTTTCGTAAGCTTACGTTGACTCACGTTGGCCAAGCAGTCTTCGACGGCGCAACCCTGATAGTGCTCGTGTAGAAGATAGTGGCTACAGAAAAAGGCTTGGGAAAACCATATCATATTTTCTGATGAAATGCACGACTCCATCTGAAGCACAGATCAAATACCCGTGTGTTTATAACGGGTATGAGCCCCGTTTCAACGCACGAAGTTCCCTTCCGCTCCCCTCTCGACCAGTCCAGCACGACCCCACCCCCTCCCCCTGAGGACGACCGGGCCATTCTGGCCGAAACGTCGACTTTTCAATCATCGACCGATTCTTTTTAGGAACCACATTTCTTCTTCTTCGTCATAACACATCTCTTCAGAAAAGAAACGGTCCACATGGTGTATTCGCCAACCTGTATACGCTCGGTAAACGCTCTCCCCCCTTTTCCCTGATTGCCTTTTAGACGAGAAGCCTGGGTGGTTACTCCTCTCCAGAATCATTCTGTCCTGAGTAGAGAATCGCGTGTAGCTTCAATCTGATGAGCGACGGTCCCCTGGGATGCGTTGAGATGACCCCGCTTTCTATTCTATCAGACGAAGAGTGTCAGGAGAGAGAGAGAGGTGGAGAGAGAGGGAGAGGGGGAGAGAGATGGAGACGGAGGGAGAGAGAGAGATAGGGAGTGGGGAGAGATGTAGTGGTGTAGAGAAATGTGAGAGAGACGGGGAGAGAGATGGAGATGGAGAGAGAGAGGGAGTGGGGGAGAGATGTAGTGGTGGGGGAATGTGAGAGAGACGGGGAGAGAGAAAGAGGTGGCGAGAGAGAGGAGGAGGAGAGGGGGAGATTTAGTGGTGGGGAGAAATAGAAAGACGGGGAGAGGGGGGGGAGAGGTGGACAGAGAGAGAGGGAGAGGGGGTAGAGAATAGTGGTGGAGAGAAATAGAGAGACGGCATAGAGGGAGAGAGAGGTGGAGAGAGAGAGAGGGAGAGGTGGAGATTTAGTGGTGGAGATAAATGGAGAGACGGGAGAGAGGGAGAGAGATATAGGTGTAGAGAGAGGGGGAGATAGAGGGGGAGAGATTTAGTGGTGGAGAGAAATAGAGAGACGGGAGAGAGGGAGAGAGATAAAGGTGGAGAGAGAGAGGGAGGGAAATGAAAAGTGCGGTGGGGAGAGACAGACAGGGAGAAAGAGACAAGGGAGGGGTAGGATTATCCTAACCTTTAAGTCCTTAGCAAGCTCCTTAGTAGTTTGCAGCTTGCGTCACGACGCCCTGACCTCTGACCCCTCGAGGGCCAGCCGTCTTGTAGTGGCCCATCCAGCGGCGGCTCGCCTCCGCGTCTCGCTCCCCGTGGAGGCGGGAAGAGGAGCGCGAAGGGAGGTCAGGAGAATGTCTCGCTGAGAGACCCACTCCATCCAAACTGCTTCATGTTCCTTTATATTCACTAGAAGATCGATGGTCGCTCGAGCCCACCGTACAATACTATAGCAGTAACGACTTGCATCAGCTGGACAGTGCAAGACTCCCCTGCATTAATATTGGAGGGGATGTTTCCGGAACGACCTTTCTATTCATCTACAGTCTCCTGACGACGGGCAGAGTACGCACTGTCCGAAACGTTGACTTACCGGCTCCCTTCACAGCCGCACTCTCGTCTCCGTAAGAGATGACTGTCGAGGTGTCAGCTGAAACGTCCCGCGTTGCGCTCCCACCATGCAAGTCTTATAGCTGTTACACCGGTATCTACCGAGAGAACTAACTCAATTTTACTTATCTCAGTGAAAAACAAATCCGCCTAATGAGGTACCTGATTACTTTCCAATAGTTTACCGCGAGATTTGAATGTTCGTTTCCATCAAGACTGCAAAGCAGTTATCTGATTGGCTGAAGCAAGGGGGAAGGGGGCGATGAACTGAACACACTGCTGGTAAAAATGGCGTTGGCTCCTTTTCGGAAAACGAGCTCTTCCTTCTAGAGTTTGCCTTTCATTTATTCGCCCTCTCTCCGAATTCCCAGCGCAGTGCCAGTCGAGGCAGTTTGAAGGCTCAGTCCCCGGCCAATCTTCCATCGAGGGACATGGGCTATACAGCATCTCAATCGTCATACAATCTCTAGGGAGATGCCAATTCACTATCCGGACAAAAAGAAGAAGAAGAAAATCGGATGACGGTCAGGCCAAGCCGAGAGCAGGCTTTTAGGTGCCTATAGCCTCCACGATACATGATAACGTCAGTCTTGTTCCTCCTTGCTGACAGGGACGAGCGAACATCCACGAGCGATCATTCAATTTATGTATGGAAGTTAATCAAAACCTACGGAGCTCTTTTGGTATGGAAATCAAGCCGGTCAGATGCGCCCACACATTTGTTTGTTAATAGACCCAATAGTGTTCCCGGTTTGACCAAACTGTTGTATTACCATAACGGATTGTTAGTGGGTTTCTTGGAAGCTGAAAGGTAATGGGCCGATTTGTTTAGTGAAGTGTATGATGGCCCATTTTTCTGTTGGTTTTCCGCTGGTGCCCCATTTCCAACCGGCAGATTTTGTTCCGGGCTTACATGAGTAGGGATTTGTTTTTGCCGAGCTCAAAACGTGCCTGGCATACAGGGGTCTATGTACCCACAGTTCCTCTCTATAATTCCTCCTTGAAAGACTCACTGTATATACGGTATGTCATACACCGAGCGCATTAACTACGGACTGGTATGGTGCTGTTCAATTTGCAGCGAGCTTTCAGCAAAAGTCATACTCCATCTCGGAAGAGATGACTTGAACGGTGCCAACGCGATAGTGTATACCGTAGACTCGGAGCTTTCAGTGTGCGGTGAAATACCAGACTCATGGTCACCCCGTCAGTAGCTATCATGGCAGGTCCACTCACTGGAATTGACCATCCCCATCTGAGGACTCGCCACAACTGCCAGTTTCGATTAATGCTTTGTGATGCTGTGGTTTTACACTGTACCTATATATACATGTACGTTATGATACCATTCAGCGAGCGTGTCTTGCTGCCGTGGTCAGGTGACAATTGACGTCATTTCTGGGATCGATCGCTGACATGACACCATCGCTGTGTGTGCAGGGGATGACGTAATCCAAATGCGTCTCGTCGATTCTTGTCCAGGCTTCTTCGTTCCACCACCCTGCTCAATCTGCACCGGGCAGTATAAGATGCGAAAACACTCGCCGCTCAAGACTGGTCTTTTGAATATCCGCACACGATTCAATATTGTATCTTGAATGCGTCTCAAGTCATTCGGTCGAATCGATCAGGACTTGAAGGTGCCATCGCTAACCGATGAAGAAACGGGACTGGGTACATACTGCGACTGCTTACTGATTAAAGTGACCAAAATGCAATTCTCATAAATTGAGAGGGCAAATGAAAAACACACAAGACAGCCAGTAGTCGAATCAGAGTAGGCCACTGTGCACACCATAATCATTAGCATTTATCGATTGCAACTTGGAAT
>OX465114.1:18074458-18153284 GCA_949987565.1 Luidia sarsii | reverse complement strand
CTCCCTCTCCCTCTCCCTCTCCTCTCCCTCTCCCTCTCCCTCTCCCTCTCCCTCTCCCTCTCCCTCTCCCTCTCCCTCTCCTCTCCCTCTCCCTCTCTCTCTCCCTCTCCCTCTCCCTCTCCCTCTCCCTCTCCCTCTCCTCTCCCTCTCCCTCTCCCTCTCCCTCTCTACCCCCTCTCTCTCCCGCTCTCTCCGTGTCCCTCTCCCTCTCCCTCTCCCTCTCCCTCTCCCTCTCCCTCTCCCTCTCCTCTCCCTCTCCCTCTCCCTCTCCCTCTCCCTCTCCCTCTCCCTCTCCCTCTCCCTCTCCCTCTCTCTCTCCCTCCCCTCTCCCTCTCCTCTCCCTCTCCCTCTCCCTCTCCCTCTCCCTCTCCCTCCTCTCTACCCCCTCTCTCTCCCGCTCTCTCCCTCTCCCTCTCCCCCTCCCTCTCCCTCTCCCTCTCCCTCTCCCTCTCCCTCTCCCTCTCCCTCTCCCTCTCCCTCTCCCTCTCCCTCTCCCTCTCCCTCTCCCTCTCCCTTTCCCTCTCCCTCTTCCTCTCCCTCTCCCTCTCCCTCTCCCTCTCCCTTTCCCTCTCCCTCTTCCTCTCCCTCTCCCTCTCCCTCTCCCTCTCCCTCTCCCTCTCCCTCTCCCTCTCCCTCTCCCTCTCCCTCTCCCTCTCCCTTTCCCTCTCCCTCTCCCTCTCCCTCTCCCTCTCCCTCTCCCTCTCCCTCTCCCTTTCCCTCTCCCTCTTCCTCTCCCTCTCCCTCTCCCTCTCCCTCTCCCTTTCCCTCTCCCTCTTCCTCTCCTTCTGAACAAAAATCACCGCACGGAGCCACAGTATTGCATGCATACCAAAAAACACGGGATCCCCACGGTCGTAAAAAAAATTATAGCCTCTCTATGTAGACACGGACAAATTCAGAAATCCATTCGTTTGCAATTTTATGAATAGCCACTACAAGCTAATTTTCTGTTTTGCTTTAAGCAGCGGCCCACACATCCTTGTAGATATCATTAACCATGAAGTTAATCCTGTCACCCTCACTATCAACAATAATACCATATGCCTAACTTTATACCTCTGTCTGTCACTGAAGAAGGTAACCTTTTCAATGTAAATTTTCCTCTTTTCCATTATGAACGATAAGCCTGCCTGTTTATTTTTTTTTCGTTCAGAGGCGGTCTCGTGACCAAGTCTGATTTCTTGACAATGCGAGGAACCTTTTTTTTTGTTTCTGCCAATATCAATCAATCAAATGGGAAATTGTTCAATTCAATTCATTCTGCATTTGAGATTTCATTACATGGCGGTATTTCTTTACAGTAATTCGAATCCATCTTTGTCATTTTCGTTCAATCCACGGTGTTGACAATTTCAGATACACCATCTGGTGCGCTAAGCTACCTATCCAGTTTGGTGGCGCCGTTTTGGTATAGTACCGTACGTTCTGCTCGGTACAGCCCAAATAGGCCCCGATACTTTTCTCATTTCGATGGCGTGCAGACAGGGCCAGGAGATTCGTCCGAACTCCGATGGAGTTTTGGAAAGCGAGGATTTCGGCGCACGGCCCGTTGCTCTGTCTGGCGTATCTCGTAAAACCGTCCCGTCTGGACTCGTGTATGTCTGACAGGACCGTTTTCGAGATACGACACGCTATACCTCACCCGGTGGAAACAAGCGATCGGGACACACTTGTGGACGCCCCCCCCCCGGAAAAATTGCAATACCAAAGCCACGTGTTGACACAACGACCTTCTCCAACGCTACCGTGCACTGACCTCGTCTCTTCCCTTCGCAATACCGCGCCACACGATCCCCTAGTCTCCCCCACACTCCTGTGACAAACTCTCAATCATTAACAGTCGTCGGCTCGTGCCGACTTTGAATAATCAATTCGTCGAGCCATAAATTCAGTGCAGTCACATCGACAAACCGTTTCATCAGTGCTGTATTACGTTGCAACTTAAAGGCCTACACGTGTTTTAATGTCACCATGCATGTTTTTTTTTTAGCATCAGTCCCCTCATACGTGGACCACGTAGTTCTGGCATTCTGCAATTTTCTGCTGTTTTCGGAGATGTTATTCCCTGCTGGAGAATTAAACACAGAAGTCGTTAGGATGCTTGTAGACCACACCCGCGAGCCATACTTTTTTATTAGTGCCGTGAACCGCATGATTGGCTAAACTAATCAAATATGTCACATGCACGTAGGAAGCGCAGCCAGGCACAACGGCTGGCTGGCGTTGTTCCCGACACAGTGTCGCACTAGCCTGGGGCTGCTCTTTATAGAGCCGCTGAAGCAATGCAATCTTGCTATAGAGCACAAAAAGCCCGCCCTTTTTGTGTAACAACAAATCCATTCGTGATGAACAATAGCCCACCCAATCAACACTGCAATTGACCGGACCGATCCAGGCTGTTCACCGCAGCTCCAAACAAACAACTCAAGTACACTCTGCCTTTGAGAAAGGTCCTGTTGGGATGGAAACGTCGCGGTCTGTCTACTTTCTTTGAGATTTGCTTTTTGGGTGTTTTTGTCATACTGTAAGCACATGGAACATTGTTGTATATTACTCATACCAGAATACATGATTATATGAAAAAGTTGCAAAGTCTTGTCTAGTTGTTGGACAGGCTTTTGTCCTGTTCGTCGTGTGATGATATGCTTATAGCATTAGTGGGAAAAAAGTTCTGACCCTAAACATCCCTATCGCATTTGAGCCATGCGCTAGTGGTAGGCCTATACCAGCATGCAATGACCTATAGTGTGCATGAAAGCATCATACATTGTGGGACTCATAACAGACCGTGTACGGAGAACTGCTCGGTCAAGGATGAGCCGGTTTATAGTTTTGTATGTACCTCTACTGCCCCTTACAGGTAGAGTTACATATTGATGAAATGTTGTTCCCACCCAAGTTGAACTTTATGCTAAGTACCCAATACTGCAGTACACGTTAAACGCAATAACTATCCCTTGAAATATGCTTGCAATTTTCATGCTTGGGAGGTTATCGTATTGATTTTAATCATCTCTACGGAATCATGCTCTTATCGAAAAATCCTTCTCCAAAAATAATAGTTATTAATCGTTGCACGTGCTTAGAAGTCTTTCGACTGTCCAATTTGTAATACACATTACCCCCGCATTGGTATTGCTGAAAGCATTGAGTTGAACGAAATTCGCTCAAATACTGTTATCCACCAATTTTGAAATTCAAACGTTTTAATCAGAAGTTGGATTCACAACCATTTCTGAGAGAAAGCTTACAAATTAGATAAATTAGATAAAAAATGGTACTCCAGCAGTCAGTTGAAGTAACCTAACCTAAATGCCATTAAAGGGTATTTCAAAGTACTCATTGTATGAATGTTATACCAACTTGGTGCAATGTGTAATCCCTACCCTACTCTCTGCCCTCACATGTACCTTGGATCTCACCCTATCAGCTTCCCTCATTATTCCTGTCCTCATCCGTGTCCTAGTGACTCCCTTCCTGTATGTTTTCGTCCTTGCAAAGTCTGCCTTTGAGAAAATTCAATATCTAGGGTCGAAACGTTCAGGCCCTCACAATTTACGAATTAATTATTAAGGTTAAACACAAAATACGAGTGGAATTTGGAGCATGCATTTCCCCAAAACCAAAGCACTGACCATTCCTGTAATATTAAAACAAAACGCGGGCATCCTCTAAGCATGTTTTTTTTACCCGACTTGGGCGGTTTGAATCTTAAACTTTCTGTATACAAATAAAGCGCAAATTCGTTAAGTACCTGTATGACGCGTTATAGCCATTAGTGTCCGTGTCAAGGTTATGCACCCGGCGATGGTAACATCGGAAGTGTGCATGTCGTGGGTCCTATATCTTCCCCGGGCGTCAAGCGAAAGTCCCCCCACCACCCCACGGGGCCTAACTGGTGTTGCTTGTAACGATGCCACATAGCCGGGAACCCGTTTTGGGGGTAACGTCCCTGAATTTGATTTGTCGGAGGCCGCTGGGACCTTGCGCACGTTCAATGACGAGTTCACATAAGATAGGGCCAAAGTCTAACAGGACTCTGCAGAGAAGTTAAGTCGGCGGAAAGAACCCCGAGGGGCACCAGGTGGTTGAGCCGCCGCATGTAAATCGAGGGGTGTTTGTTTTTGGCGGGAGAGAGAGATTTGGTCTTGTATAAATCGGGCTTCTTGGCGTAGTGCGCTGTATTTTTCTCCACCTCGGGGGTAGGGGTGAAGGTGGCATCCTGTCTGCCGCACCTTTGCTGCAGAGGGCCGGGTGAATGAACGGAGGTCCGTTGGTCGGTCCATTTGCAACTATTTAGGTTTTTTTTGGTCAGTGAAGGTCTAAAGGAAGACGATGACTGCCCGTGTCAAAGCACGGAGCCTCCCTGTAAATCTTTGGCAGAGATATGAGCCCCGTGCGGAATCAACAACCAAGGCGTTCCCAATCTTCCGTGAGATCAGTAGCATACCTGCTGGCGGGTGTCGGCACAACAAATGATAGTGTCCGTACTTCGGTGTGCGCGTGTTTGTGGGTCTGTATGCGTGTGCACCAGACTTGTATTCGAGTCACAAAATATTATATCGAGTCTACGTCCCGAGTCTACGTCCAGAGTCCAAATCCAGAGTCCAAATTCTGAGTCCAAATTCTGAGTCCAAATTCTGAGTCCAAATTCTGAGTCCAAATTCTGAGTCCAAATCCAGAGTCCAAATCCAGAGTCACGAATCACAAAGGTCGAGTCCCGAGTGCGAGCTAATAGTGACCTTTAAATTTACCACTGTATTGCAATCTCATTTCCCATCTTCCTGAAGGTTTTCTCGAATCAAATTTACCGGTGATAGGCTCGCATGCATAGTGACCGCGAGCCAGCTATCGCAGTCTATCCCAGCGCGCATGAGCGTCCCAAACACTAACTGGTTTCGATAATAATGTCAATCGACTAGAGTACAAATAAGCCCGAGTCCGATTCTGAGTCAGTAGATTCGAGATTGAGTCCGAGTTATTTTGCCATTCTGATTTGAGTCTGAGTTCAAATAATAACGAAACTGTCCCAGCATCTGTGATTTGATCAGGCCAAGTGTTGGGCCGGCGATTTGGGATGACCCTTTTTTATTTTTTTTAATTTTTTTATACGCCCGATGTCTTTACGGTGTACGGCATTTTCCAAAACAAGGGCAAACAAGTTATTGCGACATTGGATCGATTGGATTTGGCTAAATAAGTATTTAACAATGAGCAGAGACTTTGTCAAGGACACAGCGTAGGCGGCTGTCCTCTTCACATAATTATTTGATGACAACTACTTTGCACTTTTTGGTCAACGTGTAAAAATGCGGAAAGCTTCCCTCCGGTAGAGTGCAATGAAAAAACACGGGTACTTTCGATGTCAACGTGCCAAAGAGTCAATGCCACTATTGGTTGCTCTATTTTAATTACACAGCGTTTGGTAGACGTACAAGCATTTTCTTTGCAGGCTGTATGGGCTATTGGACACAGCCATTTTGTTGGATGTAAAGCAGAGCCTATTAGGCTAGCTTAATTTCACTCCACCTGTTAGGTTGAGTGAAATTGAACGTGGTACCTGCTTTTCCCGTCCATTATAACGCTACGTTTATTCGCGAGCAGATTTTGGTCACAGTGTCCAACAGAGGGCACCATATTTGGCTCCCAACAAACCAATGGGACAACTACACGAAGCACCAGAGATAAACACCAGAAGGCAAAGCTTCAGATTCAGGGGGAAAGAAATCTGAGCACTTTCTGCGTTTGCGATATTGTCTGCGTTTGCGATTTTGTCTGCGTTTGCGATATTGTCTGCGTTTGCGATATTGTCTGCGTTTGCGATATTGTCTGCGTTTGCGATTTTGTCTGCGTTTGCGATTTTGTCTGCGTTTGCGATATTGTCTGCGTTTGCGATTTTGTCTGCGTTTGCGATATTGTCTGCGTTTGCGATTTTGTCTGCGTTTGCGATATTGTCTGCGTTTGCGATTTTGTCTGCGTTTGCGATTTTGTCTGCGTTTGCGATTTTGTCTGCGTTTGCGATTTTATCTGCGTTTGCGATTTTGTCTGCGTTTTCGATTTTGTCTGCGTTTGCGATTTTGTCTGCGTTTGCGATTTTGTCTGCGTTTGCGATTTTGTCTGCGTTTGCGATTTTGTCTGCGTTTGCGATTTTGTCTGCGTTTGCGATTTTGTCTGCGTTTGCGATTTTGTCTGCGTTTGCGATTTTGTCTGCGTTTGCGATTTTGTCTGCGTTTGCGATTTTGTCTGTGTGTGGCACTTGAGCCCGAACCCGATGCAGGGGCGTCTTAAACGGGTCACAGGTCAGGCTTGCATCGAGGTCAATGCACTATGAACATGCTCCATGGCACGCAGGCTATATACACAAGTGTTAGTCAAAGGGAGTGTTCCAGCCGAACAAAAATATATACACAAAAGGTACATCAATCTCAATCTCGTTTAGAGTCTATGATATATGTTAAGTTTGTTAAATAATGCACGGCGCGGTATATCTGCACAAACATCTTGAAAGCTTGTTTTAAAACAGATCCTGTGTGGAATGCGTTAGCCATATTGGCTAACTAAGAAACGATTCTGCCTACGGTCAGTGTGGGGGGAACGTTTAGGTTTTTGTTTCTTTAAGCGAACAGAACAAAAATTGTTGGGACAGCTTGCGTTTTTTGTAGTGGGCGTACGCATGTAGATTTATTTTCGGCCCTTTGGAAGGACAGTTGTATATGTAAGCTGATTGAATATTCACGACCTGCCCGTGGCAGCCTTGCAAGATTATTATCAGCGGTCGTTAATTTTTTTTGTTTAATTTTTTTGGGTTTTTATTTTTGGAACAATTTATGCTGGTCAAGATTGCTCATCCGTCGGAAGGATGCACGATGTTGTAGTCATGTCGATGTGATTTTGTCGATTTGTATTGAATGAGATGCGTAATAGCCTAAACAAATGCTTAAGCCGCGTCCGCACTGGACTTAAAATGGGTAAACTAACCGAGCAAATGGGTAAATTGACCATTTTAAGTCCAGTGCGGACAGCCAGAAAGTTTTCCTCCCAGGTAACTTACCCGACTCCAGTGGGTAGTTTAACCGACCAACTTCTGCCCGGTTAAATTGACCAAGTCAGTTTAACCGAGCCGAAAAGTCCAATCCGGACACGACGTCTCGGTAAACGACTCGGTAAAAAACCACATCCGGCGCCCCGCATTGCCAGAGGCCCTAAATACCACGTGACGTGCCATGGTCCCAATACAACAATGTTGTTTACTTTTCGAGCAGGGTCGACGTGTCGTAATTTTATGGTATTTACATCCGGTGAAAGGTCACCACCATAGCGCCCTCTTGCGTTTATACGCGCCAGTCGGTTAGTTTTACTGCGTCGTCTCGGTTAGTTTACCCGAGTCGAAAGTCCAAGTGCGGACGCCGGGAAGATTTACCCATTGGAATGTTACCCACGGGCTCGGTAAAAAATAAGTCCAGTGCGGACGCGGCTTTATACGAATCGAGTTGAGGTTTTCATGCGAGTTTCGGGTGAAAAGCCAAACAACCACTTGAAGTTCTCGAACGAAGTCCAATAACGTTTTCCTATCGAGATAGATTTGGCTACCTCAATATCGGAATGCCTTGTTTTAGGAAGGTGCATGCTGGAATCGAAATGTCAGGCCCACTGTCTATTTCAGACTAACATTTTGGTCATTTTATAGGTAGCAAGCTGTTTGCAGAATTTCGAATAAGGGCAACGAAATTTAGACTGGCCCGTGACTTGAATACGAGGCCACTGGTTTGGCGTATATATCAGCGCTCTTACAATCTGAGCTATCCAACCCTATGATAGGAGCCTTCCAACTAGTTTGCGTAAAACGCAGTGGCTGTTGTTACGGCAGTCGTCCGTGTGGTTCCCTGACTTCATAGTATTTATCAGGATGTTTAGCTCTTGAAACCAGACTCTGAGACAATAGACTGGTTCAACCAGCCTGCAATGCTGACGAAATACAATCAAGTCAGGGAACCACACGGACGACTGCCGTAACAACAGCCACTGATTAAGAAACGGGGGATGATGTCTTTCAACGGTCAATTTCACGCGCAATCGACGTTGGTTGACTTTCTAGAGAGGCCCAGTTGATGACCGCCAATCGCTCAGAAAATAATTCTCGGTTTCTCATCGACTTTTCTGGGTAATCGCTCCCCGCGTGCGGTAGACCCACTATACGGGCCAGCCCGCTGCGGAGTCGGCTCGCCCGCGGCCGGCGAATTCTCGCGCACCGGCCGCGTCCGAGCTGCTCCCGGCGAGTTCGCCGGCCGCGGCGGCTGCTGGCGACTGGCGGCGAGGGCCGACCTCCCAGGACCGCTCGGCATCGCTCCCCGGGCTCCCTGAGGGCAGAAATCAATCTGCCAGGACTCGACAATGATCGCTATCGATTATACAGGGTACACGGAATTACTTAGCCATCTCGAGCTCCCCTCCGGATATTGCTTGTTTAGTGACAATGCTGCAGGGCTTTTATGGTTCTCCCTTCTCTCCCTCTGTTCCTCCTCTTCTTCTTCTTCTTCTTCTCTCTCTCCATCTCTGAAAAAAGAGGAATCAATTTTAAGAAGAAGGTCGAATATGCCATTCTGCTATTATAATATCATATTTGCAGGCCGGTCACTCCGGGCATTGTTATTCAATTGTCTGTATCAGTCGTTGAAGACTTCCGACTTTGCAGATTGCCTTTCGCGCTGTAAAAGCGCATGGATTCCATGTGAGCGTGTGGATTCCATTACACGCAATATATTGACCCATAGCTTTAAAGGCCCAATACAACATTAGGAAGATCGGAAAACATCGATGTCCACAGATTTCCTTCTAATTTACACAGTATGTAGATGGTCATGATATAATCCTCATGTTGAAATATTACGGTCTGGGATGCTGTACTTCCCTAGAATTCTCCACTGAAACATCGAAAAAAAAAGTTTATTACTCGCAAGTCATAAACTATTTCTTACAATACAGAATGGTGCAAAAACCGAAACGTTTTTTTTTTGCCTTTTTCTACTTTCTCAGATCACCATTTGAGCTAAAACATTCGCAGGATTGCTTTTTGGGGATGTTTAATGGTTTATCACACAAACTGTGGCAATCTTTTGACCTTTACCAATGTTGTATTGGGCCTTTAATGCATCCGTACTTCGTAAGACTCATAACAGGCCGTCTTCAGAGACACACTTGGTAACGAATGGGCTCTTTTATGTAGGAGCCTACCTCTACTGGGACCTACTACCTCATACTTTACAAAGGCAAAGGTCATTGAGTGGCGAAATCGTTTAGAATTCGAGTACCAGATTTGAGCCCCCCCCTCAGAAAAAAAAAAAAAATGAACATTTTTTTCCCCAAAATCTGAGCGAGATTTTCGTTGAAAATCCAGTATCTGAAATGTTAGAGGGCCTGACGTTTCAATCCTATATTATAGCAGGACCTTTCTCAAATGCAAAATTCCTCGCCACCATGTCGGTAATACAGTGCAGAATAATTAAATACTGAAAGAGGCGAACACATGGGAGAGTGTTAATGTCCACAGATGTTGGATCGCGTCTAATCTGTTGTGTTTAGTATTTGAACAATCGATTTGCAGTAATTGTCATATGGGTGGGTCTGTTTTTATCAATTACACCCGGGTTGTCGGTGTCGTGGTACCGGTACCAGACCAAACATGCCCGCTGCCCATCCATGACCTCCCGAGGCGAACGAACACGTCTGGCGTGACCTTGCTCGCTCGACTGATCATTAATTTGTAGTATGCTAATATTATTTGATCTTGGGGTAGAGGTGGAGGTAAATCGGGTCGAGGTAAATCCTGGCTTCCCCCATATTTCCTGCACAAACATTGGCCTTTCTCGAGGCCGTGCTGAAGGCTACGGCAAGGGATGCATTTCCGACAGCCACCCTAAAAGCCACTGCGATTGTGTTTTTGGGGGGCATATAAGGCTTCAATTCACAAGTAATGTTTTCAGTTGATATTTTCGTCAAGAGTTTTGCCATACAGTCAACTTAGTGTACATTTTGACTGTCATACAGTCAAGTGTGCATTCGACTGTCATACAGTCAAGTGTACATTTTAGAATGTTAAGTGAAAGTCATTTCGCCCGCGTCGGCAATCCTTCTTTGGCATTAGCGGGGTTTCAGTCCGTCAATGGTTCGAGGAGCGTGAAGGGCGCCACACTTGCCCGGCTCCTCAGCCTCGTGATTCTCCTTGCTCACGGTTAACTTCTTCCTGTATCCTCTCTCTCTCTCTTTCCGGGAAGAGTATCGCCGTGACTACTGATGGAATTAGAGTCTGTGTGCACTCTATGCAAATGCTAAATACAATGACCCTCTTCCGTATGCAATTGAGGCAAGTATTGTTAAGCTATTTTATATCATGGCCAGTGTCATCGACTGTGTCGAATGACAAAAAGGTCTGCGATCCCTGTAAACTTTAATGGTTAGGCCTGTTCACTTTGGAATGGCAACGCCATGGTACACCTGCATAGATAGCTGGCAACTTACCAACGGGAAGGATTGCTCAATTGGTCGAGCACTGGTGCGTTCAAATGGAGTCTGAGGTTCACATCTAGGTACGGTCTTTGCTGGTTTAATGTATATAATTTCACCGAGAAGGCAAGACCCCACTTTTCATCCCCTGAACATTAGTTAGCTGAACCCATTGTTTCCTGAGCTTACGTTGACTCACGTTGGCCAAGCAGTCCTTGACGGCGCAACCCTGATAGTTCTCGTGTAGAGGATAGTGGCTACAGAAAAAGCTTGGGAAAACATATCATATTTTCTGATGAAATGCACGACTCCATCTGAAGCACAGATCAAATACCCGTGTGTTTACAACGTGTATGACCCCCGTTTCAACGCACGAAGTTCCCTTCCTCTCCCCTCTCGACCAGTCCAGCACGATCCCACCCCCTCCCCCTGAGAACGACCGGGCCATTCTGGCCGAAACGTCGACTTTTCAATCATCGACCGATTCTTTTTAGGAACCACATTTCTTCTTCCTCGTCATAACACATCTCTTCAGAAAAGAAACGGTCCACATGGTGTATTCGCCAACCTGTATACGCTAACGGTAAAGGCTCTCCCCCTTTTCCCCGATTGCCTTTTAGACGAGAAGCCTGGGTGGTTACTCCTCTCCAGAATCATTCTGTCCTGAGTAGAGAATCGCGTGTAGCTTCAATCTGATGAGCGACGGTCCCCTGGGATGCGTTGAGATGACCCCGCTTTCTATTCTATCAGACGAAGAGTGTGAGGAGAGAGAGAGGTGGAGAGAGAGGGAGAGGGGGAGAGAGATGGAGACGGAGGGAGAGAGAGAGATAGGGAGTGGGGGAGAGATGTAGTGGTGTAGAGAAATGTGAGAGAGACGGGGAGAGAGATGGAGATGGAGAGAGAGAGGGAGTGGGGGAGAGATGTAGTGGTGGGGGGAATGTGAGAGAGACGGGGAGACAGAAAGAGGTGGCGAGAGAGAGGAGGAGGAGAGGGGGAGATTTAGTGGTGGGGAGAAATAGAAAGACGGGGAGAGGGGGGAGAGGTGGAGAGAGAGAGGGAGAGGGGGTAGAGAATAGTGGTGGAGAGAAATAGAGAGACGGCATAGAGGGAGAGAGAGGTGGAGAGAGAGACGGAGAGGAGGAGATTTAGTGGTGGAGATAAATGGAGAGACGGGAGAGAGGGAGAGAGATAGAGGTGGAGAGAGAGGGGGGATAGAGGGGGAGAGATTTAGTGGTGGGGAGAAATAGAGAGACGGGAGAGAGGGAGAGAGATAAAGGTGGAGAGAGAGAGGGAGAGGGGGTAGAGAATAGTGGTGGAGAGAAATAGAGAGACGGGAGAGAGGAAAAGAGAGGTGGAGAGAGAGACGGAGAGGTGGAGATTTAGTGGTGGAGAGAAATAGAGAGACGGGAGAGAGGGAGAGAGATAAAGGTGGAGAGAGAGAGGGAGGGAAATGAAAAGTGCGGTGGGGAGAGACAGACAGGGAGAAAGAGACAAGGGAGGGGTAGGATTATCCTAACCTTTAAGTCCTTAGCAAGCTCCTTAGTAGTTTGCAGCTTGCGTCACGACGCCCTGACCTCTGACCCCTCGAGGGCCAGTCGTCTTGTAGTGGCCCATCCAGCGGCGGCTCGCCTCCGCGTCTCGCTCCCCGTGGAGGCGGGAAGAGGAGCGCCAAGGGAGGTCAGGAGAATGTCTCGCTGAGAGACCCACTCCATCCCAACTGCTTCATGTTCCTTTATATTCACTAGAAGATCGATGGTCGCTCGAGCCCACCGTACAATACTATAGCAGTAACGACTTGCATCAGCTGGACAGTGCAAGACTCCCCTGCACTAATATTGGAGAGGATGTTTCCGGAACGACCTTTCTATTAATCTACAGTCTCCTGACGACGGGCAGAGTACGCACTGTCCGAAACGTTGACTTACCGTCTCCCTTCACAGCCGCACTCTCGTCTCCGTAAGAGATGACTGTCGAGGTGTCAGCTGAAACGTCCCGCGTTGCGCTCCCACCATGCAAGTCTTATAGCTGTTACACCGGTATCTACCGAGAGAACTAACTCAATTTTACTTCTCTCAGTGAAAAAAACAATTAGTTTACCGCGAAATTTTGAATGATCGTTTCCATCAAGACTGCAAAGCAGTTATCTGATTGACTGAAGCAAGGGGGGTGGGGGCGATGAACTGAACACACTGCTGGTAAAAATGGCGTTGGCTCCTTTTCGGAAAACGAGCTCTTCCTTCTAGAGTTTGCCTTTCATTTATTCGCCCTCTCTCCGAATTCCCAGCGCAGTGTCAGTCGAGGCAGTTTGCAGGCTCAGTCCTCGGCCAATCTTCCATCGAGGGACATGGGCTATACAGCATCTCAATCGTCATACAATCTCTAGGGAGATGCCAATTCACTATCCGGACAAAAAGAAGAAGAAGAAAATCGGATGACGGTCAGGCCAAGCCGAGAGCAGGCTTTTAGGTGCCTATAGCCTCCACGATACATGATAACGTCAGTCTTGTTTCCCCTTGCTGACAGGGACGAGCGAACATCCACGAGCCATCATTCAATTTATGTATGGAAGTTAATCAAAACCTACGGAGCTCTTTTGGTATGGAAATCAAGCCAGTCAGATGCGCCCACACATTTGTTTTTTAATAGACCCAATAGTGTTCCCGGTTTGACCAAACTGTTGTATTACCATAACGGATTGTTAGTGGGTTTCTTGGAAGCTGAAAGGTAATGGGCCGATTTGTTTAGTTAACTGTATGATGGCCCATTTTTCTGTTGGTTTTCCGCTGGTGCCCCATTTCCAACCGGCAGATTTGGTTCCGGGCTTACATGAGTAGGGATTTGTTTTTGCCGAGCGCCAAACGTGCCTGGCATACAGGGGGCTATGTACCCTCAGTTCCTCTCTATAATTCCTCCTTGAAAGACTCACTGTGTATACGGTATGTCATACACCGAGCGCATTAACTACGGACTGGTATGGTGCCGTTCAATTTGCAGCGAGCTTTCAGGAAAAGTCATACTCCATCTCGGAAGAGATGACTTGGACGGTGCCAACGCGATAGTGTATACCGTAGACTCGGAGCTTTCAGTGTGCGGTGAAATACCAGACTCATGGTCACCCCGTCAGTAGCTATCATGGCAGGTCCACTCACTGGAATTGGCCATCCCCATCTGAGGACTCGCCACAACTGCCAGTTTCGATTAATGCTTTGTGATGCTGTGGTTTTACACTGTACCTATATATACATGTACGTTATGATACCATTCAGCGAGCGTGTCTTGCTGCCGTGGTCAGATGACAATTGACGTCATTTCTGGGATCGATCGCTGACGTGACACCATCGCTGTGTGTGCAGGGGATGACGTAATCCAAATGCGTCTCGTCGATTCTTGTCCAGGCTTCTTCGTTCCACCACCCTGCTCAATCTGCACCGGGCAGTATAAGATGCGAAAACACTCGCCTTTCAAGACTGGTCTTTTGAATATCCGCACACGATTCAATATTGTATCTTGAATGCGTCTCAAGTCATTCGGTCGAATCGATCAGGACTTGAAGGTGCGACCGCTAACCGATGAAGAAACGGTACTGGGTACATACTGCGACTGCTTACTGATTAAAGTGACCAAAATGCAATTCTCATAAATTGAGAGGGCAAAGGGAAAAACACACAAGGCAGTCAGTAGTCGAATCAGAGCTGGCCACTGTGCACACCATAATCATTAGCATTTATCGATTGCAACTTGGAATGTATCCACGGTACCGTATAGGAAGCATAGGCTATATAGGCAATTACATGTAGAGGATTCCATATTCGACTGGTCGTTGAGATGCACGTTTATCTTAAGCGGCTGCATCCTTTCTGATGCCCGCCGTTCAGCGGTGCAGTCTCTCCATCTGGTCACATCTAGTAGGCTTAGAGTTCATGAGCTCCGAATCCCTGTGTATGTAGATTCGTCCGGGAGTGGGCACGGGGCCTGATGAGGTGAATGGCTTGGTTATGATGAGATTCTGTCGTGACCAGGCCTCTGGCTCCGTGCGTATTATACGGGTCATATCATGGTCTCCGTCTCTTTACCGATGTGACAGATGGACAGCGATACATCCCCCCATGTCGATCGGGTGTCCGAAATGCCAACATAATGGCGCAGCAATGTAAAGGAGATAGGCCTAAATGCATGCATATATAGAGACAAAGAGAGAGGGAGATGGGGAGAGGGAGAGATAGAGGAGGGAGAGAGAGATATAGAAAGAGAGAGGATGGAGAGGGGGAGAGAGAGAGAGAGAGAGAGAGAGAGAGAGAGAGAGAGAGAGAGAGAGAGAGAGAGAGAGAGAGAGAGAGAGAGAGAGAGAGAGAGAGAGAGAGAGAGAGAGAGAGAGAAAGAAAGAGCGAGAGAGAGAGATAGAGAGGAGGGAAAGAAAGAGGGGGAGTAGGAGAAAAAGGATGGAGAGAGGGAGAGAGATGATGGGGAGAGAGAGGGGATGGAGAGAGAGGGAGAGAGGGGGCGAGGGGGAGACAGAGGGGGAGGGCGAGAGAGGGAAAGGAAGAGAAAAAATGTAATAATTAAGAGACAGACATACGGATAGTCATAGCGAGACAGAGACAGAGACAGTGAGAGACAAAGAGATAGAGTGAGGGAGGGAGCGATATAGAGAAAGAGACAGGGACAGATAGGCCTTTATAATAACAGAGAGAGACTAGACAGAGGAGAAGATGTAGAGCGATAGAGAGAGAGATGGAAGAAGGGAGCGAAGGACAGGAAATATAGATGGGAGGGGAGGGAGGGGAGATACAGAGAGAGACGGAGGGAGGGAGACGCAGAGAGACAGAGAGAGGAAAGACAGACATACAGACAGAGACAGAGAGAAGAAAGACAGACATACAGACAGAGACACAGAGAGGAAAGACAGACATACAGACAGAGATAGAGAGATATCTTCATTGCCACGCACACTTTCAATATGATGGACGAGTCGGAGTCGTCGGAAGTGATGCGTGTTATACAGTGTTCATCCTTGGGGCGTTTACCGGCGGTGCCTTTGTAACGGCCGCCGCGCCACGGAAGCCCGGCTCAGCACGTCCAAAGATAAAATACTTGGCTCGCAGAATGGGACAGAAAAGAGAGAGAGAGAGAAAATACCCGTCTCCATACGACCGCGGTGCGCCTGCAATCTTTCAGGCGTCACAAGCAGACAAGTGATTGCCACTTGTGCACTATTGCACATCATTATGAAATAAGAGTGTTGGATTTTTTTTTAAGAGGCTACATTTGTTTGTGTTGGTCGATAAGAGAGGAAAGGGGAAAAACCGCGACTGCGGGTGGGTAGCCTTAACGACAAATGGCCGCTGGGGGTTGCATTAGGCTGTGTTAAGCAGTCCCTTCCCTGCCTACCCCCCACATCTCCGCCCACACCTCCCCGTCGGGTGTTTTCAGAGCAAACGCACGCTGCGATATCCACACCCCACCCCTACAGCACGGCGGCGCGCGTTGCCTGCCGTCTGACCGCACGAGAGGAGCGAGAGACCGCCCACCCTGCCTTCCTCCCCCTCCTCCCTACCGATAAAGACGGCGAGGTAGTTGGCATTTGACTTCGCCACTTATACGGCAGCGGGGAAGCGTCCGGCCAGACACTGCGCATCATTATAATATCCACATGAATCGCAGCAACATCCCCTCTCCCCAACATCACCCACAGAAGCGCCAATGAAATGATCGTCCATTTCCCGTGCGTTAAAAAAATGCTTATTGCCGACGCACCTTCCATTAAAAGCCCATGTGTATACTAATCATTCTTGTACCTATATACGATCCTCCAACTTAACACCTCGTCTAAATGTTCGGGAACCGGCTGTTTCACCTCCAGTATTCGCTGAAGATGTGCACCATTTGAAAATGTGCAACATTTTTGGTTAAATTAAATGCTTTAAGATGGCGCCCCACCCCAGCCCGGCAAAGACAGTTGATTGTTTTTTGAAGGCCGCCATCCAAAACTGGGTAGCTCAGGTGGTAAGACCGCTGCTACTCCAAACCAGGGCTGGATTTCTCAAAGCCTTTCGATGCATCGTAACTCTATTTAAGATTGATAACCCATCGTAAGTTGTAATTGTTCGTTTGGTTTCTCTCCATCAGTCATTGTCTTGAAATGGATCGTAAGTTACGATGGGTTCGGTGAAATCGACTGCACATGTTTCAAGTCAAAGTCCCGGTCCAGTCAAATTTGTTTGGGCCATTTTTCAAATGGTTAAAAAGTTCCAAAAAAAGAATTGTAAATGAAAAACAGTTTCAACTCAATGAATGTGTGTCCGAGCGTAATAATGCACGCATGGTAAACACCATGCGATCAATACCTTGTATGCCCGATTGCCTGCTGACAGACACAAGCACCTCGTGCGGGAAGCGAACCAACGACTCTTCCTTGCGAGTGCAACCGTCATCGAATTCCATGCTCCTTGACGGGAAATCATACCATTACGTATCTACGATGCAAGGCGGTAACCGCTGCCACACAGTTTCGAATCCACCGCATGGACTTAACTTGACAGCGGGATTTTCAAGTGGTTAAGACGTCTGCTCTGGAGAGCAGGAGTTGTGGGCTTGAATCCTGCCCGTAGTTTCAGCAGACAGTCTCGAAAGGCAATGCTGAGCACGAAGTGATGTCTATAAGTGTAAGTCGAGTAATGAGGGCTAACCCTCATTGAATTCCATTCTCCTCGATGCAAAATCATACAGTTTTACCCATGTTGTTCAGAAATATCAACTGATCAGTTGATAGAAGAAAGAAAAAAACATTATCGGATCAAGATGGTCACAGTCAGTAAAGACCTCGCAATAGTTAAACAAAAAAACACTATACCAAGTGTATGGCAAACTATTTGCCCTTCATCCTTATACCTTTCGTTTCATGATGTTGCTCCGCCACTGCATATGTCCGAGGGAGGCTATCGCACTCAAAGTCAAACGCCACAAGCCTCTATCTGTATTCTTATCTGTAAACTTTCAAGTTGATGTAAGGGATGGAGCTGGCGCCAATGTCTAGAAAGAAAACGGGGGGCGTAGGGGATGGGGAGGTAGGCCTGCCAGTTTTCGTCTGTGTTGCGAGATAACGCACCATTCCTTCGTGTAAACATTTGCTGTATCAATAACCGAAAAGACCTTTGATGTCCTTTGATGATACCAGAAAACCCCCCCGTCCCTGTACGTATGAGAAGATTCCTACGCGTGCATTCTTGGTGCGAATGTTGTTGTTTTTTACGGTGCTTGGGACATTATGTACCGGTACCTTTACGGGTAACGGAGTGGTTGTACGATGGTACTATATCGGGCTCGACTGAAGCGAACACTTGCCTATCTCGTAAATCACTCGAGACAAGAGGGTTGCACTCAGATCCATCCACGCCACTTCATCTTTTCTGAGTCCAGTACATCGGTGAGGGGCCGGTCCCTGGTCACTTGTCCCATTTGTTATATGGTCTGATTGACTCTGGACGTAAATACAACATTTTGACCAGCTGTTGGGACGCTGGCTGTCACAGACACGTAGCCATCGAGTGCTCCGTGACTTTATCGGCATGTTGCTGGACAGTGTCTGGGGTATTCCGAAATTCCCTGCATGCTCGAAGTCTCATTCTTCGGCAGCCATCTCAGGGGGAGTGGTATAGAAGATTGTGGGAGGGGTAGAAAGACTTGTGCAGACATGCTGAAGTGAGACACGGGTCAGGATGACACTAAGGAGCTGGAATCCGATATACTGGACAGGCTAGTGTGGAGAAAGTACACCCATGAAGCCCGGGTTGGGGTTGGTTGGAAGCTCTTGAATCAGAAGTTATTGTAGTATAATTATGTTGCCATGCAGTAAGTATGGCTTTGTACTTGGTGAACATGCCGAGGCGCCACCAACATGCGACCTATTAATAATGACGCGAGCAAGCACATTGGATCTCCGAGTCGGGTCGTTCATGTCTGCTCTCAATAACGCTCCTCACTCGACGAAAGCGCCGAGCGTGGATCTGCACTTCCCGTGGTAACACCGATTCGTGCAAGTGCTATGCCAAGGTCCAGCAGTTGACCCATGCGGAATGCCGTTCAAAGAAACTGCCAGTTCTGATTCACATCAGCCATTCACAGAATGCGGCGAGTGTGAATGCGCACTTCCCGTGGTAACGCGCATTCGTGCAAGTGCTATACCAAGGTCCAGTAGTCAGCCTATGCGTGGAAGGCCTCTGAGTGGAGTCGCCCTTTCTGATGCAGATCAACCATTCAGCCTTTAAGCGAAGACAACTAGTCGGGTGCCTTGGGGACGACTCTGTATTTTCCGCTAGAAGGTAGAACCAATTGATTCGGGCGCCGGGAGTTCATGGAAACATGCGAGAAATGACGCTGACAAGATTAGTTTGATATTAGCAGTAAGGATCACATTCTTTTTTTTTTACATTGACGAAAGAGGTGACTGAATTGAACGCCTGCAAAGAATCGCATTCTTTAGTACACGGTGGCGAAAATGCACTATAGACCTCGTGGGATACATGTGACACGGTATGCGAAATAGAGTTTCCGTCAGTTGCCAGAGTTGGTCGCCTGCATCTTCGAAAGGCTTTTTTATTTTTTTATCTTTCTGCCTCTGGGAGAGGGGCCTGCTATAGGATCGAAACGTCAGGCCCATCCAAAAGTGTTGCAGATTATTCAATCAGGTTCAGAGCGATAAGCAAGCTCCGACCTCACCCCCTCCCTTTTTAAACAATCCCCATCCACCAGGGTCGGGGGTGACCGGGAGCCGAAAATTAAAATGCAAAGAGACCCCGGTATTCATATTTACCTTCTGGTACCGCCCGGGCAAGCCGGGGCAACTACTTAGCAGCATGTAAAGTCTCCGGGCGGTAATCGGATCCACCTTTCCCATCTTGTTTTGATAGGTTTGCCTATGGGTGGGTATAGATCTTTACCAGCCTCCCTCCCAACCAGCCTCCCTCCCTCCCTCTCCCTCCCTCTGCTCCGCATCCACTCTCTCTTAACGTACTCCATTAACCGAAGCCCGTGCGCATTAACGACGAGGCGGCTGTGCCGAGATAGTGGGGACGGGGGAGGGGAGGAGGCTAGGGGGGTTTCACCCGATGCTTGTTCCGTTTGGTTCCCTCTCTGCTCAGGGCAGCGGACTTCGTATTTTGATAGTCGTCTGCAAGACCTCAACGCCTATCAGCAAGTGACAATTTGGCGATGTGATTTCTATCTGAACACGTCGCAGGGAGCTATCTGACGGTCATGGGGACCCCAGCAATGCGTGTCGAATGGGGGTGGGGGTGGGGGAGCATTAAGTTGCAAATCAGTTTAACTATCGCAATGAACTATGATGATGACCAGCCTCCCCCTTTACCTAAAATACGGAAATAAACTCAGAGTGAATAAACATCCCGCCAGATAGTTGATAGCAGCTTGTCCGTGTGTCGCGTGCGCACATCTGTATTGTGGCACGTGGGACAGCGTGTGTAGACCGAAGCCTTGTAATTACTTAGTATGGATGGAGGAGGGAGAAGAGGGGGGAATTAATTAGTGGGATATACCGGGTCATTCTTCTCGGAGGATTCGCCTCATTAGGTCCGAGGATTGGCAAGCCGTAAATTCCAAATGACTCATTCCTAAACAGACCCGTCTCACTTCCTCCCCCTCTCTCCTCTCCTTCCTTTCTGTCTGTCCCTCATCCTATATCCTCTGTCTCTTTTCCCCTCTCTCTCTCTCTCTTTCCCTCGTTGTCTTTGTCTCTGTCTCTCCATCCACCTCTCCCGGGCTCTCTATCTCTACCTCCGTCGTTCTCTATATCCCTCTTATCTCTCTTTAGGTCCGCCCGTCTCTCTCTCCTCTCTCTCTTTCTCCCTCCCTACCTCTCTTTCTATCGCTTTATCTTCTCACTTTCTGTCTGTCTCTTCCACATCTGTCTCTTTATCCCTTATAATATCGCTGTATGTCTCTTGCTGTCCCTCTCCGCCTCTCTTTCGGTATCTCCACCTCTCGTTCTGTCTGACTCCCACCCTTTCTTTCTCCCTCCTCTTTCTTCCTCTCTCTCTCTCTCCAATTGTCTCTCCCTCCTCTCCTTTCTCCCTCTTTTTTTCTATTTCTGTCTCTGTCTCTCGTTGTCCCTCTCTCTCTCCCCTCTCTTTCGCTCTCTCCACCCTCTCTATCTCTCTCTTCTCGCTTTCTGTCTGTCTCTCCTGCCCTGTCCTTCTCCCTCTTCTGTCTTTCCCTCTCTTTCTCTCTCCAACTCACTCTCCCTCTCTCCTCTCTGTCGCTCTTCTCACTTTCTATCCGTCTCTCCCCATCTACTCTTTCTGTACCTATACCTTCCTCTCTGTCTCTGACTCTCTCCCCCCCTCTCTGACTCTCTCTCTCCCCCTCCCTCCACTCCACTCCACTCGCCCTCCCTCCCTCCCGCTCTCCCCCTCTGTAACCCATTCTCGACTGGCATTAATGTCATTCTCGTAGGCATCTGCTAATTCTTTTAGCGTCGAGTATGCACCGCACCACAATGTCCCGACAGGCAAACAGCACACGAGCAAAAGGACACATTGGTATGAGAAAACATTACGCATTATTTCCACGCGGTAATGTGTCACCACGGCACAATGTGACTAATAATCACCCGCTCTCTCATTCCCAGTAATGAAGTAATCTGTATTTTCAATCAAAGCAAGTGGCCGTTGTATTGGCGTCTCGAGTAAATATCCAATCACGCAACGACAGTTCACCTCATTAAAGTCATAGGAAGTTATACGGCCGCTCATTATTTCCTATACAAAGCCTTGTATGTAATTGGGCGATATAATTAATGCACGCAGTGCTGCATATCTGCGCACGCCTCAGTCGTAATATTATACAGGACTTCCTGGAAATCGATTTCAACGGATTGTCTTTTCAAGAATGCTGCCCTCCGTTCAAGTTGGATAGGCTGGTTGTTACTCCGTGTACAAAATGATTTCTTAGTGAGTTGCTCGGTTCTGACAAGAACCGAGCGAGTCAACGTTTCGGGAACTGTATGCTCTGTCCGGCACAGTAAAGGCATCGTGAAGGCATTGTGAAGGCATTGCGAAGGCATTATGAAGACATTGTGGTGATAGCATTGTGAAGGCATTGTGAAGGCACTGTAAAAGCATTGCGAAGGCATTATGAAGACATTGTGGTGATGGCATTGTGAAGGCATTGTGGTGATGGCATTGTGAAGGCATTGTGGTGATGGCATTATGAAGACATTGTGGTGATGGCATTGTGAAGGCATTGTGGTGATGGCATTGTGAAGGCATTGTGGTGATGGCATTATGAAGACATTGTGGTGATGGCATTGTGAAGGCATTGTGAAGGCACTGTTTTGATGGCATTATGAAGACATTGTGAAGGCATTGCAAAGGCATTGTGATGGCATTGTGAAGGCATTGCGAAGGCATTGTGAAGGCATTGTGAAGGCATTGTGAAGGCATTGTGATGGCATTGTGAAGGCATTGTGAAGGCACTGTGAAGGCATTACAAAGGCATTGTGAAGGCATTGTGGTGATGGCATTGTGAAGGCATTGTGGTGATGGCATTATGAAGACATTGTGGTGATGGCATTGTGAAGGCATTGTGAAGGCACTGTTTTGATGGCATTATGAAGACATTTTGAAGGCATTGCAAAGGCATTGCAAAGGCATTGTGATGGCATTGTGAAGGCATTGTGATGGCATTGTGAAGGCATTGTGAAGGTATTGCAAATAAGGCATTGTGAAGGCATTGCGAAGGCATTGTGAAGGCATTGCGAAGGCATTATGAAGACATTGTGGTGATGGCATTTTGAAGGCATTGTGGTGATGTCATTGTGAAGGCATTGTGGTGATGGCATTATGAAGACATTGTGGTGATGGCATTGTGAAGGCATTGTGAAGGCACTGTTTTGATGGCATTATGAAGACATTGTGAAGGCATTGTGAAGGCATTGTGAAGGCATTATGAAGGTACTGTGAAGGCATTGTGAAGGCATTGCGAAGGCATTGTGAAGGCATTGTGAAGGCATTGTGATGGCATTGTGAAGGCATTGTGAAGGCATTGTGAAGGCATTGCGAAGGCATTGTGAGAGCATTGTGAAGGCATTGTGAAGGCATCGTGATGGCATTGTGAAGGCATTGTGAAGGCATTGTGAAGGCACTGTGAAGGCATTGTGAAGGCATTGTGAAGGCATTGTGAAGGCATTGTGAAGGCATTGTGAAGGCATTGTGAAGGCATTGTGGAGGCATTGTGAAGGCATTGTGGAGGCATTGTGAAGGCATTGTGAAGGCATTGTGAAGGCATTATGAAGACATTGTGAAGGCATTGCAAAGGCACTGTGAAGGCATTGTGAAGGCATTGTGAAGGCATTGTGATGGCACTGTGAAGGCATTGTGAAGGCATTGCAAAGGCACTGTGAAGGCATTGTGAAGGCATTGTGATGGCATTGTGATGGCATTGTGAAGGCACTGTGAAGGCACTGTGAAGGCATTGCAAAGGCATTGTGAAGGCATTATGAAGGCACTGTGAAGGCATTGTGAAGGCATTGTGAAGACATTGTGATGGCATTGTGATGGCATTGTGATGGCATTGTGAAGGCATTGTGAAGGCATTGTGAAGGCATCGTGATGGCATTGTGAAGGCATTGTGAAGGCATTGTGAAGGCATTGTGATGGCATTGTGAAGGCATTGTGAATGCATTGTGAAGGCATTGCGAAAGCATTGTGAGAGCATTGTGAAGGCATTGTGAAGGCATCGTGATGGCATTGTGAAGGCATTGTGAAGGCATTGTGAAGGCATCGTGATGGCATTGTGGAGGCATTGCAAAGGCATTGTGAAGGCACTGTGAAGGCATTGTGAAGGCATTGTGAAGGCATTGTGAAGGCATCGTGATGGCATTGTGGAGGCATTGCAAAGGCATTGTGAAGGCACTGTGAAGGCATTGTGAAGGCATTGCGAAGGCATTGTGAAGGCATTGTGAAGGCATTGTGATGGCATTGTGAAGGCATTGTGAAGGCATTGTGAAGGCATTGCGAAGGCATTGTGAGAGCATTGTGAAGGCATTGTGAAGGCATCGTGATGGCATTGTGAAGGCATTGTGAAGGCATTGTGAAGGCATCGTGATGGCATTGTGGAGGCATTGCAAAGGCATTGTGAAGGCACTGTGAAGGCATTGTGAAGGCATTGTGAAGGCATTGTGAAGGCATTGTGAAGGCATTGTGAAGGCATTGTGAAGGCATTGCAAAGGCATTGTGAAGGCACTGTGAAGGCATTGTGAAGGCATTGTGAAGGCATTGTGAAGGCATTGTGAAGGCATTGTGAAGGCATTGTGGAGGCATTGCAAAGGCATTGTGAAGGCACTGTGAAGGCATTGTGAAGGCATTGTGAAGGCATTGTGAAGGCATTGTGAAGGCATTATGAAGACATTGTGAAGGCATTGCAAAGGCACTGTGAAGGCATTGTGAAGGCATTGTGAAGGCATTGTGAAGGCATCGTGATGGCATTGTGATGGGATTGCAAAGGCATTGTGAAGGCATTGCAAAGGCATTGTGAAGGCATTGCAAAGGCATTGTGATGGCATTGTGAAGGCATCGTGATGGCATTGTGAAGGGATTGCAAAGGCATTGTGAAGGTATTGTTAAGGCATTGCAAAGGCATTGTGAAGGCATTGTGAAGGCATTGTGAAGGCATTACAAAGGCATTGTGAAGGCATTGTGGTGATGGCATTGTGAAGGCATTGTGGTGATGGCATTATGAAGACATTGTGGTGATGGCATTGTGAAGGCATTGTGAAGGCACTGTTTTGATGGCATTATGAAGACATTGTGAAGGCATTGCAAAGGCATTGTGATGGCATTGTGAAGGCATTGTGATGGCATTGTGAAGGCATTGTGAAGGTATTGCAAATAAGGCATTGTGAAGGCATTGCGAAGGCATTGTGAAGGCATTGCGAAGGCATTATGAAGACATTGTGGTGATGGCATTTTGAAGGCATTGTGGTGATGGCATTGTGAAGGCATTGTGGTGATGGCATTATGAAGACATTGTGGTGATGGCATTGTGAAGGCATTGTGAAGGCACTGTTTTGATGGCATTATGAAGACATTGTGAAGGCATTGCGAAGGCCTTGTGATGGCATTGTGAAGGCATTGCGAAGGCATTGTGAAGGCATTGTGAAGGCATTGTGAAGGCATTGTGAAGGCATTGTGATGGCATTGTGAAGGCATTGTGAAGGCACTGTGAAGGCATTATGAAGGCACTGTGAAGGCATTGTGAAGGCATTGTGATGGCATTGTGATGGCATTGTGAAGGCATTGTGAAGGCATTGTGAAGGCATTGCGAAGGCATTGTGAGAGCATTGTGAAGGCATTGTGAAGGCATCGTGATGGCATTGTGAAGGCATTGTGAAGGCATTGTGAAGGCACTGTGAAGGCATTGTGAAGGCATTGTGAAGGCATTGTGAAGGCATTGTGAAGGCATTGTGAAGGCATTGTGAAGGCATTGTGGAGGCATTGTGAAGGCATTGTGGAGGCATTGTGAAGGCATTGTGAAGGCATTGTGAAGGCATTATGAAGACATTGTGAAGGCATTGCAAAGGCACTGTGAAGGCATTGCGAAGGCATTGTGAAGGCATTGTGAAGGCATTGTGAAGGCATTGTGATGGCATTGTGAAGGCATTGTGAAGGCACTGTGAAGGCATTACAAAGGCATTGTGAAGGCATTGTGGTGATGGCATTGTGAAGGCATTGTGGTGATGGCATTATGAAGACATTGTGGTGATGGCATTGTGAAGGCATTGTGAAGGCACTGTTTTGATGGCATTATGAAGACATTGTGAAGGCATTGCAAAGGCATTGTGATGGCATTGTGAAGGCATTGTGATGGCATTGTGAAGGCATTGTGAAGGTATTGCAAATAAGGCATTGTGAAGGCATTGCGAAGGCATTGTGAAGGCATTGCGAAGGCATTATGAAGACATTGTGGTGATGGCATTTTGAAGGCATTGTGGTGATGGCATTGTGAAGGCATTGTGGTGATGGCATTATGAAGACATTGTGGTGATGGCATTGTGAAGGCATTGTGAAGGCACTGTTTTGATGGCATTATGAAGACATTGTGAAGGCATTGCGAAGGCCTTGTGATGGCATTGTGAAGGCATTGCGAAGGCATTGTGAAGGCATTGTGAAGGCATTGTGAAGGCATTGTGATGGCATTGTGAAGGCATTGTGAAGGCATTGTGAAGGCATTGCGAAGGCATTGTGAGAGCATTGTTAAGGCATTGTGAAGGCATCGTGATGGCATTGTGAAGGCATTGTGAAGGCATTGTGAAGGCATCGTGATGGCATTGTGGAGGCATTGCAAAGGCATTGTGAAGGCACTGTGAAGGCATTGTGAAGGCATTGCGAAGGCATTGTGAAGGCATTGTGAAGGCATTGTGATGGCATTGTGAAGGCATTGTGAAGGCATTGTGAAGGCATTGCGAAGGCATTGTGAGAGCATTGTGAAGGCATTGTGAAGGCATTGTGAAGGCATTGTGAAGGCATTGTGAAGGCATTGCAAAGGCATTGTGAAGGCACTGTGAAGGCATTGTGAAGGCATTGTGAAGGCATTGTGAAGGCATTGTGAAGGCATTGTGAAGGCATTGTGGAGGCATTGCAAAGGCATTGTGAAGGCACTGTGAAGGCATTGTGAAGGCATTGTGAAGGCATTGTGAAGGCATTGTGAAGGCACTGTGAAGGCACTGTGAAGGCATTGTGAAGGCATTGTGAAGGCATTGTGAAGGCATTGTGAAGGCATTGTGAAGGCACTGTGAAGGCATTGTGAAGGCATTGTGAAGGCATTGTGAAGGCATTGTGAAGGCATTATGAAGACATTGTGAAGGCATTGCAAAGGCACTGTGAAGGCATTGTGAAGGCATTGTGAAGGCATTGTGAAGGCATCGTGATGGCATTGTGAAGGGATTGCAAAGGCATTGTGAAGGCATTGCAAAGGTATTGTGAAGGCATTGCAAAGGCATTGTGATGGCATTGTGAAGGCATCGTGATGGCATTGTGAAGGGATTGCAAAGGCATTGTGAAGGTATTGTGAAGGCATTGCAAAGGCATTGTGAAGGCATTGTGAAGGCATTGTGGTGATGGCATTGTGAAGGCATTGTGAAGGCATTGTGAAGGCACTGTGAATGCATTGTGAAGGCATTGTGAAGGCATTGTGAAGGCATTGCGAAGGCATTGTGAAGGGATTGTGAAGGCATTGTGATGGCATTGTGAAGGCATTGTGAAGGCATTTTGAAGGCATTGCGAAGGCATCGTGATGGCATTGTGAAGGGATTGCAAAGGCATTGTGAAGGCATTGCAAAGGTATTGTGAAGGCATTGCAAAGGCATTGTGATGGCATTGTGAAGGCATCGTGATGGCATTGTGAAGGGATTGCAAAGGCATTGTGAAGGTATTGTGAAGGCATTGCAAAGGCATTGTGAAGGCATTGTGAAGGCATTGTGGTGATGGCATTGTGAAGGCATTGTGAAGGCATTGTGAAGGCACTGTGAATGCATTGTGAAGGCATTGTGAAGGCATTGTGAAGGCATTGCGAAGGCATTGTGAAGGGATTGTGAAGGCATTGTGATGGCATTGTGAAGGCATTGTGAAGGCATTTTGAAGGCATAGCGAAGGCATTGTGAGAGCATTGTGAAGGCATTGTGAAGGCATCGTGGAGGTATTGCGAAGGCATTGTGAGAGCACGTTCAACTCAAGCAGTCAGAAATCGGGTCGTGTGGGTCATTTCGGGGTCGAATCGTGACGTCACAGCTCCCCTACCCCTCCGCTTCGATACCGGGTTGTATCAAGGGAGCGAGTTTTAATTCCACGAGAAATATGGAGGGAACTAAAAAACAAATATCCCCACCCCTTCCCACAGAAGTCCTGCAACTTAGTCTGGTATCCCTTGGGCTCTCCTCCTCCTCCTTGTGGGCGTGACGATAATCATTCCATTGGGGTGGCTTCTTATATTTTATTTCTCCTACTGACCCGCAGAGGTTCAGTTCCACTCGTAATGGAGCGTCGGATGCCAATTTGCATACATTCCTCCCTCCTCCTCCTCCTCCACCCACTCCGCTATCGTTCGTGTAGAACCTTATAATGCCGAGCCAATCCTGAAGCGCAAACTGATTATGTTTCGAAACAATTACCGCCCGGTCGCATGGCACTCGGCCGGCCGCGGGGAGTGGTTCACTCGAGGACGGGTCGTGGGGAGCTTCTCTACAATGCCTCCGCCTCCTCCTCCTCCTCCCTCCTCCCTCATCCCCCACCCTTCCCCTCTCTCTCTCTGTCTCTCTCTGTCTCTCTCCCTCTCTATGTCTCTCTCCCTCTCTCTGTCTCTCACTCTCTCTCTGTCTCTCTCTGTCTCTCCCCTCTCTCTCTCTGTCTCTCTTTCTCTCTCCATCTCTCTCTGTCTGTTTATCTCTCTCTCCCCATATCTCTCGGGAGAGATCGCGAATTTTCCTCCTTTAACTCGATTCCATTAAAGCGACGCAAGATTGGAATCCGGATTCGCTTCTTGGTTGTTTTCCCCCGCAATTTGAAACAATGTTTAAGGGAATCTTCAGCTAATATTTGCAACGACTTTCATGAAGATATATACTGGCATATATACAGGATATATACAATCGAAGCTCAGCAATTGAATCGTGTCAGGCAGAATCGATCACAAAAACTCTAACAGGTCAGCTATACAATCACATTAATATTTGGGCAAATTATTGGGAGACTTCTGCATGTCTTCAACCACCAAGTCGCACAAATTGTACTTGGTATAGGTACAGGTCTTTTTTATAGGCAATGACTCCATTGTTATCTTAGGCCGTACGCTGTGTGAGTTATAGGCGTCACTTCGAAGAAACTAAAGGTTAATCACTGGGTAACGTGGTAGTTTGATACCCAGAATGAGAGGTCCTCAAGTGTTGATTCTGCCAGAACCTTTCTGGCTCAGTTTAGATCGAAGCGTAATAGAGCCCTCTAAATGTACAAGACTTTGCGTGGTGGTCATTTTAGCCCGTAGGCATTTCGCAACGTATCTCTATCACTTTAAGGTGCAAATTAAAATAATTGCGAGATGCATGTCTTAACAGCCTCCTGCACAATTCTGAGTGTGCCTGGTCGGAATCCTATCTCAAGACCTATCTATGGAGTTCTGATTACTCTCCCAGTCATTCTCCTACACTTGTACCTCATACTGAGACGCGAATGTCTTCGATGTAACCACACAATACTGCCAACATCTGGCAACTGTTTCTCTTGCGCACGGAATGGAGAGTCGAATATACCGGCTACGAGTTGCGTGCGCCATTAGATTGTACGCACTCGTACTTGTCAAGGTTTGGTAGAATTTTGTCAATAATTTTAGCAAAGCGCATGATTGACTAAATACACACATATTGTGAAAAGATAAACTCCCCCTTATGTAATTAGATGCGTGGCCACGAAAAATGGATGATTTATGATTTTATTTCTTCCCAATTGCATTCCGATCTGGCCCGGGCTGAGGCGTTAACGGCTTTTTAATCATTGATCTCGGCTTGAATGCCTTCTCGCTGTCGAATGCCTGGCTGACCGATTTAATTCCGTCAGGATCTCTCTCATTCCCTCCACCTCTCCCTCTTCCCTCTTCCAACCCCTCCCACCCCATCTCCCACCCCTCCCACCCCCATCCCCCACCCCGCATCAGAGGCCATCTGTGGTGTCCCTCAACGTTCTTGACGCCCCAAGAACGCCCGGCCTGCGCCGCTGAGACCCCGCTTAGTCTCATCAGCTAAAAGTCAGCCTTTTACTTCTCCTATATGATAATTCGCTAATCAACATTAATGAGAGCACAGACGGTCTCCCGGGGGGACGTCATTGTGGAATGTATCGATTGTCCACATGGCGCGGTTTGTTTCTTCTGTTGTGTCTTCTTTCCTCTCTTTTTTGTTGGGGGGGGGGGAGGGGATGGGTGCAAGACAGGTCTTTGAAGTCCCGCGTATGGTCTGATGAGAGCCCGTGGATCGGGATCGGATCTGATCGCAGCGGCGTCAGATTGGCGTGTGAGACCTAAAAAGGGGATCGGATCGGGACTCCGAAGAGCGTTGGGACTCGGGGGCACATTTTGGGGGTTGTAATCAGGAGAAGACGGGACGAGCCCAGCACCTATACATGATTGGAGTTGAGCTCTCTCTCCCTCAAAAGGCAGGTTGCATCTTTTCTCTCTTGGTCTTTAGCGAAGATTCCGTGAGACACCGAGGCACGCCTTGCTGAAGCATACCGGTAGGCGTTCATATCCTCCAATAGGATGATGTAACTAGTAATTACACTGTACAAATCTTACCCATTCCATGCACGTGCAGGCGCTTGTCAGCTGGTACTTCCTGCACTTGATGTGAAAACATGAAAATATATTGACACTGGAAATGCATGAGGTGTTACAAATTATTTTTTACAGCGAAGCACCTCAGGTGCCTGAGGTATGATATAGTACCTGAGGTGCATTTGCTTTCACCTGAAGCACCTGCACGCAAACACTGATGTGCACCTACTGCACCTCAAGTGTTGAGGTAACGAAATATTATCACCTGAGCCTATGTTAGATATTTGACGCATACTACACGCAAACACTGATGTGCACCTACTGCACCTTAAGTGTTGAGGTAACGAAATATTAACACCTGAGCCTATGTTAGATATTTGACGCATACTAGCTTATGTGCTGGTAGAGTGCTTGTTGAGTGCCTCATGTGTAAGTACTCTCACCTGATGTACCTGTATAAACACGTCAGCTTGTACTTGCCTGATAGTCATACTTTGAGGGGCTATTTTGATGAGGTTCCATTGGCAAATGGCCAGTTTTGTCCTGTAAATGAATGCTATAATGCACGTGAGTTTCCAATACAGTCAAATTCAGTGCTGATGAGATATGATAGCATTATTCGTATTCCCGTAAACCAGTGTGTCTCAATCTGCCTTTCAGAGAGGTCATATTAGGATCAAAAGGCTATACCTAGCCCTCTACATTGTTGAGATTTGCTTTTCGATAATTTTATATCAGTATCGGGTTTACAGCAGGCTCGTATAATAGGATCATTCCGCACAAACATCATTCGACAGGACTGACATTGAAACCCTCACGGACCTTTTTACAAATACAAAACGTATCTGCCTTCAGGCGTTCAGCCTTCGGGAAAGCCCTTGGTATAATAGACTCTTCATAATTTGTATACTTGTGGGTCGTTGTAGCAGGAAAAAACAGTCACGGAGGTCAGTGGAAGTCTTTGAGGTTTTTGTTCTTCGCGTTGAGCACTGAGAAAGACGTAATGATGAGACCCCGGCCTCTGGTATGATTGTATAATGTCGTGCGGTGTTCGTTCCAGCTCTTCAACAGATAGCCAGATTCGCCCGTCTCCCCCTCTCCCCCAGCAGAGCTGAATAATTGATGGACCTAATACGATTGACCGCACCAAGAATCCTCCATCTTTCCAGGGTCCGTGTACCGTGATTAGTTTCCGCGTTCGGCGTGTGAATACCAAATCAAAAGCCTTTCCGGCCGATCCATTACCGTCTCTGTATATTGTGTACCGCTTCTCAGCAGGTTTTTAGATCTGGTAATCACTTCGCCCTCTCTCCTTTTGATGCTACCTAGCATCATTATTTTGCTTCCTTCCCCTTGGTCCTTCCCCCTGGTCCTTCCCCCTCTCTAGTCGTCCCCATCATCGATGATACAATCGGAGGAGCCGCGGCTCGCTCCTCCGTTGTCTGCACCTAAATTTCCCTCTAAAGGACGTCATAGTCATTAGTGCTGGAGTAGAATCAAGATAGCGGCGGGCACCGCGTTGCGTCGTATATAGCTAGGATTGGCCGGCATGTTGATCAAGGTCGGTGAAAATATCAGCAGGTAGCATTACATTGTATTGGGAAATAAAGTCTCTACTGTTAGACGAAGGTGGTCAAAATCAACCACATTTTCCCCACATGCTGATGTATCCGGATCTAATGTTTGGCAGATGTTTTGCCTAACACTTTGAGTTCAATGTTCTTTCGTGTTTCGATGTGTTCAATTCAAGGAACACCGATGAAACGTTTTGTCCTCTCTTCTCATAAGATTATGTGGGTATTATGACTGATGGGAACAGGAATCGGGCCGACAGTAAGTACATGTATGTGGGTTTCACCCATGTTTGAGGCCGTGTGGGTGGGGGGGGGGACCCATGCAGTGTCCCGTGTGTCTTTGAATGGCACTCCAGCGGTGCACGCGATGGGGGAAGTGTGATGAGTTTGTGACAAGTCTTACCTCCTGTTCCCGTCAAACGCGCCGGCCCGCCCCATGTATTTTACCTGCTCTCTGGTACGGACGTTGCCGCAGTTCAATTCCAATCTAATTCACTTTAGCTTGAATTTCCACATTGCCATAAGGGCGCTTACACGACCAGTCAGACACTTGAGAGTACGAATGAAGAAAAATGGGGATAATCGATAAAAGTGAGCAGTAATGGAACATTATCGCAACGAAGAAGATATTGAGGACTGAATACAGGCATTTTTTACGAGGCATATTCAAAAGACTAGTTCTTGGAAAGAAATGCCTCTGACATAATATCAAGACGCCCGTGGAAGATCGGAACTGCATGATTCCCTCGAACCATTTACCACGGCCACGTGAATAAGAAGAAAGTTATACCAAGCAAGGAGTATAAACATTGTACGTAAATCACAACCCAATCGCCGTAATTCAATGAGGGTTTGTCACTCCAGTACAAACTGTAAACACATTAGGCCAAAAGTGTGGGTTGAAATCGTGAGCCTATTAACATGGTCTATTTCAACCGGAAACAAATTGGCATTTATGACCTATTTGGAGCAATACAATCCGACAATTGGGCCTCTTTTTCCAGGAAATATTGCTGCATCTCAAAAAGATAGTGCCTTGCGATTCCATCTTAGCCGATTCCTCTTTGAAAAAGACCTTGCTATAGGCACCAAACGCCAGACATTTTCAAGATGAGCATTTTGGTAATTTAAAGCCCCTACACAACATTGGTCGAGGTCAAAGAATAGCATCCATACGTTGTCTGATCCTACATATGCATGAAATAGCACACCTGTGAATTTTTTCTGCTCAATCCGCTAACCGAGTCTCGCGAAAATGCAGCATTCAACGCCATACTGTTCCGAATAATAGTTTAGATCTTGGTGAGACGTAAACTATTTCTTTCACTCATTTCAGTTTCATGTAAATATGTGAACATTTCTGTTTTTCGATCTTACCAATTTTGTTTAGGGGCTTTAAGTTAGCAGCAGTTGCAACTTGTTCGTGCTACTACGAAATAAAATCACTAAAATGCAAATCCGATGAATGGAGGTGGGTGTAAACGTTTCGATCATTGCGTGATCTTTCTACCTTAGAGAAGGGTGCAGCTAGGATCGAAACGTCAGCCCGTCCTAATTTATGAGATAGGCCTACTCGAAAACAATATGTTGGTTTATTGCCGCGGCCCTTGCTCACATCGAGCATGCACACCCGCGATCTGAATATGGAGATGACATTGAGAGATAGTCCCTGATATCGGGTCGCCAGTGGAAGGGAATCTTTGCAGCTGCGTTTCCCCGAGCGGATATCCCAGCAACCGGGCCAGGGGGACGGGTCGGAGGGGGTGGGGGAGAGAAGGTTTTGACCGGCGGCTATTTGGCCAGCCTTACTGCAGTCATCTGGACACCTTTAGGATGTCCGGTGGCATGAGGGCAAATTTGACACTCACAAAAAAGCGGTGCAAAAGGCCGAGGAATGCACATTGGGATGGACAGCGTCTCTCATTGGGTCGCCGTGCTGTGCCAGGTGCTGTGTGCTGCTGGAGTATCAGTTGCAAGAAGGTTTATCGATCAATTTCAACACCAATTATGGACATCTGAATATATATGAAGCAGTGTCAGATCCAACCCATTTGCAATTACGGATACTCGCTTGCCAAACCTCGTTCCCATCGTTGCGTCTCAACGTTTTGACCACTTCGCGCCCGGATCTCCGAATTTAGAGTGCCCGTCGTGTTGCTTTATATTATGTACTGAGCCCTCCGAATCCGGACTCCACAATTGTACAGGTTTTAAACAAAATGTCTTTTAAGCCTTCCCACAAAAATTATGTCGCTTGAAAAATGCCAGACAGACGTCCGATTGTGTCATGTTTGAAAATTGTGGTACATTGTTTAAATACCAAACCATCGTCTGACGGCCATGGTCACTGAAAATTGATCCGCTGTGAAGTGCCTATATCAGTAGAAAATGGAAGGTTAAGTCTGATGATTTATTTTCGCGTGGGTGACATTATTAAACGCTGTATTGGGGTAGTTCTTCTCAGTAGTCTGTCGAAGATGTTACGTTACGCCGTGCATGGTTCGCCCTTTTGCCAGCGCTTTGCTACCGACTGTCCGTGAACAACTTCTAAAGCCATCGCATGTGTGGTTTGGGAAACGAGCATAACTTACTATAAAGTACAAGGGCATCGCTCAATGACGTGTGTACATAATGCAGCTAGGTATAACCAGCCACTATCTCTGTCTTGCTTCGATGAATTTACGATGAAAACGAGAACAGTTTAAATGCACAATTCTGCCACTTCTATTGCTGTTAATACTACCGTAGTATACACACTACCGCAGTACATTAATTTTGTTGACCCATGGAGGGAAAAAACCGCATAAAGCGTGTGTGCCGGTCCTCGGTGTCAACACGCTCCTCGGAGTCAACATGCTCCCTAGTCATCCAATACTTTGGTCAGGTAGTACCCGTGCCGCACAGCGAGCGCGCTTGGTCCGCACTGTCCGACAATAATGTTTAGGCAGCTAGGGAAGCATGTTGACGTTAAAGAGCGTCTTGAAACCGAGGAGCTGCACAAGCGTGTCTATATTCCATAGTAGGTAGTCGCTACGACTGAGATCGTGTAACATCAGATCAGCCATCAGATCGAAAGGTGCTCTCGTATATGAGACTTGGGACGCTGCTTGAAGTATTAGCTCCAAAATCATGACAGTGCAGTGTTTGCCAGGCGCAGTGTATTTCAAACTTATTTGATGTTTGCGTGATAATGGATCAGTGGGTTTTATGCTTGCCTATATTAGTCGATGCTGACAACCAGCGAGACAAAGATGTGCAGGTATGTAATTAACCTTCACCCGCAAACAGAGAGCGCTTGGGGAAAGTCGTTCGACCAACACCAACTCCATTTCCTATTTGGGATTTCATCAACTAATACATTTACAATCGATATTTTGACCACAGATGGTCAAAGTGTTCGTTAAATAATGCCCAACGGTTTTTTTTCCCACAGTGATTTTGTATTATTATTATTATCTTATTCAGAAATGAATCAACTAAGTGACGATATAATATACGGAAAAACAACAGTATCCTCCTGATTAATTCTGGAACAACCCACGAAAGTCATTAGGCTTATTTCCATTGGGGCCCTACACGTATACAGAAATTTACCAAAATACTGATAAAAAAACACACGACAAAAGACTTTAAGAACTGATAAACTATCGAGTGGAAGGTCTGTTTCCTGACGGTGGGCAGAGTTTACACTACACGAAACATTGACTTATATACCGGCTATTTTCAGAGCCACACTCCTCCCAGACTCATGGCCGCGACACCAACGACTGTAAAATGTCACAGGTCCGCCCTGTCCACTCGCTGAACCCGATCATCCTGCACTTGTTGACTATCTCACCGACTGTCAGTGTTGAATGTGTTTTGGGATGTGGTCGACAGACGACATGATAGGACTAATAATATACCAGTTGGCTCTCTGGTAATTCGTCCACCGACGGGAGCTACACCATTTGAATTAAAGAAGACTTTCATCCGTTCCTCTTTTTTTGGTATATTGCAAGTCTTCCTTCACCTCTTCCTCCTACAAGAATGTCGCGACAGAAAGGTGCTCCTTCCCTCTCCTTGATTCCATTGAGTCGATTTCACCGCGGCCTCTTTCCATTGCGGCGGTTTGCACCCAAACGCCTCTCGTGTCTTCTTCAAGAGAGCCCGCCTTCCCCCCGCCATGTTTGCCTTTCACGGGGACTATTAGTTGCGGTCCCTTTCCCGTCTGGTTTGCGAGCGGCGAGTTCACCTCCTCAATTTTTCGACAACTCCCCCGGGGGCTGGTGGGGGATGGGGGCACGGGAGGGGGGAGGATTGGTTGCCTGCTCGAACAACGATGAAGCGAGGTCCCGGGAACTCAGCCCGTGTGTACGGGTATAGGGACGGCGTTTAAAGAGCGGATACTCGAGGGAGCCATTTGGGTGGGCACGCTGCACTTAGTTTTTATTAGTGCACTTTATGCTGAGTGGAATTGAAGGAGCTCGGAGACGGGGAAAAGGCTGCGATGGGGTACCATCTGCTCTACTGTGCCCTGCCCTGCCATGCCTTGCTCTGCCCTGCCCTGCCCTGCCCTGCCATGCCATGCCCTGCCCTGCCCTGCCCTGCCCTGCCCTGCCATGCCCTGCTCTGCCCTGCCCTGCCCTGCCCTGCCATGCCCTGCCCTGCCCTGCCATGCCCTGCCCTGCCCTGCCCTGCTCTGCCCTGCCCTGCCCTGCCCTGCCCTGCCCTGCCCTGCCCTGCCATGCCCTGCCCTGCCCTGCCCTGCCCTGCCATGCCCTGCCCTGCCCTGCCCTGCCCTGCCCTGCCATGCCCTGCTCTGCCCTGCCCTGCCCTGCCCTGCCATGCCCTGCCCTGCCCTGCCCTGCCATGCCCTGCCCTGCCCTGCCCTGCTCTGCCCTGCCCTGCCCTGCCCTGCCCTGCCCTGCCCTGCCATGCCCTGCCCTGCCCTGCCCTGCCCTGCCCTGCCCTGCCCTGCCCTGCCCTGCCCTGCCCTGCCCTGCCCTGCCCTGCCCTGCCCTGCCCTGCCCTGCCAAGCCCTGCCAAGCCCTGCCCTGCCCTGCCCTGCCCTGCCCTGCCATGCCCTGTCCTGCCCTGTTCTGCTCTGCATCATCGACAGGCCTTGCTATTTTGTGCAGATTCGGTTGTGCTTAATTTTGTGTGCACACAACACAATAAATACCGTAAAATTTTGGTTGAAAGCCTGGATTTTGGCCCGTTTCTCGTTCAAGAAGGCTGGCAGAACTGGGCCCAAACCAAAGCCCCCCCCTTTTCGTTAGGCCGATCACACGGTAGACTGTGAGGGAGAGAGAGGGTCACTTGCCCATGACAATTGTACATGCACACTCAAGCAGATCGTCCTTATGATTAAGCGGTCCTTCCTGTGATTGTCTGCATGGTTTCCGATGGCGCCTATTACCCGAAAGAAAGGAGAGGAAGGGGGTGGGGTTGAAAGACATCTGTATCTAACCTGAAACCACTACTAGATGGATTTACTCAGGAAATAAGAGGCTTTCCAAAACCCGCGGCCCAAATTTCATTGAGCTTTTCAAGCATGAAAAATAGAAAATCTGGTAGGCGTGATAAAACCCTTTATGTAGGTCTAGATTCCTTTCTGGGTAATGCATTCAGATTAAGAAAACAGACTGATCTCCCTTGGATCCCAGCTTACACCAACCTACTAAAGCAATATTCATAAAATTTAGTGGGCCTGACGTTTCGATCCTAGCAGGACCTTTCTCAAAGGTCTCTGCCTTTGAGAAAGGTCCTGCTAGGATCGAAACGTCAGGCCCACTAAATTTTAAGATTTACATTTTGGTAATTTTAGTCAGTAAGCAGTTTGCAACATTTTTTTATATCACCTTAAATCAATATTCAGTTATAATTTCAAAATACTAGTATTCGAAACATTGAAATAAAATATCCAATCATTAAATAGGGCCTAAGGAAGTATGGCTGGATATTTGTTCGATTAGGTGAGCAGCTTGAATGGTATATCAAAGGCAAACAAATAAAAGAAAAACTAACTTGGGAACTAAATGGGAACTTAAAAAAATGGCACAGAAAACTTTGGCTGGACCGAAACGTGAACCCGAGATCTCTGATTTTTGCATACCAACGTCCTCATCATCTGAGCTATCCAGCCCTTAGATGGTGGCCTTCCCAATTGACAAAGTCATACAAACATGTTGAGTGAGGTCATTTTAGATGTCGTGGTAGGCTGTTTCAAGCCTTGGCACCCGTGAAGCTAAATGTGACGACCCATATTTCACGGTGACGTACACCGCGATACAGACCAAGCATCAATGTCATTGAAGCTGATTAAACACGAAAGCCCACAAGCTGTGAATTGTTTATCACTTGCCTATAATTTACCAACTTAATCAAACGTGAGTGTACCCGGGGTTAGCAACCTCCGTGTGGTGAGGCGAGGTATAGGAATCCAAGCGAAATTGGGTGCTTTTAGGTGTATTAAATTTGCACTATAGTTTGAAAAATGAGGCGCTTAAATTTAACACCACACGGCAACATAATCCCTTCAGTGAGGGTTTGCCCTACTCGACGTAATAAGCTCAGTGAGCAAACGGTGCTTAAATACGCCGAGTAGGCCTATGGAAAACCCTTACGGGACTACATTCTCCTGGATGCAACAAAACTCATAGTCTATTCATTATAAACATGTCATAATTCAGACGAAACGATGCTTTTCATGTTTTGCCGAATGTCGCTGCCTAAAGCACACTGTACGGCACTTTGACCCAGATTGCGCCGATCGACATATGGAAGGAAACTGCAGTGACCTTATTCTGGGGGTATTAGTGTCCAAATTATTATTCCCGGAGGTTTTTTTTTCTGTCTAATCCACCTCTTTGGCTGTTCGACCTCTCAGCTTTTTGGCAATGCAGGTCATGGCGTTCGCGTTCAAAGACGATCATCACAGAGTTGCTGTCCAAATGTCTATTTTTTTTTATTCTCATGAGCAGAGTGCTTGAACAGAATGGTATGCCAGAGAGCGGAGGTGGGGGTCAGACCTGTCGTGTCGTGTTGATGTGAAGACACTTAGTTCACCGTTTCATCAGTATAATGGAGACCCGCTAGATAGCGATTAAGATGCGCTTTTTAGGCCGTCCGTCCGCTGTGCGGCCACTCTGTCGGTCTATGGTCTTTATTTTTCTCATTGTATAGCACCGTTCCTTTTAGTGCATGTGTGTGCTAGATTTTGTTGTCTTACACTATGCTGTTTCATGAGTGGGCCTGACTTGGATGTACATGCAGGGTGTTCAATCCAAGCGGGACCTTTCTCATAAACGTAGTGCCAAGGACGCATACTGATATATAGGTTGGGTGTATAGTGAAGCTACTCGTTACATGAAGGAGATAGGAGTGTGTGGGTAGATGGGTGCGTGGTTGGATGGATGCATGGAGGTATGGGATGGATGTGTGGATTGACGGATTGGGTGGACTTCGATGTATCATTGTTAAATATCAATTCATACTTCATTCAGACTCAGCACGGAATAGAAAACAAAGTACACATTTGTTACAGTGATGAATTTAAGGCACCGTCTTATCTTAATTTTTTTGGAGTCTACTGATTAAATTACATTGAATATGCGTACGTGGAGTTCTTTGGAGGCCTCCGTAGTCCTCCTCCTCCTCATGTCACAATTAGCCTCCGTACTTTTCTCCTGGATAATTTGGATCATGCAAAAAATAGTTACGACAGTGCGTGAATGAATCCCCTTTAATGTCCGATTAGGGATGGATGAAAAGATGAAATGAATGGACAAAGTAAAGAGAGAATGCATGAATACCTCGGCTCATCAGATGTCGATTTCCCCACATTCCCTGTGCAATCAATCGCAATGGCCATGCGATCGATCGCAGCTACTCAATGGGGGTATCGTGGGCCGGGTAACATTCGATCTCCGAGGCTGCGTGAAACCCAGTCACCGCGCACCCTTTGGCAATGGGCGTGATCGTCCGTAACCCTGCCGGCCGCCAACCCATGCCCAGCTAGACGCGCAAGAAGACGTGTCTGCTTCTCGTATATCCCCCTTCGATCTGTCTGCATCCTGGCCACTCTGCTTCCGAGAAATGGTCGTGCTGGGATCGAAACGTCTGGCCCTCCCAAATACCGAGATTTGCTCCTTTCGTTCGAGTCAGTCAGGAGTTTCATATCTACTTAAAGTCATACGGCAGTTTGTAGTTGATTACGTCTGGCTGGCGCCCCCACCCCGGCAACGACTATACCGTAGCTGACTATATAAATTGGGGTAGCACAGATGGTATGAGCGCCGGTACGCAAAACCAGCCTTATGGGCTTCAAGTCCCGGTCCAGTCAAAGTTGTCTTTGCCTTAAAAAAAAAATTAATTCAGTGCCATTGTATTTTCCGATTTGTATCATTTTGATCATTCAAGTCAATTAGCACCCTTATACAACGAATTAAATTTCACTCATCACATGTATATTTTGAGTGGCTTGTGAGCTCCGAAAAAAATGTAATGTATTTATGGGCGCAGCGTCTGGCATTGCGTATAGCGATTTCTCGCTTGCACGCGGTCGGATTTATCTCCCAGCTTGCATACATTGACCTAGTTTATCCCTGGTTTGTCAGAGGGGTCTTTTTATGAGAAAACATCATGATTGACAATAATTAGAAGAGTCGTTTAATTGAATCGAATTTGCCTCGTTCCTTTAAAGATAAAAAATTACAACCCCCCCCAAAAAAAAAACAAACACCCGATCATCTCTGTTGCAGTTATGAAGGTTATTGATACAAACTGCCGTCTCTCTTACCGTTTACGAATGATTTCCTTCCCTGACCATCTTCCGCCCCTCCGCAATTTTCCTTCTGGCCGCTAGGCAATCAGCCCAGGAACTCTAAACGACCTATCGAGAGAAAACATTAAGATATACCGGGCATGCGATTAACGGGGAGGCCGAGAGAGCGCCGTGTTCTTCGGCCGAGGGAGAGCGAAGGGGAAGTGGGACGTGGGAAAGGGAATTCGCAGTTGCTCCACATAATAATCTGTTTATACACAATGATTGGGATAGCGGAGTCAAGTCGGTTGAACTTAGCAGTGGCCCAGTGGCCAGTTGAAGGCCATCCCCAATGGCAGACTAGTATGCGACTCGAACATGGGCTCGAGTCAAGGCACTCGGCACTCGGCACTCGGCACTCGGCACTCGGCACTCGGCACTCGGCACTCGGCACTCGGCACTCGGCACTCGGCACTCGGCACTCGGCACTCGGCACTCGGCACTCGGCACTCGGCACTCGGCACTCGGCACTCGGCACTCGGCACTCGGCACTCGGCACTCGGCACTCGGCACTCGGCACTCGGCACTCGGCACTCGGCACTCGGCACTCGGCACTCGGCACTCGGCACTCGGCACTCGGCACTCGGCACTCGGCACTCGGCACTCGGCACTCGGCACTCGGTACTCGGCACTCGGCACTCGGCACTCGGCACTCGGCACTCGGCACTCGGCACTCGGCACTCGGCACTCGGCACTCGGCACTCGGCACTCGGCACTCGGCACTCGGCACTCGGCACTCGGCACTCGGCACTCGGCACTCGGCACTCGGCACTCGGCACTCGGCACTCGGCACTCGGCACTCGGCACTCGGCACTCGGCACTCGGCACTCGGACCTACTGACTCGAGCTTGGACGAAGTCGACACGTGTGACTCGCGACTCGATTGGAATACCACCAAATAGTTGATATTTGCAACAGTGGCGCATGCTAAGATTGACTGCAATCGTTGTAGCCATCTGCTTGTGCACTCCGGGTACTCGTCTTGGAGTATTGAGATTTTCTCTCAGCGATTTCTTGAGTGCTTTTTAGTTGAGATACTGTGCTAGTAGGCATATTTCCAGAAAATGCAATTCAAGGAAAAGAAATGTGTTTCCGGTACAAAAACCCACATGATTAAGGTTACTCGTGACTCGAGAAATGTGACTCTCACTTGGAGTCGTACTCGATATTCTGTGCCTCGAACACAAGTGTGCCCGATAGTATCCTGACTCCCGCCAGTGGGGAGGGGGAGAAACAGGTCCCTCTCAACCCCACTGCAATAAGGTACAGCGAGCTGACAGTGGAGACCCGAAGTACGACGCCACATGCAAAGAAGTTGATCTTGAGCGTCTTTGCCTCAGTTCGTTGAGGTGTGCACAAAGAAGCGATGGTTTACCATCTGTCAACAAATCAGAAATGACCCGACCCCATTTGCGCGCTAGTTAAAAACACGTCCGTCAAGAAAAAAATCTGATCAAATCTGATCGTCCGGCTAAGCATTTGGAAAAATAGTTGAGGTCGAATCTCTCCAGAGAATTTGACCCGTCGTCCCTGTATCTTAACTGTATCGGGGGTGGGGGTATTAATGCAAAACTGTAAATATGCCGGTCTAGGCTTCAAACTGTCAGAAATCATCCATGGAAGATGTAGAGGGTGATCTCTCATACCTGGGACTGCTTCTGGTTATTCTCGAGTGCGGTCTCGGAGCTTAGAGGCGGTGCCGTGCCTGGTTTAATCCACGGGGCTTTAGGAGCTAGGGGCCGGGCAGTCAGATCCGTCCGGCCCCGCTGGCTATAGCCGCAGCGGTGGGTCAAAGGCTTCGGAGTCCGTCAGCTCCCACGCCAAATGGGTGTAAAGATTTACCGCAAATGGAGCAGCGCAAAGAACTAAGACTGATAAAAGGTTGACCTTTGGGGACATTCCTGTCCGGGCTGCCCGAGACCTTAACCTCCCGTCCCCTCTTGGATGTGCGGGACGCCATGCCTACTATACTCGCCGTCAACACCGGAGTTCTTTCCAGATGAGTTCTATTGAAACCGTGTGTTGGCGCTCTTCTCACTGTCTCTCCCATGTCTTGATGGACTGCATCTTGCGTATAGTCCATCACGGCAGGACCTTTCTCAAACTCCTCTCCTATAAGAAAGGGCCTGCTGGAGTTGAAACTTCATGCCCCATGCGTTGAAGCAATTTCCATTTTTGGTCATTTGATGGATTTAGTTGTTGCCAACATGTTTATGATTAGGGTATTGTTCTAAGATATGGAACAAAATGACCATCAGTCGATTTCACCAAACCCATCCTAACTCACGATCAATCGCAAGACGATGAGCGATACACAGAAACCATATGGTGTATACAAACTTACAATGGGCTCTCCATTGTAAGTTGAGTTACGATGCACCGGAAGGCTTTGTGAAATCCTCTCCAGGAATACAAAACACGCCCAACGCATCACTTGGCAGTGGTTCCCCCTTCACCTCCCAGTGAGGCAATTACGGGTATTTGTGAGGGTCGGGAATGGGACGTGATTTGGCAAACCGATCTGGAGGCGTCGTGTTTGGGACCTCGTACGGTACCGCAATCACGACCGGCCCAGTCTGATCGGCGCTCAGCTCCCGTCCTCGCGAGGAGGTTAGAACTCTCTCACGGGAGCGTCGCCAGTGGCCGTCGCCGCCGTCCCCTCCCGCCCACGACGATGTGACTCGCCTACGCAATGCTCCCCCGTTCCTTTCGACTCGACTTTTGCAACTGCCATGTAAATCGCCTCTGCCCCTCCTCCTATCATCCTCCAGCCCTTAAATGCCGGCGTTGGTAACGTCAGGGGAAGCCCGTTCTTTTTTGTTTTATCTTTTTCAAGAGGGATGAGGCATCTGCAGAGGGCAGACAGGATCGAGGCAGGCCCATGCTTGATAGCCAAGAGCTTGATAAGACTAAAGGTTGACTGCGACGCCGTGCAAGTCATGTCTCTAGGGGATGGAGTGTGGGTGCGAGTAGAGCCAGTGGATCTACTCGCACCCACACTCCTTCCCCTAAAGAGCTGTCTTAACACTGTAACCCCCGCAAAGTTGCCTTATAATGGAAAGCCCTGCACGCGCCACGTACATCTCTCGGGCCGATGATGGCGATCGTTGGGAAGTTTCTCTGACCTCGTTGAGGGCGCTGTTTGAACCAATGGCGCCAGAAGGGCTGCGTGAATGTTCCGACGTGACAGACAGTCAATACAAACCCTCTAAAACAAGTCGCTTCGGCTAATTAGTCCTCGGAAGTGTAATAGCTGTACTCGCACTGCGACAACACGCCCGGTAGTTCGTTACGGTACGTGCTAGCTCATTCGATATGAAGTCGTGCCAAGTCTCCCGGGGCACCGTAACTTTGACGTCATTTCGATCCGGAAGTTGTGTGTTAAGCACTCGGGTGCATCACCACCCGAGGCGCATGCTGCATTATGCATTAACTCGTAGTCGTATAGGTCCATTTGGTGCGCACTTACAGTGTGCTCGATCCATATCCTTGTATCTATACGAAATTCCCTCTGGCGTTCTTTTCCTCAAAGAGGGCTCGTTTGTTTATACCCGTTAGCCATCGTTTAACTTTCACGGCTTTTTTATCCTGTGGAGAAGTTTCAAATAATTCGTCGGTCGCACAGCCATAGGCCTATGACCTATCTCAGTTTTTGGGAGAAATACCTATAATTTCACTAATTTTGGAGGAAACTATTTCGGTTCTTCGAACGAGGGGGATACTTCATGCTAATTAGCCCGTTTAGTCGTATGAACAAGTGAGACAAGCCCGAAAATTTCAGAAAGGGCCTACTGGATATTTCTGTGTGGGTAAAAGAAATAAACTACCACTCCTAAATGTTCGGGCAAAATCCAATACCGGTATGTGATCTTGGTGCACCGATGATCGTTTGAATCGTCAGGAGGCATCGGAAAACATCCAAGCAGGTATTGCACACAATAATCAATACCAATGTGCCGTGCTGGATACGATTTGTCCCGCATGCAGTAGTTCGTCACATTATAACCACAACACAAGAAAATATAGATTTAAAAAGGTAGTATTGATATAGCGCTTTGTTGGGTGTTTTCCAAGCGGTGAGTGGACTGGAGAAAATGAGGCATCAAGACCGGGTGAAGATGTGTGCTTTTGAGCTTCGCATATGTGCGTTTGAAGACTGAGATCCAGAAAGTAGTGCGTGTAATGCCCCGTTGCTGCATGAGTTGCTCTTCTGGTGCAATACGAACATTTTCAATTTCCCCCGTGCTAATTCATTATCAGTTTGCAGACGGCGGATTGTGTATCGGTTGGACGTTTGTTTGTCCTCGGCCCCTTCCCCAGACCCCACTCCCCGCCCTACTGATTGGCATGAGCCCTTGCCCGCTATATAGCAGATTTTGTCAGGGGCCTCGTTCACGCCCTTCCCAGTCTCCATTGTGCACGTAAAATCCCCTCTTCTTTCATCGGAGGATAATCCGATATCCTACGCTATACCTCAATGGAACTGAACCGAAGATCTGCTCAGCTGAGTAGTATTAAAGTTGAGCCCTTATATAACTTGTAAACAAATTGAGTTGTGCAACAAGTTGTATACTGAGCAGTCGTAGGCCTATAGCCCTATACCCAAACAAAACCTGGATCTGGTTTTTGTCAGAAATGCTGCGAATTTGTGATCGATTTTGCGCAACTCAATTCCCGAAATAGGGCTTTCAGTTGATATTCTGACCAAAATTTGTCAAAATATTGGTAAAATATTGCCCCAAGATGTTCTACTGTATATGCTCAGAACCACATAGACCGGAGCGACGATGTAACGCTGTATACGGCGAGCTAGGGCAAGGGTTTGGGAGAGTATGTCCGTGGAGGGGAGTGGATGAGGTTGGGGGAGTGGATGGGGGGGGGATTCGGAGATTCAATACTGGGGTTAAACCTTAACTCTTTCTTCTTCTTTTTAAAAATCATGTTATACCTATATGATACATCTAGCCTATTTCTTCAACTAACTCACCGGGTCACAAGGCTCGGTTTTAACTGACATGCCGATGTGTCAACTGGCCTGCAGGCATTTTTGAACATTTTGCTTCTGATTCTGATTCCTAAAGAGATTGTCCTCCTAAATCGTCCACAAATCGCCACACCGCACGAACCATAGCTATTCCCTATACCCTACCCGAAACCCTATGCAACAACCGTGTTTGATTGACGTATAGTGTTAGGGACCACGTCACCCTCAGCCGAAGGAAATTTAGTGTGCGGGTAATCGATGCTTTAAGTCTTGTCATTTTAGTGCTGTTCCCATAAGAGCTAGTGCTGTACATGTGGAGACTGTCCTTTTTTAATCCAGCTGGACAGCTGGTGTAGTTTGGGACGACCTTCCACTGACCCCAACTCAGTTTCGGTTGTCATGTATCCATGCGGGGAACCGATTCAATAAGAGCTACTTTGGTGTGGAAATCTACTAAGCAGGACAAACCTTTATTCATTATAAACAGGAGTTAGCCAATCATACATTCTTGCCATGTTCGTTGCTTTTGACCTATCGTCGACATTTGTTACCCAAGAGAAGCATCAGATGCAAGCATACAGCTCTACCTCCAGACAGTCCCATACTTCAAGACTCAAGCAATTCTGCGTCCAAGTAACTCTATGAACTTCACGAAAGGTCTGCCTAGCTACTTGACGTGTAATCAAACTGTTCTGTGCGCGGTAGCCCCGCTGGAAGAAAGCAGGAGTGATGGGTTCGAATCCCGCCCGAGCTGCTTTTTTTCTTCAGCAGGAAACCGAGCAGAGCACTAAGTATACAGTGTTGACTTACACGTTGAGTAGGACAAACCTTTCTTGAAGTCCATTCTCCTCAACGCAAAATCATATCATATCTATAAACTCTATGCAATATTGCCCCTCAGTATGCAACGGGTTGGTCTCCCCCGTTCGTGGGACGACCTCGGCGTATCGGTCCAGTGCGGGGCGATATCAGGAAACCAAACAATATAAAAACGTCCAAGAATGTTAGAGCAGCGCAGCGCACACATTTTTGCATTCCTCAACGTGCACCTATAGTCCACACGCGGCGCGTCGAGAAGCGGGCAGAACGCAGCGCTGCAACAGACACACAGAGAGACAGATGATGAGCCCGTCTATTTCGGTCCCCGGTATACAGTCGCGTGACAGGGCGGTCACGTGGGGCGCGACGTCACGGCGGGACACCCGCTCGGCCGGCTCCGGAGCGCTGCCACGTACGGCGGCAGTCGACAGTCCGAGCCGGTCCAACAGTTCGCGTCGCTCAGTCGCTCCTCCGTGGACGGTCTACCGAGTCTACGCCAAGCTCTGGGAATAATTTAGTCCAACCAAAAACCAAACAAACTTGCAACGACGAATCGCAAATTGTGACGTGCCACGAATGCAGTCGACTGGTTTTTTTCAATGCCCTTTCCTCTCTTTTTTTGTTTTGTCGTCTATCAGATTGTGCTCCAAGTGCGACTGTCGTCTACGGTGAAGAAGGTGAGGACTAGTTAGAGGCACACCGCCCCGCCAGTGTTTTTGGGGCTGGGTGCGCGTGTGACCATCAACGCCCGCCCGCCCGAACGCAGCCGGCCCTCCGTCCCGTGGAAGACCCGAGCCCACCAGCCGGCTTCGATCCGCCGAAGCCAAGCGTCCCTTCCCCCCGATAGTGCGGCTCGGCAACTTTGCAACGAGAGAAAGAGAGAGGCCCGTGTATAGTCCCGCGCGAGACGAATTCTGGCCTCTACCCGTCCGGGGAGATTGATTTCATTCCTCGGTGTTTACTGGGTAAAACAACCCAACTCGACAAGTTCTCCGGCTCAGTTTACAGCGTACATACACCGCAACTCCTGGAATCTTTCGGTGTTTTTGTGTGTGTGTGTTCTTTGAAACGCAAGTCTTCAACGGCCCGACTGGATCTTGCCGTAACCGACGACTCGAACGGATTAAGCGAGGACGACAATCGATAGGCACTCCCCATAACAGCGGAGTGTTCCACGCACTCCCCGGCGTCAACAAATCCCGACGCCAGTAACACAGCAGGAACAGACATCGGCTGCCGCCCGTCACCAGACCCAGCAACGAGCATGGAAAGGATTTGCAGGAGTCGGGATGTGCACCTCAGACATGTGCTCCTCGTGCTGTTGGCCGTCTGCCTGCACGGCACGCTGGCCGGGCTCCCAACGGAAATACGAATCGGTAAGTGACAAGAGACAATCAATTATTCACCTCCTCACCCTGGTGTATCTTGTCTGGCTGGTTTTCCTGGTTGTTGTTGTTGTTGTTGTTGTTGTTGTTGTTGTTGTTGTTGTTGTTGTTGTTGTTGTTGTTGTTGTTGTTGTTGTTGTTGTTGTTGTTGTTGTTGTTGTTGTTGTTGTTGTTGTTGTTGTTGTTGTTGTTGTTGTTGTTGTTGTTGTTGTTGTTGTTGTTGTTGTTGTTGTTGTTGTTGTTGTTGTTGTTGTTGTTGTTGTTGTTGTTGTTGTTGTTGTTGTTGTTGTTGTAACCGTTGTGAATTACGCTTTGGCTGTCCGCACCGTGGACAGTTAGAGATGTTGGGCGATGCCTGCCATCGTCCAGCCAACGTTACCGGCTCTTTTTCCAGACCCACGCTCCTTCTCGAAAGAGAATCCGCTATATACATGGTGTCACCGCAAGCCTTCCACTTAGTTTTTTTTCCACCATGCAAACCTTCCAAGTCTTATCCAGCCGATGCTGGTCAGGAAATCACCCGGTATCGCTATCGGGAACTCAAAGCCCATTTCCCCCGCACCTTGTTCGTCAAACATCAAACACAAACATTCCCGCTCATCCCTTGACTTGATTTAACTTGACTTGACTGAATTCTAATCTGAAAATTTAGTGGGCCTGACGTTTCGATCCTAGCAGGACCTTTCTCAAAGGCAGAGAAAGGTCCTGCTAGGATCAAAACGTCAGGCCCACTAAATTTTAAGATTTACATTTTGGTAATTTTAGTCAGTAAGCAGTTTGCAACATTTTTGTATATCACCTAACTTTAATATAAATCAATCTATGCAAGGTTGATACAAATGTGTTTTTTTTAAATAAAATTATATACATGCATCAAGGTACTGGTATATAATTTATAGTCAAAGAGGTTGATATTGAGGGGCCCCGTATAAAAAACATGGCTTGTCTATAGTACATGCTCCCTGAAAAGATAGATAAAGATTAAAGGTTTACTAGGTTAACTTACACGCGGAAACAAACATGAAAGTTGGGCTAACGATTTTACCCAACTTTTTTTTGTTTTGTTCCCGAGGGCTTTTACGGTAATGAATTGTTAGCGTAGCTTTGTATCCCAAAGGAACTGTCATTTTGGACGTAATAGTTTGCGGTACTAGCATCGTGTATCGTGCGGATTCAGCATTTTGGAAACGAATGTTTTGCGTCCTTCGCACTGAGAATTTAAAGTAATTTTCGGGAAAATGCTACCTTTTAGACGATTCCAAAAAGATCTTCAATCGCCGCTGCTTCAAATACATATAAACAAGCAAGCAAGCAAAACAAACAACAATTTTCGCAAACAGAGCGAAAACACGACCAAAAACTACCGAAAAAATCAAGGATTACCTTGAAAATTTACGACCGACATACCAATCTAGCCGTGGTTGCTTGCAGTTTGTAATAGTTTAATGGGTCTATGGCCAAGCCATTTCGGAACTTTAGAATATATTGCGGTGATATCATAGCGGTCAACGAAACACCCTCGATATTTGGGTTTCGCTCGTTAATTGAAATAAAGCACAGCTTCCAAACTTCATCTGGTGAAACCAGAGGTAGTGACCGATGAACGATTTGGACAAGTATCTCTCTCTCTATATTCACCATCCCGTTTCCCTTCACTGCGTGTTTGTAAGGAAGGAACACAAACATACTAATTCCTCGCATAGTAATTGGAAGCTATCTGCGGCGGATTCATCAGGGCCAGGCGTATTCATGGGCAGGATTAATGCTTTGTTTTAATGGATTACTGGAGCTTCATTAGCATGGCAGATGCCATGCCACTCATGGTGATGGGGCGCGTGCCGTACACTGGGCCGAACTCTTTTCGCCGTAATTCCCCGCGGAGTCGAGCAGTCGCTCCGAGACGCGGCGGGTTTTCGCTAAATCATTTCCGCGGTGTATTTCCGCTGACTAGAATCGAAAACCGAGAAGAAGACAAAGAAGAAGAAGATGAGTTGACTTTTCGGCAAGGCCGCTACCAAAGCACCGGATAGGTCAGATGGTAATAGCGCTAGCACGCAAAACAAAGATGTCTCGGGTACAAGTCACTTTCCAGTCAACGTTTTCTTTGCCATTTTCGCAAAGTTTAAACAATTTTACCTTTAGAGAAAAAGTCTCGCTTAGATTGCATCGTCAGTCCATCTTCAATATTCAGAATCGAAGTATGGTTACGCAATCATCATTAAGATGGTATCCTGAAACGTCGGGTATGTTCCGACGGACTCAACCTATATAGCGGTCATGTTCTTTCTCTCTCTCTCTAAAAAAAATGAGAGTGCGCCTGGAGTTTCTATATAGTCGATGTTCTCGTTCCAGCCCAGTCAAATTTCTTTTGGCTACACAATTGTTACAAATTGCCTGCTGACTAAAGTGACCAAAATGCAAACCTAGAATTTGTTTTGAGGATTTGTCGTAGGACCTTCCTCTGTAAAGCAAGTAATACTAGCAGGACCTTTGTCAACGACTTTGTCTGCCTCTCTCTGGAATGGTCATACTCGGGTGGCAACGTCATATACCATCTTCTTCGTTTACCTCGCAATTATATCTTCTGGCAAAATGTCCGGCTTGACGCGGGAAGGTTTTAGAACAATACGAAAGAGAAATGGAAGTCATACCTGGTCAAAAGGAATTATCATCGATTTCTCCTGTGCCGTTAGGAGTGGAGGTTGTCCAGGATTGGCGTTCGGTTGCACACGGCCAAACTCAGTTGGGACTTGCCGTCTACCCTTTTGAAAGCAGCGACAATCCGAGTCGGTTTTTTTGTTTTTGTGCGACAACAAACGGAAGACGACAGAATGCGGTCACTAACGTGATTCCTATACTCGTTATGAAAATGCCACGTGCAACTCATCTATAATCCCCTCTGCATCTGCTCGCTTCGGGAACGAGCAAGGTAACTACTGTATGCGATGGGCTTTTTTTTTATTAAACGCCAGTTCCGTTCATTGGATCGCTTCTTCATGTACTGAGCCCTAATGCCGTCCCGCGCTATGTAATACGCGGCTGGGGCTTATAGGTACGCACAGCGGTAGCCGCTGTCCCCTTCCCCCCGTAGATTCGTGCTGGAGTCGAGAGCCGTACGGCCACTAGCCGGGTGAGTTTAGGATATGTAGGTTGCCATGGCCCTGGGGTCGTCTTCATTTAGGTTTCATTTTTCTCGTGGACTCGGATGCGCCGCAAATCCGACGGGTTTTCGGGTGTCACGAAACGGGTGATCTCCTTCTGAAAAAAAAAAAAAGGTTGGCCCCGGGCCGAGTTAACGCGAAACACGCCCGATACAATGCAGCGGCAATTTGTTGGTACGGTACAAATTGCCGACACGGGTATAATGTCAGCGGTGGAAGACACTTACCAAGGAATCCCATCTGGGCGGACCCGTCATGAACCACTTGCCTATCATCGTTCTGAACCGGACGGCAAGCATTCAGAGTGAGATCAGCGTGAACGGGTATATCCAAGTTTCTTGTTCTTCCCCCTCCCGCTCAACGCTCTCGGCTTGGGGCACCGCGACTAGCCTTTGAATCGGACGCGGCCGGACGTGGCGCGGCAGCTGATTGGACTGTGCGAGTTTCGCAGTGGAAAGGTCACCGTACACGTACTTCCTGGCACCTCCGCGCCACCTGGTATGGGAGATTAACGTGTGCCCAATTTTGAATTCATTTTTCGATAAAGTGGGGGGCGCCTGTCCCACCAAAACGCCCAGATTTGTGGAATCAGTAAAGGTGCGCACTAAAAATACAAATGGCAAAAAGAGAATCACAAAAGAAATTCAATACGTCAGAGAAAACGAATAAATCTAACCTGACTTCAACTTCCGGTTGTAAGTAGATTATTGCGATTTGTTTTGCTATCTTAGACCGAAGTGCGCCCTCGGTCTCGCACATTGGATGAGTGTGCTGTCAATATGCCGACTGGGATCCCCACTCTCCTAAATATGAACTGTAATCTACACTATACCATTTCCGTTACCTATTTTATTGACTCCCATCGTATATGAGAAGACGCTGATTTCCGAAACACAAATTACCAATGCCCGTCAATATAACAGCACATATTCAATCCTAAATGCATTTTATTTCATGAATTTTATTTAGGTTGAGTCGAAACTATTTCCTTTGTCGTTTTGTTCACCCTTTCGAGGAGCGTATGCTCTTGTCCGTCTTCAGACAGAACTCAGAACTTGCCCGTCTCCAGATAGAACTCAGGCCCGCACCTCCCAGACCTTTCTAGGCCGAACCCAAATGTGACTTTAAGAACGATTGAGAAGGACGAGGGATGAACAAACAGAGCCCCCCCACACAAAAAAATAAAAAAAAAAAAAACCCAACAAAAACGAGATATGATCGTTCGACACCTGGTGTTGGTCCTCTCTAATTGGGGACGAGGTTGCGTTGCCTCCCGGGAAGGCAGGCCCTCGTGTCTTACTTCATTCAGATCGAATCCCCAAGAAGGTGATGACGAAGAACCGGGGGGAGCGACGGGCAGATATACCACTGCTCTTAAGACCGCCATCCGGTAGGATAGCATAGCATAGCATAGCATAGGATACCCCAACTCTATAATCTTACACCCTCACTGGCTAATATTGATGAGATAGACATCTTCGTCTTCTTTTCTCCAAAAACTATAAACTGTATAGGAGTCAAATTAACTCAAGATGGAAACGATAGAGCTCGCCCCAACCCCCCAACCCCCGAAAAAAAACTTCCCCACAATGGGATTCGCCGAGTTTGGAAACGCATCGATTCGCTCATGGGCTAAGGACACATCCAAGACACCATCGCCAGATGGGCGATCATGTCGCACGCGCTATACAATGCAGCGTCCCGGCGGTTGTTGACTCGCAACTTAATGAATGTGTCGCTGGGAAGAGTGCTGTGTGTACATGTATGTGTGTGAGTGTATTATGTGTGCTCTTCAATTGCAGTGTGGAAGACGTACACGAGAGTGCCCACTTCTAATGTCGACCCGTGGGACAGATTTGAGGATGTGCTCGCGTCAGCATCGTGTGTTGTGACGTGACTTGCACACTCGTGAGGAGAGGGGAATGGGAGAGGAGGGAGACAAACAGAGAGACAGCTCAAGACGAAGGGGTCTAACGGATTCTATACTGCCCCGCCGTGGTTTTACACTGACACTCGCCCGAGCGCCCGGCGAGCAAGTATCGATCGGCAGCTGTCAAATCTTCAAACATCCCACTCATGGGGGGAAAAGCGATGCGAGTGTTTCTTAAACTGCACTTGTCCTAGGAGAGCAGGGGGTCTGGGTGATTGTTTGAAGAAGAGGGTAGGGGGGAGGAGGTGAGGGTTCGGCTTGGCTTCCTCGTGACTGCAGACGCTAACGGTCCCACGGGTATTGGATTATTCGGGTCTGTCGTCCTGACTGATTGGCTGGCTAATCCACGGCGGGTGCATGCTTAGACACTTCTTCATTGTTCGTTTATAGTGCGAGGATCTTCTTCCCCAAATACTCGCAATTACTCGTCCGGCCCGCCCCTGGATTAGACGGGACGTGCGATCTGGTTTAACTCGCGATCTCGAACGAGGACTCGGCTCCGGATGACTCGGGACTCGGGACAGACATAGAGAGGGGAGGAAGAGGGAAGAGAGAGAGAGAGAGAGAGAGAGAGAGAGAGAGAGAGAGAGAGAGAGAGAGAGAGAGAGAGAGAGAGATGGAGAACTATAGACAGGGAGACGAGGGGAAGGAAGAGGTGGATAGAGGGAGAGAGGAGATGGAGAGAGAGAGAGGAGAGGGAGAGAGAGTTGTGGAGGAAGAGAGAGAGACAGAGAGACAGAGAGAGGGGAGATGGGGAGAGAAAGAGAGATGGAGAGAGAGAAAGAGAAGAGAGGGAGAGAGAGATGTGGAGGAATAGAGAGACGGAGAGACAGAGAGAGGGGAGATGAGGAGAGAAAGAGAGAGGGAGAGAGAGGTGGAGAGTGAGAGACATAAAAAGAGAGAGAGAGAGAGTTTTGACTCGGACTCGGACTATGCCCTGGTTTCTGGAGTTAAGTTTGCATATGACGGGCGGCAATTTCCTTCCTGTCCTACTCCCTCCTTTCCTCCTACTCTCCCTCCCTCCTTCTCTCTCTCCCTCCCCCTCCTTCCTAATTATTTCTCTCCCTCCTCTCCTTCTCTCCCCATCTTCATTCTTTCTCTCCCTCTCTCATTCTCTCTCTCCCTCCCTCTTCTCCCCTCTCTCCATCCCCTCTCCCTCATTATCTCCCTCCATCCCCGCTCTTCTCCTTCTCTGCCTCCATCGTCCCTCTTCCTCCCCCTCCCTCTCATCCGTCCATTCCCTCCCGCGTCGTACAAAAGTCCACTTTCAGTCTGGCGATGTAAACACGCTGGCTAATCTGAATAAACAGACGATGAGATATCTCTTACGTAACGGACATCGCTCCGTCACGATTGAATGGCATGAGACAGCGAGGTCGTCGTTGATTCCTCTCCCCTTAATTTATTTTCCTTTCAACTGCGGCCCACCCTTCTGCCTGCCACTCCGAGTGTTGAACAAGAACTCGTGGAGGAGACCAATAGATCGCCTTATATCAGCTTTGCACAGCAGAGCTTTGCACCGGACTTGCTTTCCGGCCACAAAATGTCGAGTACGAGAACGAGTCCCTTCTCTCGAATCAAGTCCCGGGTCATCCGCTGCAGCCGTGTCCGAGTCCGAGTCTAGCCGCGTCTCTGAGTCACGAGTCACCTCAATTAGTTCATTGGGAACTTACCACTCATGTTATAGCCTCTGTAGAATCACATTTGTGCCCACACAGTATTTTAAAGAAGATGATCTGTAGGAAATATCGAATAATCATTACTTTTTCGGTCAAGGGCTCCATTTATTCAACAACTTTCAAGAGGAATATGACAGAAATAACATCATACACGGACTTGATTACACATTACGTGTACGATAAATGCAATGCAATAAACATTAATGTTGAACCCGATTTGCTCCGTTTTAAATTAAAAAGGGAACGAAAGGAAACGGTAAGAAAAGATAAAAGAAAAGGGATTATTTTTCATCAACTCGTGTGCCCCAATACGAGTCTGTAAAAGCCACGTATTGCAATCTATACTAAACAGCGTGTACGTACATGCGTCGCCAAAGCAAGGATCGAATCTCAAATGATTCAAGTCGAGTCCGACCCCGAGGCTGGGCCAGCTGTCTGTTATTCCTGACTCGTCCTTGGAGTCCCAGTCGCGAGTCATTCACCACAGTCCCCATAATTAACATGCGTCGTTTGCATGGAATCGGATGCATTTAATACAAATGATACAGTGAGTGTCCGTCACTCTATACCGTTACAGCCAGCTGCCCAAATGCTCTCACTCTCTCTCTCTCTCGCTCTCTCTCTCTCTCCCTCTCTCTCCCCCCCCCCTCTCTCTCTCCCTCTCTCTCTCTCTCTCGTTCTCTCCCTCTCTCTCCTGTCAATTTTCACGGAATATTTAATAGCCCGTGGCTGCGGAAAATCGAGAATGAAGAACGAGACCGTTTACCCCCTCCAAGGATTTTTCACCTTGTTCCTTGCTAGCCCTCGCCAAACCATTTCCCCTTCCTTGTTTTGATTTCGCGTTCGCAACGCGGACAATGTACGAGGCGTAGGATCTGTCGAGTATCGCCTTTGCTTTCAATTCAGTGGACGTCAGAGAGAGAGAGAGAGAGAGAGCGATAGAGTGAGGGGGAAGGGCGAGAAACAAAGGACAGGGAGACAGACGTAAGTGGAGACGGGGACGAGGGACAGTGACAGAAACATACACAACATAGAGAGAGACATCTAGAGTAAGATCGGGTAAGTGGGAGACAATGGGAGACAGAAGAGCCATTGACAGAGACATTGAGAGACAGACAGAGATAGAGAAAAAGATACAGCCACCAGAAACTAGATTGAGATATACAGACACATAGAGACAGACAGACAGACAGGCACAGAGACATACCAACGGAGATAGACCGAGACAGAGAGAGGCACGGAGAGACAAATTGAGACAGAGAGACATAGACAGATTGAATTTTGAAAAGAACCTTTATTTGCAACTTCGGCAAAACAGAGGGGCAAGGAGGTCATTGCAAAACCAAATACTGTCTTATGAATTAAGAACAGAACATTTATATTTGAGATGACGAAAAAAAGACGTTAAGCAAGTCAAAATAAAAAGGAAATTAGATGATCGGTTGATATCAAAGGGCGAAAAAAAGAAGGGGAACTAAGTAATTCGCTGGACTGAGTTGAGGATACACCTTGTCTCGCGCAATCGAGCAACTATTTCACACTACCAGGTTTACCTCTGCATCTTATTAAATCAATACAAGAAGACACAGGGTGTACAATAAAAAAACATGGACATATTGAGAAAGAGAGACAGAAGAGGGGGGTGAGAGAGAGGGGGATGGAGAGAGGGAGAGAGATAGAGAGGGGTGATAGAGAGGGGGATGGAGAGAGGGAGAGAGATGGAGAGGGGCTGAGAGAGAGTGGGATGGAGAGAGGGAGAGAGATGGAGAGGGGGTGATAGAGAGGGGGATGGAGAGAGGGGAATGGAGAGAGGGAGAGAGATGGAGAGGGGGTGATAGAGAGGGGGATGGAGAGAGGGGGATGGAGAGAGGGAGAGAGATGGAGAGGGGGTGATAGAGAGGGGGATGGAGAGAGGGGGATGGAGAGAGGGAGCGAGATGGAGAGGGGGTGATAGAGAGGGGGATGGAGAGAGGGGGATGGAGAGAGGGAGAGAGATGGAGAGGGGGTGAGAGAAAGAAAGCGCAGAGAGGGACAGAGAGCCACTCAGGATTCATTTCCCGCTCCACGTTCGGTCATTTCCATGTTCTCTAGAATGCTCGAGACCGCGCTGTTCGCGCTGCCATTACAACTTGTCCTAGTCCCACCACTTCATCACGCGGCGCTGAATAATGCATCCTTAGAGGCGGGCGACTCTCGTGCCCTTCTGTTTCGCGGGTATAGTGATCCACTACACATCCACACCGGCCCCGTCCAGGTCCCAACGTTCATGAACGGACCGGGCCATGTCACACACACACACAAGAGAACGGGACCCATCCCCACTTCTTTGTAGTTCAAACCTTCGTGTTTGAGATGAATTATTAATTTTTCGAATTAGGCCCGTCTATACCACTGTGCGGTAACAAAACAAAACAGAAAGACGCGAGGGGCGGCTAGCCTGCTTATTCATTTTTCAGTGCCGATTCTTCGGGTCGTCTCTATTCGGTCAGAGGGCAAACCGCTCGATGGCCCGACCAAATCTCCCAGAGTAGAAGAACTCCATGCACACGAAGCAGGGATCGAAAGGAAAGGACTCCCTCAACGTTATAGAGTTGCGATCTGACGTCTTCCAGTATCGCCCTCGATCGAGAGGAGTTCCTGCCGGGATCGACCCACCACCGCACTTCGTTTGCTGTCAGTGTAACATATCGGTGTTGCTCTCTTTGTCCGTGTTCACACTACTTGGCAGAGATGACTGGCATGTACACGCAGTTGTCTGTCCTTGAGCGAGCTGTCGAGCAGGAGCAATGGAGAATCTTCATCCGTCTTTCAGCTACATGTATCCCGGTTCCTCGCGTTCCATCTCCGAGTCTGTGGCGTTTTTCTTTTCCTTACTCGGAATGTAATCTTCCCTGGGCTTTTGTGCCACTTCTCCCGACGCTTTGCTCTTCTTTTAAACCAGGGCAATGGGCATTCGTGCGTCTGTGGTTTCGTGACAGCAGTAATGGAGGGCACTTTGCGCTCGATTGGATGGAACCGGTCGCGCTCGATGCCTCGCCTTCTTGCAGCTCTCAGAAGGCCTGTTTGGTTCGCTGGCACGGCAACATTTCCCGAGTGCGGCACTCGGCCTTGCATTCTCGCGGGGATTGCCCGCATATTTGAGTCGCTAGCTTAGCCGAGCTCTTCCACGAGTGCACCAGCACGCAGTAATTAATGTATGATCTCTCTCTCTAGCTCTCCCCCACCTCTCACTCCCCGTCTCTCTCTCTCTCCCCCCTCTCTCTCTCTCTCTCTCTCTCACACCCTCTCCCCCCTCTCTCTCTTTCTCTCTCTCTCTCTCTCTCTCTCTCTCTCTCCCCCTCTCGCTATCTCTCTCCCTCTCTCTCTCTCTCTCCCTCTCTCTCTCTCTCTCTCTCTCTCTCTCTCTCTCTCTCTCTCTCTCCTCTCTCTCTCTCTCTCTCTCCCACCTCTCTCTCCTGTCCCTGTCTTCATGCTTGGCCTAAATCAGCCTGCCCTTTTCCCAAACCTACTCCACTCGAGGCGCCAGAGCGTGAACCAAACGCGATCTTGACGCCGTCAGTGCCACCAATAGACACGCGCTCCCTTTTTTTTCACTTGACTCCAGTCCCATTTGAGACTGGAGAAAATGTGTTAATCTGTACAGCGTCGTGTATACAGAACTGATGTTTCCGTGTCTGGCCTGTCATTGTGCTGGTCGTCTGTCGAAACCCGGTTCTTCTACTTTCGAGCTGTCAGAGCGTGAAACTGGGTTCGTCCTTGCTTGATGACACCGATGCAAAATGGCTTTCCCAAGGCGTGCAACGAAAGGCCATTCTGCTGTCAATTATATATCCTTCCCTCTCGATCCATATGTCTCTTTGGTCTCTCTCTCTCTCTCTCTCTCTCTCTCTCTCTCTCTCTCTCTCTCTCTCTCTCTCTCTCTCTCTCTCTCTCTCTCTCTCTCTCTCTCTCTCTCTCTCTCTTTGCACGGTGTCACCGCAAACGTACTTCTGCTAATTTGCTATAAAGTGGGAATCAGAAGGTGGTTGTGAATCATAACAAAACCATTAGAACACTTCTGCGCACATGTATACATGCTCGCCAAGTCAAGTCTGAACCGCCCATTTGTTGAGAGAGAAAGTTGCTCAGATTAGTTTTTAAACTTCTTCCTATGCTCCCTGCCTTTCCTCCCAATACTCTGCCTAACCACTTCCCTTTCTCCACCTCGTCCTCCTCTGCCCCTTCTCTTCATCTTACTACTCATCTCGTATTCCCCCTATCCTCTCTCCTCCTCTTCTCATCCACATCCTCCTTCCCTTCCCCTCGTCGTCGTCATTTTCTTCTTCCTCCTCGTCCCTCGCTCTCCTCGTTTTCCTCATCGTTTTTCTCGTCCTCGTCATCCCTTCTCCTTTCTCCCCCACTTTTCATCCTCTTTCTCCATCCTTATATTTATACCTTTTCCTGCTCCTCTACCTAACCTCCTCGTCGTCCCTCTCCCTCCTCTACCTCCTCTTCCTCCTCTCCTCACCCTTCTCTTGTCCTCCACGTCTTCCCCTCATCTTCTTTTTGTCCCTCCTTCTCCTCCCTCTCCCATTCTCCTTCTCCTCCCTCTCTTCGTCCTCCTCCCGCTCCTCCTTCTCCCTCTCCACCTTCTCCCCATCTCCTCCCATCTCCCTCCTCCTCCTCACCCTCCTCCTTGTTCTCGATAATGGGCAAGCTGTGCATTTCGGCACGTGCCGGTACAGTTGATCGTTTGATGATTATGCAGAGCAGGTTCCAGCCAGCCGACAGAAGAACGGAGCGCGCCTTGCTTCCACACCGGGTCCCGGGAGCCTCCACCTCTCTCTCTCTCTCTCTCTCTCTCTCTCTCTCTCTCTCCCTCAACCCCTCTCTTAGTCTCTCTCCACCTGTCTCCCTCCCTCCCTCTCACTACCTTCACCTGTATCTCTCAGTCTCTCTCTCTCTCTCCACCTCCCTACCTCCCTCTCTCTATACCTTCACCTATCTGTCAGTCTCACTCTCGTCCTCTTTCTCTCTCTCTCTCTCTCTCCCTCTCCCTCCCTCCCCTCTCTCTCTCTCTCTCTCTCTCTCTCTCTCTCTCTCTATTTCTCTCCCCCCCCTCTCTCTCTCTCCCTTTCCATTTGCATTATGTGGCTCTCTCGCCGAGTAAAGGGAACGAAGTGTTTTCTTCATTTAGGGGTTGGTCTTGCACCCCGACTTCACATCTGATAGTTATTTTTTCGCGAGATACTAATGTTTTTAACCAAGGATCGGAATGTTTCAGATTTACACCTTAATTAGTACCCAGTTATAGGCCTATATGTTTGGCATTTTCGCACCCGTTCGGCTCTATCTCTGTAAGATAAATACTCTCTTGCAGGTATCTTGACGATTTTATTCAACGCGTTAATTACTGTTATGTTAGATTTTTAACGTAACGTTACTGACAGCCCTTTACTATAACTATAGTGATGGAGATTTGTACGTCGAGTTCGGCAAACCAATAATACACACTCCTCAACGCAAACTTATTTTATTTACCTCTTTCTCCCAATATTTATTAACATGGTAATATGAAGGGGAATCCATATTGAAAACGTTGGTACATGTACAATGATTACGATATGCGTATTGTATGGGCACGTTGGACGGTCCCCCGTGGTTTCAGGTAGTCCGAGTAACTTGGACCCGACAAGTCACCATTTTTTATCGAAATTTGAAATTTGGAGGGTCGGTCACCCCATGGTTTCAGGTAGTCCGAGTAACTTGGACCAGACAAGTCACCCTTTTTTTATCGAAATTTGACATTTGGAGGGTCGGTCACCCACCCGACCCCCCAAGATTCAAATTTCGATAAAAAAGGGTGACTGTTGGGTCCAAGTTACTCGGACTAGGTTTCAGGTTGGTATTTCAAGCAAAGACAGGGCACATAGCTGTTTGATTACAACAGAAATCGAAACAAAATAGAAAATAATTATGGTCTTCACATAATTTCAGCTTAAGGGTAGTAAAATACAAATTGCTAAATAACTGCATAGGTACGACCATATTGGTAATTAAACCAGAGACGAAATTTAGGCAAAGAGACGAACAGACGAAAGTTGCCGAAGAGATGAAACACGAAGACATGAAACACAAAGAGACAACAGACGATCAGACGAAATGTGAAGCGACGAAATGTGAAGCGACGAAAGGCGTAGAGACGAAAGGTGAAGAGACGAAAGGCGAAGAGACGAAAGGCGAAGAGACGAAAGGCGAAGAGACGAAAGGCGAAAAGACGAAAGGCGAAGAGACGAAAGGCGAAGAGACGAAAGGCGAAGAGACGAAAGGCGAAGAGACGAAAGGCGAAGAGACGAAAGGCGAAGAGACGAAAGGCGAAGAGACGAAAGGCGAAGACATGAAGAGACGAAAGGCGAAGAGACGAAAGGCGAAGAGACGAAAGGCAAAGAGACGAAAGGCAAAGAGACGAAAGGCGAAGAGACGAAAGGCAAAGAGACGAAAGGCGAAGAGACGAAAGGCAAAGAGACGAAAGGCAAAGAGACGAAAGGCAAAGAGACGAAAGGCGTAGAGACGAAAGGCATGATGAAAGGCAAAGAGACGAAAGGCGAAGAGACGAAAGGCAAAGAGACGAAAGGCGAAGAGACGAAAGGCGAAGAGAAGAAAGGCGAAGAGACGAAAGGCGAAGAGACGAAAGGCGAAGAGACGAAAGGCAAAGAGACGAAAGGCAAAGAGACGAAAGGCGAAGAGACGAAAGGCGAAGAGACGAAAGGCGAAGACATGAAGAGGCGAAAGGCGAAGAGACGAAAGGCGAAGAGACGAAAGGCGAAGAGACGAAAGGCGAAGAGACGAAAGGTGAAGAGATGAAAGGCGAAGAGATGAAACATGAAGAGACGAAACACGAAGAGATGAAAGGCGTAGAGACGACAAATGAAGACACGAAACAAGAAGACACGAAGAGACGAAAGGTGAAGATACGAAAGGCGAAGAGATGAAACACGAAGAGACGAAACACGAAGAGATGAAAGGCGAAGAGACGACAGATAAAGACACGAAAGGCGAAAAGATGAAAAAGGCGAAAAGACATATAAGGAGTAAATGGTTTCAGGTAGTTCGAGTAACTTCGACCCGAAAAGTCATCCTTTTTTATCGAAATTTGAAAATTGGAGGGAATGGAATAATTGTGAACATAAAAACAAGTATTTGAGCACAACTTTGCATTCATGACGAATTGTAAAACTTTTGATTCATATTAGAGGAAGGGTGTGGCGATCTTTCTCAAGACAATTCTAATTTAACTCCCATTAAGTTGACAGGCAATGATTGTAACCCTACTTTCGGGTGTGCTGTATAATTAAATATAGGGCCTATAGCAACCTGCTGTATTCGCGTGTAGTATGTACCTGTGGCCATCGAGAGCAGTACAAATCATGAACCACGTTATGAGGAAGGGAGAGACTGTGCAACATCTCGGAAATTCACGGTAATAATGTGGAAGGGGCTCAAAAATACAGGAAAACCCTGGTTTTTGGGGTGAATTTTAGTAAAAGGAGGGGAGAATGAACCCACTCTCCTTATTCCAAGCAAAAAATCTCCAAATTTCCACTTTTTGTGCTTTTAAAATCGCCTAAAAAAGGTCCCCTACGACCCCTAGTACTCACACCCACCAAGTCACCTAACTTCACGCAATTTCTTGATCCATAAGCTCAAAGGCAATAAATCGTCTTATTTAATTGTTGCTGCATGTTTTGGGGACAAAAATGGTACCATTGTGTAGATAAATGTTTCAGGAACCCGACCAATGCAAAAAAAAAAGAATTTTCTCCGATATTTCTATAAAAATCGGCATTTTTCATAATAGCGATATAGGGTGAAAATTGTCATTTTTTCACCCTTTTTCAGCACTAAATTGGCTGTAACTGAGAGGTTCCATCAATTTTTCTTCCTTTTTTTTCTTCAAATGAAACAGGAAAGTGCCTTTCTCTCTGTTTTACCAAAAATCGCATCCCTGGATGCTTTCGTTATTTTTTAATTAGCCTAATTAGGTCAAATTTTGTCTCATTATGTGGTTTACACAAGTTGAATGGTGACCCTAATAATTCTAAGGTTTTTCTTCAGTTTGATAATTTGTAGACATAGTTTGTGTTTTAGTGTGTTGAGTTATTACTCAAAATGCCTTGAATGATATGTTTTTTTCTTGGTAAGAGAGAGGTTTGAAAAAGTACCGCTGCTCTTGCACAAATCTTCAAATTTGAACAACAGAGGGCGTTCTTTTTTGCAATTATGTGGATTACGGAGGAACGGAGAATGCCATCCTCTGTCACAACGATTTCGGCCTGAAAATGGGAAGACAATTTTCGCCATTTTACATGAAACTGGGGGATTATTGTTTATATTTTTCCACTCACAATGTAAACAAATATTTAATAGTAAACGATTTTAGTTTCTTTGGCAAGAATATTGTTTACAATAATTATTTTTTGTTTGGCGGCCGGTATTGTTTTGTGTGAGGTAACAATCAGCACTGAGACCAGAATTCGTGTACTAAGTGAGACTTTCGTCTCTATATGCCTTTCGTCTCTACGCCTTTCGTCTCTTCGCCTTTCGTCTCTTCATGTCTTCGTCTTTCGTCTCTTCGCCTTTCGTCTCTTCGCCTTTCGTCTGTTCGCCTTTCGTCTCTTCGCCTTTCGTCTTTACGCCTTTCGTCTCTTCGCCTTTCGTCTCTTCGCCTTTTGTCTCTTCGCCTTTCGCCTCTTCATGTCTTCGCCTTTCGTCTCTTTGCCTTTCGTCTCTTCGCCTTTCGTCTCTATATGCCTTTCGTCTCTACGCCTTTCGTCTCTTCGCCTTTCGTCTCTTCGCCTTTCGTCTCTAATTCGCCTTTGTCTCTTTGCCTTTCGTCTCTTCGCCTTTCGTCTCTTCGCCTTTCGTCTCTTCGCCTTTCGTCTCTTCACCTTTCGCCTCTTCATGTCTTCGCCTTTCGTCTCTTCGCCTCTTCATGTCTTCGCCTTTCGTCTCTTCGCCTTTCGTCTCTACGCCTTTCGTCTCTACGCCTTTCATCTCTTCGCCTTTCGTCCCTCGCCTTTCGTCTCTTCGCCTTTCGTCTCTTCGCCTTTCGTCTCTTCGCCTTTCGTCTCTTCGCCTTTCGTCTCTTCGCCTTTCGTCTCTTCGCCTTTCGTCTCTTCGCCTTTCGTCTCTATATGCCTTTCGTCTCTACGCCTTTCGTCTCTACGCCTTTCGTCTCTTCGCCTTTCGTCTCTTCGCCTTTCGTCTCTTTGACTTTCGTCTCTTCGCCTTTCGTCTCTTCACCTTTCGTCTCTACGCCTTTCGTCTCTACGCCTTTCGTCCCTCGCCTTTCGTCTCTTCGCCTTTCGTCTCTTCGCCTTTCATCTCTTCGCCTTTCGTCTCTTCGCCTTTCGTCTCTTCGCCTTTCGTCTCTTCGCCTTTCGTCTCTTCGCCTTTCGTCTCTATATGCCTTTCGTCTCTACGCCTTTCGTCTCTACGCCTTTCGTCTCTTCGCCTTTCGTCTCTTCGCCTTTCGTCTCTTCGCCTTTCGTCTCTTCACCTTTCATCTCTTCGCCTGTCGTCTCTTCGCCTGTCGTCTCTTCGCCTTTCGTCTCTTCGCCTTTCGTCTCTTCGCCTTTCGTCTCTTCGCCTTTCGTCTCTTCGCCTTTCGTCTCTTTGCCTTTTGTCTCTTCGCCTTTCGTCTCTTCGCCTTTCGTCTCTATATGCCTTTCGTCTCTACGCCTTTCGTCTCTTCACCTTTCGTCTCTACGCCTTTCGTCGCTTCACATTTCGTCTCTTCACATTTCGTCTGATCGTCTGTTGTCTCTTCGTGTTTCATGTCTTCGTGTTTCATCTCTTCGGCAACTTTCGTCTGTTCGTCTCTTTGCCTAAATTTCGTCTCTGGTTTAATTACCAATATGGTCGTACCTATATGCAGTTATTTGGCAATTTGTATTTTATTACCCTTGAGCTGAAATTATGTGAAGACCATTATTTTCTATTTTGTTTCGATTTCTGTGTTAATCAAACAGCTGTGCCCTGTCTTTGCTTGAAATACCAACCTGAAACCTAGTCCGAGTAACTTGGACCAAACAGTCACCCTTTTTTATTGAAATTTGAAATTTGGGGGGTCGGGTGGGTGACCGACCCTCCAAATGTCAAATTTCGATAAAAAAAGAGTGACTTATCTGGTCCAAGTTACTCGGACTACCTGAAACCATGGGGTGACCGACCCTCCAAATTTCAAATTTCGATAAAAAATGGTGACTTGTCGGGTCCAAGTTACTCGGACTACCTGAAAGTGAAATCACGGGTGACCGTCCAACATGCCCATACAATACGCATATCGTAATCATTGTACATGTACCAACGTTTTCAATATGGATTCCCCTTCACATTACCATGTTAATAAATATTGGGAGAAAGAGGTAAATAAAATAAGTTTGCGTTGAGGAGTGTGTATTATTGGTTTGCCGAACTCGACGTCCAAATCTCCATCAGTTATAGTAAAGGACTGTCAGTAACGTTACGTTAAAAATCTAACATAACAGTAATTAACGCGTTGAATAAAATCGTCAAGATACCTGCAAGAGAGTATTTATCGTTAGAGATAAATGTATAGACGAAAAACAAAAAAAATGGAGAGACAAAGTGACGAAAAACAAATAAATGAAGAGACGAAGGACGATGAAATGGAGAGACGAGAAGACGAAAGATGAGGAGACGAAAGACAAAGAGACGAAGAGAAAGTGACAGAGAGACGAAGAGAAAGTGACAGAGAGACAAAAGACATCGCATAGACAAAAGACGAAGAAAAGGACACAAAGAGACAATGACAAAGATGAAGGAAAGGATGAACAAAGGGAAGAACGAATAAAAGAACGAAGGATGAACAGAGGGATGATGAAGGCACATTATTTGCCAAACTTTCCCTCATCCGCCACCAGAAACATATCCCCAGGGCGCACGAAATCTTCTCAAAATAAGGAAGCCGTTTGATGATATTGATAGGTGAGATATATATTCTTGCGTGTGCTTTGGTGTAAAGTACGGTATTTTCATCAATGAATTATCATTGGCGGTTGCAAAAACCGTCAAATTGAAGTGCAAGAACATCTTTGTGAAAACTTTTCACCCATTTTCCTACTTGCACCATTTGGAGACAGCCACAGCAAGGAGGTACTTCTATTTCATACTGGAAAAAACCCTATCCATAGCACATCCAAAATATGTAATTATGGGGCTAGCATCAACTGCATCAGCATACTCATAATACAGCGCATTATACTTTTTTCCCGAATAATTAAGTAAAAGAAACAATTGAAAATGATAGTGCCATGAAATGTATACCCTCTAGTACTATAGACAGGAAATTGATGCCAATTGAACGCATTTTTAACTCAAAAGAGCTTTTTTAGTTTAACCTCCAAATTGGAGCGCTGTTGCCCAAGATGTTGCTCAACCACTTAATGAAAAAAGGGTATTTTTTCTATATTTTTTTCATTTGTTGAAATAAAATCTGTTTTTGGCTTGAAAATAACCGTAAAAATCCAACGAACGTTTCGGAAGTCTTGAAGAGAAAAACAAAACATCAGAAAAATAAATCTAGTGCGTCAAAGATTATAACGAAATTAATAGTTCTTTGCAGGTCAACGGACTTTTTGTGCCATCCACATTATTGCAAAAGCAATCCACTATATTGCATTTGTCCCTTAATGAATTTCTGCCACTAAATGAGAAAACGAAAACTGCCAAGCCACATAATTGCAGAAATTCTCGCAATTATGTGGCTCTCCTTTGATTTTGCACAACCACAAAATGAATCCGCTTTGTGCACAACCAATGGCTGCGATTAGACCTCTCTCTCTCTCTCTCTCTCTCTCTCTCTCTCTCTCTCTCTCTCTCTCTCTCTCTCTCTCTCCCCCTCTCTCCTCCTCTCCCTCTCCTGTCTCTCACTCTTCCCCAAGACACAAAACTAATGGCTGGCCGTGTCAGCGCCACATGGCCTGAGCAAGTACCTCTGTTTTATACATGTGACCTTTGAATTGGGTGCATGCTAAAAGGTACGACTATTTACATAGGGACGCCGTCTTCGTTTCTGAATTGCCTGTGCAGGTGATGGGGATCGGGGGGCTCGGCCCACAGCAGACTCCATTATGGAAAGAAAACCGCGGGGGTGTGGTGGGGCGGGGCTGTGCGCCCAGTTTTAGAGAGTTGCCCGTGTACTCGTAGAAAAACAGACTAGGGACGCTACAAAGGATGTAGGGCGCACTCTTTTCTGAGTTGGCTCAAATTTCACATTTGGTGCTTCGGCTTGTCACGTAAATTCATCGAGTAAATTGAAATCGGTGTCAGGCTCGTGTATTCTGCTTAGTTTGACTAGTTTTGATCGTATTCATTTCGGGGTGTTGGTTCGTTGTTTTTTGTAATTTAGTTTGCCTACTACGATTTCCTAGGTTCTCTAGACTTCTTTAGATTAGTTTCTCTTTGGCGAAGAAAACGTTGACTGGACCGGGACTTGAACTTGAGACCTCTGGTCTTGCGTATACCAGCGCTGTACCATCTGAGCTATCCAGCTACTTAGATGACGGCCTTCCCCAAACAGTCAACTAATCTATACCCGGATATTGTTTGCTTTCGTTATGATAACCACCGATTCGTTTCAGTTCTAAATGCGCAGGTTTTTTTTCCCTCTCCCTCTCTCTCTCTCTCTCTCTCTCTCTCTCTCTCTCTCTCTCTCTCTCTCTCTCTCTCTCTCTCTCTCTCTCTCTCTCTCTCTCTCTCTCTCTCTCTCAGAGTCATTCATAATGCAGCAGTGTGATTTATTCACTACAGGGACACCTTTAGCGTAAAGGGCGTGATGTTAATCAAATCATGCGACTTCCCGTATCGCTGATCGTTAGAAAGCACACATGTATCCTCGTCAATAGTGCGCAGTTGGCCAGCCGGTCGCCGGCGACTCGTCGCAATAAATCGATAGTGACAGAAGCGGGCCGCCCAGCACCGCGATGGCAACGCACAGGGTAGCTCTCCTCTCCCCCCCCCCCAATCCTTCCTCCTATAACACACATACCCGTATGCGCGGCCAGGTGCGCTAAAGCATCAGCTCTCTCCCCTCGATTTTTTATTCCAAGTGTCTGTTTTCTACTCTGCCTCTGCCTCTGCCTCTGCCTCTGCCTCTGCCTCTGCCTCTGCCTCTGCCTCTGCCTCTGCCTCTGCCTCTGCCTCTGCCTCTGCCTCTGCCTCTGCCTCTGCCTCTGCCTCTGCCTCTGCCTCTGCCTCTGCCTCTGCCTCTGCCTCTGCCTCTGCCTCTGCATCTGCCTCTGCATCTGCCTCTGCCGCTGCCTCTGCCTCTGCCTCTGCCTCTGTTTCTGTCTCTGTCTCTGCCTCTGCCTCTGCCTCTGCCCCATGTATATGCCTCTGTCTCTGCCTCTGCATGTCTATGTTTCTGCCTCTACCTCTTTCTTTGTTTAAGACTCTGCCTCCGTTGCTGTCTCTTCCTCTCCGTCTGTCTCTGCATCTCACTATTTTCCTATCTTTGTCTCTGTCTCGATATCTCCCTTCTTTTATCTGTTTATCTAGCTTTGTCTCCCTGTATATCGCCCTTTGCTTCTATTAATTATCCTCTTTTTTTGTCCTCTCCCCTTCTCTTGCCCCTGTCAATCTTCCTCTATCTCTGTTATTTTCTCTGTCTAGGTTTCTCCCTCTCCCTCTCCTCCACTCCCTGTGGTTTTGTCTCCGCTCCCCGTCTCGACTCTCCCCCTCTTTTCCCTGTCTCTGTGTCTCTTCCCCCTATCTTTGTCTCCTTCCCTGTCTCGGTTTCTGTATAATCTTCCTCTTGCCCTCCTAGCTCTGTCTCGGTGTCCTGCGTTTCCGCATCTCTCTCTCCCCTCCGTCTGTCTCAGTTTTGAGTGACATATGCATGTTTGACAGGCCTCGAATTCTCATCAATCAAGTACCAATTTAGGACGCCGCTATCTGGGCGGTGTTTGTTTGTCCGTTGCCACCACCTTTCTATGTGTTTGTTTGTTCGTGTTAAATGGTGAGGGAAGATGAGAGGAAGAGAGAGAGGGGAGAGAATGAGGGAGAGAAAGAGGGTGAAGGGAGAGAGAGAGAGAGGAGAGAGAGCGAGGGGAGAGAGAGGGAGAAAGAGAGAGAGAAAAGTGAGAAAGAGAGGGAGAAAGTGAGAAGGAGGGAGAGGGGGAGAGAGAGAGGGGGAGATAGAAAGATAGTGAGAGAGAGGGGGAAAGAGAGGGAGAGGAAGAGAGAAAGAGAGGGGAGGGAGAGAGAGGGAGACAGGCAGTGAGAGCATGGCACTTCTTCCTCCATGGTGAGAGAGGGAGATAGAGAGAGTGAGAGAGAGGGGGGATAGAGAGAGAGTGAGGATGAGAGGAGGGAGAGAGTGAGATGGAGGGGGGAGAAGGAAGAGAGAGATAGAGAGGGGAGAGAGTCGAATCCACAGAGAGGAGGGAGTAGAGTCGTGCCTCTTCAGAGTTACAGGACACCTACTGATCGCCTCCCCTCCCCCTCTTACCGATATTAATGGCCGCTGAAATGTAAACGATATAGAGCGGGACGGCAAATCCCCGTCATCCCCTTTATTCCCAGCACCTCTTGACGGTCCCATCAGGCGTTTCGATCCGAAAGGGAAGGCGATAGCGCGACCCAGATCGGATCGATGTATTGATCGCCAGCACGGGTCGCGGGGAGAACAGGAGGAGGAGGTCCAAAATGGACAATGGGTGGAGAGAAATGGGCAGTGAACCCTTCAAGCTGGCCATGCACTCGATCGCAGGCGGTTATTTGGATAGCTTGGAGACCGCAGCTGATCCTCTGACACGTGCTTGCTCTTCCCTGACCGGGACCAGTTCGAGAGTGCCGCGCGGTCTGTTTCTCTCCAGTTTCTGGCCCGGCGTTCGCAGCCCCCTTTCCCCCTGGTACGGTCTATCGCTGGCAGCTTCTCTCTCCCCCTCGTCACCCCTCCATGCTCAGACCACCCCGGCCCCCCTCCGCGGAAGCACCCTTCCCGCGTTTGCGGCGGCTTCGACCCCGTTTCACAGCTGCCAAATTGGTCCCCAGCGTGACTCCGAACACTGTATGCTGATGAACTATCTCTCTCTGTCTGGCTCTCTTTTCTGTGTATCTCTCTCTCTCTCTCTCTCCCTCTCTCTCTCTCTCTCTCACTCTCTCTCTCTCTCTCTCTCTCTCTCTCTCTCTCTCTCTCTCTCTCTCTCTCTCTCTCTCTCTCTCTCTCTCTCTCTCTCCCTCCCTCCCTCCCTCCCTCTCTCCTCCTCTCTCTCCCCTTCTCTCTCACTGCCATTTTCACCGTTGACACCGTTAGGAGACACCGACCTCGATCATACTGTGAAACCTCTATAAATAAGTCATGGACGATTTTCTCCCACTTTTCCGATCATCATCTCCGCCGAATTGAAGGCTCCCGGGCAAACTGTTGACAGGGAGTCAGGAAACTATCATTTTGCCAGGATAACATTAATGAAGTCAATCTATTGCAGTCTCAATTATGTTAAATGTTTAGAAAAAAAACGATATTCAATGATCGTTTTTCGTTACAGAGTAATGAAGTTTAATAACATAAAGAAACTGAGAAACTGCTTATACTGGGTTAAATGATTAAATTGTTAATTTCCATAAAATGTAGAGGGCCATGTGTTTCAATCCTAGGATGACAATTCTTAAAAGCAGAATGTCCTGTCTTGTGTTTTCGTTTGTCCATACATGCAATGATGTGGGTCCAGTGATTCTTGTTGGTGTTTGGTTATCCCATTACCTCCACGCTATCCGTATAGGCCCGAGCCCGAGTCGTCTTGTTATCGCCACTCGAGTACGAGTCCGGGCAAAGAAAGACGAGTCGTGTGCCAGTCACGAATCTCTACGAGTCGGCCCTGTGATCAACGGTGTTATGGGGTTTTAACGAGGCCGCTCTATGCTAATGCGAAGCGCAAACGGATATCGTCCGCCCGTCGTATTTCCTCAAGCAGACGCCTTAAGACTAAAGTCAAACGTGGCTTTGACTCAAGTCAAACAACGGCCAGCGATGCTAATCTCCCATCATCCATTCCCCATCGTCATTGTTCTATTAGACTCGAGTTGCTGCTTTGATGGCTAATTGAGCCACATGCACTCGCCCTGGTGTGAATTGTTGTCTTTTTGTAATTTCCGATTATACATGCTGTGCCTTGTTTGCACATTGCCAGCGTGCTTGAGTCGGTGAGATGTCGTGGGGACGTGTTTGCCGAAGGTTGGCTGAAGCTACCGGAGCCTGTGATGCTCAGCGAGAGGCTACGAAAGGTTACGAGATGCAGTGGGTGTGGGGTGTACCTCTCTGTGCTTCAGAGCGTGGACCATGAAGACTGCGGTTCTCTAAAGACTGAAAAGCTCCGAACATTTATGTCTGTGGCGACGGGTGCCGGAGATAAGTCGGACGGAAAAAGTTAGCAATAATGAGGTATTGGTAATGGTAGAGGAGGTATGACGTCCTTAATCCAAACTTTAAAAGAAAGGCAACAAAAGTGAGTAGGACATATCCTAAACGGCTACGATAAGATGGACTTTTGAAATACGTATTTGAGGGACGACTCGAAGACCAAAATGAAAAAGGGCTAATAGAAAGGAAGCGAAAAATGATGATTGGTAGCATTAAAGGGAGAGAGCCGCATCCAAGGGTGGAAGAAAGAGCTCAAGATGGGCAAAGGTGGAGTGATGACCAGACATGAAACCTGCTGGTGTAAGCAGAACATGATAGAATGAGAGGGTCTCGACTAGAGACGAGAAGGCTCTCAACAGACTTGCTGATGAGAGAGTTGAATGGAGGAACTTTGTGGTCGCTTGCCTTGCAACTGATTGATGATGGGGATGATGATGATGACGATGATGACGATGATGACGATGATGACGATGATGACAGTGATGACGACGATGACGACGGTGACGACGGTGACGATGGTGACGACGGTGACGACGATGACGACGGTGACGACGGTGACGACGACGAGGACGATGATGACGATGATGAGGATGGTGACGATGATGGTGATGATGATGATGACGACGGTGACGACAATGACGACGATGACGACGATAACGACGATAATGACGACGATGACGACGATGGAGATGATGATGATGATGATTGGGATGATGAGGATGGTGACGATGATGAGGATGATGATGACGATGATGAGGATGGTGACGATGATGAGGATGGTGACGATGATGAGGATGGTGACGATGATGACGATGACGATGATTATGAAGATTTTCTTGTGTAAGCAGGGTTACAAACCACACTGCGATGTTATGTCAGTTGCTTTTGAAACAAAGGTGAAGTTTGGGTTGGCAAGATGATCCTTAGAATCATGGATTGTGCATATTTGGGTGCTTAAGCGGCGCTATGAAATTGGCACCTAGCCAGTCAGTTTGCACGAAGCCTACTATTCTTTGTGTAAACCTTCGCTAACATTTCCCATCAGTCATGTGCACTCTTGCTTTTCCTTTTGTATGGACGAGACTCGAAAGTTTGCACAATGGAAGCGAAGTGAAAAAGCTAGCTGCGACATCGTGTCACCGGCAGGAACTCTGCTATTTCGATTGCAGAAATGAAAAAGAATAACAAATGTCCCCATAAATAAGAGCATAGACACATGTTGAATAAACATTTTTGTTTTGGCATGGGAGTATAGAATGGGTTTGCCACCATTAATAACGAGTATCTCTTAGCACCAACAAAAAAGGGCTGGAAGAACTCGTGATGTTATTTTTTTTTGACGGAAACACCGGCCGATCTTGTCTGGTATACAAGCAATGGATCATTTCTGCCTCGGGGATGCTTTTCATAGGGATCCAATAGCCGCCATATAATATATGGGTACAATGTAGTCAGCCGGCCATATCCCGCAGCCGCTGCCAAGTGGAACGTTACGCTCAGTCAAGTCACGGTACTTCCACTAAAAGTTACTTCACTTCCCCGCATGGCCAACCAAGGCAAAACAGAATTGATTGGGGTCGGTGTAAGTCGAAACCAAGGCTGTCTCTTTTGGTCTATTTTTGGTTTGCCCTGTGCTGTCCCGGTTTTGTCAGGTAGGCCTACCTGTAGTATTGTGTGCAATGAATGTGTAAAAATAAAGAAGAAAAAATTATCCCATCAGGGATATTGACAATCAACAAGGGTTGGTTCTATCAACAGGTGGATAGCAGGTGTGCTTATTTTTCTCTCAGACATTAATTCTCGAAAGTTATTTACTTGCTTTTTTCTGAACAGGCACGGTATCGCATGGCCACAAGAGTCAGTGACGGCAGTCGTATGGTTAAACATTGCCTCCTCCTCGCGCGAGTAAAAAAAAATGCACCAAAATTGCACAACTCGAAATTCCCTGTCATAGCCCGTGTCCAGTTGAACCATAGAGTTGAATGCACTTTTAAGCACGGATTTGTTTCTCACTATCCGCTCACTATCGGCGCCCAGTTACATGAGATGATGCAGCTCCACAGAGCTCGCTGAGAAGGAAATAAGTTGACTTGGCAAATTTTCGGATTCAAATGCACAGAGCTGTAATCTGCTTAGAGTGAAGAAAGAAAGCCTTTCTGTCGCTTAAGGCCTATTGCATTTGATCTGTGGTAAATTCCACGGAGCCGCTGCAGCGCCAAAATTAGCTTCAGCACACCACAAAGTCATGATTCATAGGATCACATTGCCAGCCCAAACGTCACCGTTGTTTCGTCCTATGTAAAGAAGAGGGAAATGCAATTCAAAAGCAATCGACATCGCATCGTTGTGCAGTTGGTGATCCTGTTTACACAATGAATACTTTCCTTCTTAGCAGATTTTAACGCTTAAATAAGCGGCTCTGTGAAATGGGGCTATGGATTCTCCACGACTACTTGTGCCCAATGTGCATGCACACGATGAGTTTTCATCCACGAGAGGCGAACAAAATCAAACAGGATATATATTGGTCTCACGGCCTCTTGAGGCAGAAATCTCACTAAAAGTTCAGCGCACACGGTGAGCTACGTGCTGAGCTAACGACCTCGAGAGACTTTTTGCTCAGCAGATAGCTCTCGTGTGCGGCGGCCTTGCAGTGTCTATGCTTGGGGCGAATATCGATGCAAGAAAGGGGCCCTTGGGGTTGATTTCACAAAGTCTTACGATGCATCATAACTCAACTAACGATAGATAACCCATCGTAAGTTGGGATAGACCGTATGGTTTTTTGTGCAGTGCCCATCGATTTGCGATTGTTACTACGAGTTTGGTGAAATCCATCCCTGGGTGCTTAGGACCCAAGACGTCAGGATTCAAAAGCAGTTACCAGACAGAAACCACTGAATCGACTCGATGGTTAAGCCGCACTTAATCCAAAGTGGCAGGCGCATTGAGTTAGAAATGTGAGCGCCTTTGTCCGTATACCGTTATGTGCCACGGCGCTGACTCGCCATTAGAAGACTGCGGTGGAGAGTGTGGTCACTGAGTAGTGTTAGAGTGACCTGGGCGGTAATGTGGCTTGCTAATTCACACGTCAAAGGCACATGAACGGCCTTGACGAGCTCCCTCGGCGCCCCGATGTGCACAGTAAACCAATGGCTCCACGCTTTGGGAAAAAGGTGCAAAATGGTCCCCTGTAAGAAACCTATATGGTCACACTGCGTTTCATTTGGGTGCGTTATACAGTATCTTGCCTTGGTACAGTGCGTTCACACGAGAGCGTTCGAGTAGCCACCGGTGGTACTCAGTGTCTGTCCTGGTGTTAGCCAGCGAAACCCCTTGCTGGTGGGGAGTTTGGCCGTACATCAGACACTCCGTGGATGACGTCATCGGTGGTGCCGACTTTTCGTGAAGCCCGCGTACGAATTCGGAATTGAGAATCACGAGGGTGATACTTGTACATGTCTAATATAGTCCTAATCGTTGTTACCGAAGTACATAGGGACAAATGTACATGGCCACAACCAGGCATGATATATTTAATGGGGGGAGGGGCAGATTTAACCTTTACACCGGCTACCACCGGTGTATATGGGCGGGGACGTTAGTCGAATGCGACCCGTATTCGCTGTTGCCTTCATTCTGATGAGTGTCAATCTGATCATATCTGAACGAACCACAAACAGTTAGTCATCTATGGCCGCTTATACGAATCCCTGCATCAAGCACCAGGTCTGGCTTCATCCCATGCCACGCAGAACCCGTAAATGCCAGTTACTAGGCTTTGTGTCGCGGACTTTGGAGGCCAGCCGTTCAGTTCAAGTTGCAGAATATATAATTACAAACCATTGTTGACAGTTTGTGCTTGCATACCTGCGACATCGCACCTGATGTACATGTACACTGCACGTCTGAACCATTTAACGTGGCAGTCTGTATGCCCATAAGAAGCTTTTGGGGCCCGACGACCAATGGCTTTCAACTCACGGCACATGACTCTCTCTGGCCTGTTCTCTGGTCTGCTCACCGAGGTATTTTGCTCTTTTTTGCGCGCTCCGCTAACATTTGGCGCGTTCCACTTTAGGATCGAATCGTCCAGCCCTCTGATCTTTTTTGATAACTTCTTTTGGGTCATTCGAGTTAGTAAGCATAGTCTGCACCCTAATTTGTATTTACTTGTACACGGCCACTCATTCTGTGCATGCCCATCTCCAGGGCGTACTAGAAGATGTGTGATAGGCGTCTAGGATCACCAATGTAGACACGCTAAAGAGAGACACAGACCCGGACGGCATACCAATGAAGTGAAACCTGCCATGAGGTTTGCGGTGACACCCTGCACATGATATCTTATGGGAAGGAGTATGGCTCTGAAAAAGAGCCGGTAACTCTGAGTACTTACTACTCCTACTCTTCGTCTACCTCCTCCTCCATCTCCTCCTATTACCCTCATCCACTTCCTCCTCCCCCTTCTCTTCCTCGTTCTTCCCTTCCTCCTCATCTTCCTCCCCATCTCTTTCCTCTCTTCCTCCTACTACTCCTCTGAGTTACCGGCTTTTTTCAGACCCATATACTCCGTCTCAAGAGTTGATGTACATGGTGTCACCGCAAACATGGTGATTGGTATCTTCACGATGCAAACCTTCGAACTGAAACCTGCTTGTTGGCTGGGCGGGCTAGTGTGTATCCATTGAGCCCGGGTTGGCCTTGGTGAGATGCCACTATCGTATTGGGTTGCTACAGTACAGTAGCAGTGTGGTGTTCTTTTTAATCGAATCGTTGCTTTTCGATTACCCCGGCGATTGAGCGTGTGTTCTGGATGGGTGGCCACAGTCTCGCCGCTGAAGGGCGTTCGAGGGGGATCGTGTCGAATTGAATCGTTCGGCTCCATTGACTCGACGTCAATCTTCCTCTTGATTTCTGGCGTGTCTAGATGATGGGTCACACATGCAAGGTCGTGTCTAGATGATGGGTCACGCATGCAAGGTCGTCGCCCACTTCCACACTTCCGCCCACATACCAATACACGCGTATAATTGTGGGGTATTTCCTTTGTTCTCGTGTACTAAAAAAGAACCTCCCAGAAAAGCCTAATTCAAATCGCTCCCCTTCGAACCAGAATCACTTTCCTAGGCTGAAATTCCTTATGAACGTCATTAAATAAAAACTTCTTTTTGCGACGAATAAACATACCTCGGAAATTCCTCCTTTTTGAGTTAATTCCAAATAACCAGTTTCTTGAAAATCTTATGGGGTAACAAAAAAGTACCCAACAAGGAGCGATCCCATTGTTCCGGTACCCCCACAACCCACCTTATGTAAGCCCACACACCCACACGCTGGCACTTCCCCGTCCTAGGCCTATGTGGCAACGTGCCTACAGTGTCGAGCCACGATCGTGCGTATAATGGACGGCCAATGGATATTAGGCACACTGGGTTCGTGTCCGTGCTTCTAAGAGTGGCTTGCTCGTCCTCCACCCTGCTCATATACCCGTGCAAGCCAACCAATGTCCATCTTACCTGAGCTTGAATCAGTGCTTAGCATGAAAAGTCTTTGCTTAATAAAGTAGCCAGCCATAGCTTCATGGGCTTATGATTGCTGTTTTGAAATATAGACATAATACGATGGTTGCATCGAGGAGAATGTAAATTCAATGAGGGCACGTGACGTATATTTAGCACTGCATGCTCAGGGCTTTACCATGCACATGGCTTGACGAGGGAAAGAAGGCAGTCTCCGCCACACGAGGTGCCATGCATCACCTAAAGCCTGAGGGGTTTAGCACCACGGGCTGCCTACACCGGGAGGAGGGAGAGAATGGTCCCCCCACTATGTTTCCTCATTACCGGCTCCCTACTACATCCCCAATCAGCCCTAAGCGTCCCCCATCACACACACACACACACGCACAATCGAGGTGATTTGAATGAAGTACGGAGAACGGCGGAGTAATATGTACTACTGTGTGATAATGCACACGACACAAAACAGTTACCCCCTTCTCCCCCCTATCCTTCCCTCTTCCTCTTGTTCCCCCTTATCCTTCTCCTCTTACTCCCCGTGTACCTCCTCCTCTTCTTCATCATCCTTCTCCTCCTATACTCCTCGTCCACCTCCTCCTCCTACTCCTCGTCCACCTCCTCGTCCCCCTCCTCCTCTTTCACCTCATTCTTCTCCTCCTACTCCTCATCCACCCCCTCCTCCTACTCCACTTCGTCCATGTCCGCCTCCTCCTCATATTACCCTCTTCCCCCTTCCCACTTCTCTTCCTCGACCTCATCCGTCTCCGCCTCCTCCTCCTCCTTCTCCTCATCCAGCTCCTCCTCCTACTCCTCGTCCACCTTCTCCATCTCCCCTCTGAACCCTTCCTCCCCTTCTCGTCCTCCTCCTCGTCCTTCTCTTCCTCCTACTCCTTCTCTTCCCCCTCTTCCCTCCTCCTTCTTCCCCTCCTCCCCCTGCCCCACCTTACATCTATAAATCTTCGTACAGTGACGGTGCATTCTACCAATTAACGCACATTTTTTTTTCTCGCAAGCTGCATGGTAGGTGCTTGGTCCAAGTATGCGCACTCGATCGCCGAGGTCAGTTTTTATGAGAAAGTAATTGGGTGTAGATTTATTGATGCGACCAGGCAAAGAGGGCAACCCGATGCACACCTTTGTTTTCTTTGATCCGAAATTGTGTTTCCTTGGATATGTTAATGGCAGATAAAGTTGCATTTAGTAGTCGGACCTGAATAATTGTATTGTGAATGACGGCTCTTCATTGCAGCGCACATTGTATAGGTTGCAGCCGTGGGAATAGTCTCTACCTCCCTTCCTCCCTATTTCTCTCTCCGTCTCTTTCCCCTCTCCCCCTCCCCATCTCTCTCAACCAATCATCCTCCACATCACCCCCTCCCTCTCACCCTTCCAATCGCTCTCCTTCCCGATCTCCCTCCATTGCTTCACTCCCCCCCTCTGCCCCTGTCTCTCCCTCTCTCTCCCTGTCTCTGTCTCTCAGCTCTCCCCCTCTCCGTCCACCTCTCTCCCCTCTCTCTTACCCTCTCCCCTCTATCTTACCCTCTTTCCCTACCTCTCTCCCTCCCTCTCCAATCACCCAGTCCCCCTTTCTATCCCTCTCTCTCCTCTCTCTCTCTCTCTCTCTCTCTCTCTCTCTCTCTCTCTCTCCCCTATCCCTCTCTTCTCTCTCTGTCTCTCTCTGTCTCTCTCTGTCTCTCTCCCTCTTTTCCCTCTCTCTCCCTCTCTCTCCCTCTCTCTACTCTCCCTCTCTCTCTATCTCTCTATTCTCTCTCCCTTTCTCTCTCCCCTCTCTTTCTGCCTTTCTCCCTCTCCCCTCACTCTCTCTCTACCTCACTCTCTGCCTCACATCGCCTATCCCTCCCTCCCTGCCACGCACATGCCGCCCTATGCTACTTCTGAACTCGTCTTCGTGGCAGCCTGCTTGTGATTGGAGTCGGCTTGTTTTTCTGCTCCATTGCGGGGAATCCTTCATCGTCTCGCTGCGGTCAACCCCGGTGCGCCGTGCATGGAGGTTGCGCGTCAAATAGATTTGGATTTCCATCGGTTAATCTTCCCATTATTTCGTGTGTGTCTGCATCAGAGCAGGACTGCCATACTAGGTCAGAAATATCATCCTTCAAGGAATCCCTCTCACCGCATAATGGAACAAAGCCAGGTTTTTTTTTCTTCATCGGATTGAAATTATCAGTCAAGGATTTTGAGGTCGCACTTCTTTTCCCCTGGAGCTTGCAGTCGGGCAATGCACTGGGCGTACAGTGCATTGCAAAGTCGGTCAGAGGGCAAATCCTCACTATATTGCAATCTTACCGACATTAATCGCAATAAGAGCTACCATTCTCGTTCGTTCATAATCATCCCAAACAATGACCACCGCGACAGTGGTCGATGTGGTTGAACCTTTAAAGGCTGAGCAAAAAGTCTATAACATTGTGCATGTAGGCCTACATGTACGTGTGCATTAAACATGAGTCCAAAACACCGCTGAGCCTTAAAGGGACTATGTCATCATATCCTCATGGCGGACTTGTCTCTTATTCTCAGAGCATACACGCCCCTTGGAACAGTTTACTGCTTTAATGGTCCATCGAGGTGTTAGTTTGTTTGCAGGGAAGATTGTCCGTGAAAGTGTTCTTAATCCACAGATTATCTGATCGGTAATACGCTACTCTTATCATCACATCACGTCCTATGTCCCATCTCCCATCCTCCCC